>CM052439.1:102285211-102299986 GCA_028533085.1 Varecia variegata | reverse complement strand
TCCGTGAGCTCTGGCGCGGTCCCGCTATCCGGTGTCCGGCCCTTGTGGCGCCCGGGGTTCTCTGTCCGGCACTCCACTCCACCCGGGTCGCCTAGGCGCCGCCTTTGCTCTCCGCCGCTGATTTACATGCTAATTGTGTCTGGGAAAAGTTCTTTAATTGGCAGAATTAGGCAGAGCAAACGAATTGTTTCACAGGCTGAACCAAATTAATTCCGGGTTTAGCTCCTTCCCTTGGAGAAACAAACAATTAAGTTGTCTTGTTTGCTTTATGGATATATTGGAAATGCCCCACGTCGGGTTTCGGGATATCATTTAAAGGGAAATTATTTTCAGTATTAATACTTGCATGTTTAATTTGTAGTAATGCTGAGCTAAGAAGCAAGAGATTAAATTTACCTAACTTTAAATTATGGAATACAAGAGGAAAAGAATTTTAGTTGACTTTTGCACAGTGAGGAAATACCACCCAGACTCTTCCTGGCAATTATTAGATCCTAAAATCTCACCATCCAATTAGACGCCTGTCGTCCTGAGCACATTATATTACATTTCCACCTGCCAGAAGAGAGATGCTCCAGGAGCTAGAAGATAAATCAGCTATCCTGAGGCTCCTGAAACCCTCTTGGGAGCACCTGTGGGGAGGCCAGGAGATGAAGCTTCATGATGTCATTTCCCCTGTGTGGCCTCAGACTCACTCCCAGAAGCCTGCCTTAACTTTTCAGTAAAACCGTTGGCTCTCCAAAGCCTTTGAAGTGTGCACTTCACCCTGTTTCTTCAGGGAAAGAAAGCCAATGGGAGTTAAAGAATCAGTGTTCGAAATAGAAGGAAACTTCAGCCAGTTTTGTAGATAAGTGACATAAAGTGGAATGATTAAGGCCCTGGTCTCTGGAGACCATCCGAGACTATGTAACTTACTAGCTGGTGATCTTGGGCAAGTCACTTATCTGTCTGAAGCCCCAGTGGACTCACCTACAAATGGAATTCGTATATTCTACTCACTTCCCGGGGATGCTGTGGATTAAATTAGATGGCGTTTGTAAATCTTGAGTCTAGGGCACACAATGCTCTGTAAAGTTTAACTGGCATCATTGTCATCCTTGTCATCCTCCACATCAATCTTGCTGTCACATTTTACAGGGTTCATAGACGGAAGCACAGAGGAAAGTAGTGGCTTGATTTGTGGCAATGATTGGGTCAGGGCTGGGAGCCACTTGTAACAACTCCCCTTCAATAAATGCTTACATGACAATGTCCACTGTCCTCAGATCACCTGGAAAAAGTGTGGAGGAAGATTAAAATAGAACAAAAAGATAAACTCACCTAGGATTTATTTAGAAAGCACATCTAGCGGTTTAATCAGAATTGCTGCTTTGAGACAAAGAGGAGTTGTGAACTTGGGAGATGGGGCTGCTGGTGCTTACTGCTCAATTCCCTTGTGGATGTAAGTTCCCAGGGGACAGGCGGGAAGCACAGTTTGTACATTCAGGACATTATCATTCATGATCAAGAAACCTACCTGTATCCTCAGAACCCTCCTCCAAAGTTCCTGCCACTCTCTTTTCCTTAAATCAGTAGTTTTAAAATCCATTTGCACATCAGAATTACCAAGAGAGCTCTTAAATGACACATATCCCCAGGCTCTAGAGATTCTGTTTGACCAGGTGAGGGTGGGACGTGGGCATGGGTACTTTTTAAAACTCCCCAGATGATTCCAATATGCAGCCAGGAGTGAAAACCACTGTCACAATGAATCCCAGCTGTGTTCTAGAATGCTGCTTTTCCCCAGCCTTTTCTCCTGGGGCCTGTTTCTTCTCCTTCTTGCCCCTTTATCCCACTGTTGGGAAGAGAGGGCTGTGTCCTCCCTGCTCCTTGTGGTGCTTTCAGGCCATTTCTCCCCTTCTCAAAAAACTCCCAGACTTTTGGCATCTGTACTGTACGAGTACGTCAGTGCTATCATTCACAGACCTCATTTTACCCCATTCTTCAAGGAGTTAGGGCCAGGTTTACTGTCCTCCTATCTGTCCCACTTCCCATCGTCACTCATGGGAGTATTAGCATCCACCTAACCACTAACTCTGGCTTCTCAGTTTCTTATCTTCTTCATCTACAGCCTTTTTCTACTCCCCTCTGCCACCCACTCCGGGTGTTCATGCTGGGCTGTACTATCAGAATATGCTCCGTCTTCTAAATCACTAATTTGACATCCCACTCTCCAATCACAACTTCCTCTCTTCCCAGCTTCCTTGCTCATGCACTCCCTGCATTCTCTCTGACTGCTTGAAGATCTCCAGATTGTCGGTGTTGCCTCTCTCTCCATCCATTCACTCCCTCCTTTCATTCCTTCTCTATCCAGCATAGCTTCATAATAGCAATGTGGTCTCTCTCTCTCTCTAGTCTCTCTCTCAAATACTTTCGATTCCTTTCCTCCTCTATCTTTTGGTCAATACCTATCTGACTAAAAGTGAGTCCTCAATTGTATAAACATCAGCCTTTGCTGCTGTTGCACTGGGCAGCTCAGTCCTGCTGGAAAACTCTTAGGCAAGTTGAGTTATCCAGATCAATTGGCTCCTCAACCCTGCCGCACCTTGTCTTCCTTCTGTCTCAGCCTCTAACTCTCTCCCCTTAATCAGATGTTTCCCTCTTGGTGCCTTCTACTTCCCTGAAAAAACACAGTCTAACTGTGGGAAAATTTTTCCTTTGTCCTCATGATGTTCTGAGTGTCTTCCCTAATGATGGAGGCAGTGTTTGTCCTCCAGTGTGAGACCAGTCCCTCCCCATGTCCCCGATTGTTCACGCAGGCTCAGAAATTCTGTCCTATTGTTCCCAGCCCCCTCCTGCATTTCCCCATCAGGATGTAAACAAGCTTCAGTCTTCCTCATCTTAGAAACAGCTCTCCTTGGATCCTCTGTTTCTTTCACACTACCCCCTTCTCTCCTCTCTTCCAAAGCCAAATACCACCAGAGCTTGTTGTTACCCACCATTGCCACTTCCTCCTCTCATCTACTCATTCCTCAGTCTGGCTTCTGTTCCCAGCACTCCAATGACAAGACTCTTGCTAAAATATTCACTGACATCCATGACAGTTAAGTCCAGTGGAAATTTTAAGGTTTTCCTTTTATTTGAATTCTCAACAACAATGAACATGGCCATGCCATCCCTTGTGAAATGCTCTCTGCTCTTCTCCCACTTCTCTTTTCTTTTTTGAACTTTGTTTTTCTTTTGAGGAAATCAGAAGATACAAAATTTTTCAAAGAATAATATAATAAACATCCCAATTTTCATCACTCAGAATTAACAACTGTTAATATTTTGTTGTATTTGTTTCCTGTCTTTATTTTAAGAAATAAAGACTCTTTCTCACTCCCATCCCCTCTTTTTCATAGGTGACATGATTTTGAGTTTTCTGTGCGTCCTTACAGTTTGTTTCTGTACTTTTGCATATGCCATATGTATCTGGAATAAATACCTAGCAACGTTTTTGGTTGATTTTCCCCCGAAAATTAACTTAAATAATATCCTGTTCTCTCTTGTCCTCCAATTCATTCTCCAAATTGTGGCCAAAGTGATCTTTGAAAGATGCATATCTGATCACATCAAGCGCATGCTTAAAACACTTCAGAGGTAACCTTGGGCATTCTCAAACCTTACTATAGCCTTCTAGGCTGTGCACAATTTTCTGGCCTACTTCTCTGGTCTCATCTCTGTCGTGCCCCCAGCACTGTCTCCCTTTCTTGCAGCATCACTAGTGTTTTCAGTTCCTGGAAGGCTCTATATTTCTCCTTCGCAACCACAAGCCTGTCTGTGTGCTTCTGCGTGGAACACTGCAACTTTTCCTTCTCCCTCTTTACCTGGCTAACTCCTACTCATCCTTCAAGGTTCAGCCTCAGTGTTCCTGCCCAAGAAAGACTTCCCTGATACTCAAGAATAGGTCACACTCTCCATTATGTGTTCTCAAAGTACCCCGTGAATTTACTTCATAATACATATCATATATTCCAGCTAGAATTAATATCTGGTGCAATTATTTGTTGAATGATTTTCTTTCCTGTTAGATCAGAAGCTTCTCAAGTCTTGGGACTACATCTTTTTCTTTTCTGCAGCACCTAGCAAAGAGTGAGGGCTTGGTACGTAAATGAGGGGATGAGTCAGTGAGTTTCTTTTCAAGGATTCAGTAAAATAAGGAATAGATCACTGGATGGAATAGGATCATTCAAAAAGGAAAAAAAACCCACTAGAAAGATATATCCTTCTTATTTTGAATTTCCAGTTCTAAAGATTAACAAAATTTAGGCTTTCTTCTAACACAGAACTTCCACTGTACAGTATCTAATTTGCTTTTTTGAATAAGGAAAAAAAAGATTTATCGATATAAGTGATGAGTAAATACAACAATTACAAAAACAAGATGCTTGAAAATAAGATGCTATAAGAATATAAATATAACTCTAAAAGACCCCTGGAAGGAGATAAACCGCAATTTGAATTCACTGGAAACAATGTAAGAGCATCTCCGAGGACCAGCTCTACCAGCAAGCTGGAGTTTGCTAACAGTGATTTACTGTCTGCCGTTCCATGAATAGCTTCACGGGTGGTGCCCCTCTGTGTGTAACAATCATTCCACTGTACCACAGTGGAGCTGTGGCTCCATTCACTTCTGATATCAAATTATTGTTTGGGAAATTAAGAGAATGGCAGATTAGAAATAAGGTAATGAATGAACAATAAACGTTAAGTAAACCAGAACTCCATTTTTCCCCCCCACAAAAGCTCTTTACATTTTGTTGAAATCTTTAGTTATATAATACAGAACAAAGACTGTTTTGGGCCTTATTTTCATCATGCTGTTCCAACATAACTTTTTAATTGCCCCTCCTACTAATATTTAGACTGAAAGATATCTACTTGGATGTGAGTTTGTTTAAAAAAGTAGTTACCTAAATATAATTTATACTTTTCATAACCAGATAAGCCAGTTGATTAAACAAATTCCAAGTTCTTTTGGAATTTGCTACTTGGCCAAAAGAACGATGAAAATTAAAATATACTTGCTTTTGAGAGCTGCTTTCAAGGCCTTTGCTTCCAGGTAGCAGAAGGCCTGCTAGCAGAGGGGATTGTTCTGGCACGTGCTTAAATATGAAATTATGCTTCAATTTGTTCCAATTCTAGTTTTTAGATTATGTGGGATAACTCTGTACTGATATCAACTGAAAGACTTTTTCCAGGCTGTTTATTATGATGAATGTGTATTTGAGTAATTTTATAACCAGAGAAATGGAGACAACTAAGGGTGTTCTGTTTGCTTTAACATTGAAACTTTAAAACAGAAGACAGCTGTTTTAAACATCTAAACTTAGGCTGGATAATTGCGGACGATGATTGTACTTTAAAAACATGCTATGCTTGGATCTAAAGTAGGTTTTAAAATGAAGTATGAAAAAATTCATTGAATATAAAATTATCCTCTGAAAACTCCCCTATACATATAATTGTAAAATCTAAGGATGGTTTCCCAGTGTCTTCACTCAGCTTTGGATTTTGTTCCTGGGACAAGTGTCTGGTTAATCGTCCTATAAAAATACTGACGACATTTAACTTGTTAGATTTAAGAGTGTTTTCAGGTATAACTTTTATGCTGAAATGAGCTTAAATATTACATTTTAAAATAAATAACATATAATTTGGTACTTTCCAAAAGTTTCAGATGATTCATTTACTGGTTACAGTGTCTAATTTGTGCATCACTAAATACAAGACAAGTGGAACAACTGATGTCAGTTTCTTTGTGAAACACTCTTGAAAACACCTTTGTTCATAACCAAGTACTTATGAATACAAACTAGAATGTTGCATTTTAACATTTAAACATTTAAACCCACACACCTGTTTTCTTAAGAAATACTGTATTGTGTCATGAACTGTATTATTAAGACTCTTATAAAACACACACGTTGATTTCCTCATAGTTCTCTCCCTTTCTTTCCATGCCTCAAAGCAATTGAGTCATTTCCTTTCTGCAAATAGCCATTTAAAGGTTTTTCTTCTGTTGAAGCAAACTTTTGAAAGTCCCTAACCCTTGCCTCCTCCACACTGTTACTGTTCCCTTCTCTTCTCCACCCTCTGAGCAAGATTGCAGACATGGAGTTTTGAATTATTATAGCTCCATGTTTGCCTTGTTTTGCTAGATTGCCTTGCTTTCCTTAGATTGTCCCTTTTTGTTCAATTCTTCAGTCAATATTTTTTAGTCAATACTTTTTTAGGTTACTTTATTTTTTTTGTAAACTAGTTAGCTATTTTTCCTACAAAACACACCAAATAAACTGCAATAAGAACATTGCATGGCAGTATTAATTCACTCACTGTGGACAAGAATTAGCCTTGTACTCTCAGGTTCCTGTCAGTGCATTACTGGATGAAGGTGACTCAAGATGCAACGAAGCTTTACTTATCCGCATTGCTTCCCCTGATCCCATAATGTCGTCCTGCCTGCTGTTCAGGCCGCACAACTTCCAGCCATCTTTGACTCCTCCCCTTTTCCCATTTGTCACATTCAAGTCATCAGCAAATCCTGTTGGCCTCCCTTCTGAATGTGTCTAGAATCTGCTCCCTTCTCATTTCCACCATTATTGCACTGGTCCAAGCCACCATCATTTTCATTAGGGGTTTCACAGTAGCCTCCTGACTGGTCTTCCTGCTCCTGAACTTGCTTCCCTACAGTCTAGTCCCAATGAGAATAGCAGCCAGAATGACCCTTTAACTCATTCATTAAAGTCATGTCACTCTTCTGCTCAAAACCATCCAATGGTTTCTTTCCCACCTCCCTCAGAGTAAAAGCCAACGCCCACACCTCCTGCCCCTCCTCCAGCTCTCTGGCTCCACCTTCTCCTCTTCCACCCTCACTCACTCCGCCCCCGCCACCCTGCCTCCTGCCTGTTCCCACCTCTGGCTCTTATTTCTCTCCCTGCTCCTGAAACACCCTTTCCTCAGATACCTGCAGGGCTCACGCCCTCATCCTCTGCAGCCCTTGCTCAAATGTCAGTCTCTCACTCGGGCCTTCCCTGACCTCACGTACAGAATAACAGCTTCTCATACTTCTTCCTGCTCCCCTTCCCTTATTCTATTTTTCCTCCTAGCCCTTATTGCAGTCTGACCTTGTATATATTTACTTCTTTGTATAATGTCCATCTCCTACCACTGGGTCATAAGCTCCCTCAGGGCACATATGGAGTCTTTCATTAGCCACCATGTCCCCAGCAATTAGAATAGCACCTGGCACATCCTATACATGCTGTAAATATTTGTTGAATGAGTGAGTGAATGACCACACCTTAGCACATGTACAAATCTCCATCACATTAGGGCCACTGGGTGCGTGTCCTATACACTAGGTAACACTTAAAGCAAAGTGAGTAGCTTTCTGTCAAGAAATGCTCCGAAACATACAGGTTTTTAAAATGTAGTTTCTTTGTCTAATGTTGCAGTAGGCAGCACGTGGTATTTTTTAAAAAATCCAATTTGCTTTTGGGCAGTGCCCGGGTTCAGTGGTGAGAGTAGGATTAATGTGCCGAGCAAAGGAGGCTCCAAATGAGAAGTGCCTGGTATGGATGAGGAGGATTTTTCTAACTTCCCGCTGGTTACTCCAGATGGTCAGTCCAAAGACCAAGAGTAATGGGAGAGCTGGCCTTACGGCACAGCTCCCGTCTAGACAGCCTCGCCAGCCAGCTAGGGCTGCCGTGACACAGGGCCACACACTGCATGGCTTCAACAACAGGACTTCATTTTCTCAAGGTTCTGGAGACGAGCAGTCCAATATCAAGGTCATTTGGGTTCCGGTGAGGTCTTATTTTCTCTTACTGGCTTACAGATCAACACCTTCTCACTATATCCTCACCTGCCTTTCCCTTGATGCATGAGAGCAGAGTGAAAAAGGAAGGGAGGGAGAGAGAGAGGGAGAGAGGGGAAGAGAGAGACAGAGAGATATCACTGGTGTTTTTTCTTACAAGGACACTAACCCCATGGAATCAAGGCCTCACCCTTATGACTTCATTATTTAACCTTAATTATTTCCTTACTCCAAATACAGCCAACCTGGAGGTTAAAGCTTTAACATATGAAACTTGGTGGACACAAACATTTAGTCCATAGCAGCGTCCAAAGGCTTATCTGAATCTTGCGAAACCTCGTGCTCACTGCCCTCCAGGCCAGCTGACATAAACAACGGGCCAGCAGGGCCAATGGGCTTGAATCTCACATTCAGGAAAGTTCTCAAATGATCCGTTGTGACCTTTTTTCCAAATAATGTTCACACATACCATATACATAAAAAATATTATATGTACATATATGTACATGAAATATATAGAATATATGTAAACATACATAATATATACACAAAACATTTTATTTTTATTTTACAAATTAAATATGGCATAGATGCTTATAAGCCTATTATAGCACTTCTTCCATTTTTGTATAATGGAAGATCAAGCCTCTCTCAACGTCAGACAGTCCCTGCCTTCTAGATTTGGGCCCAACACCCACCATGCTGGCCATCCCCATTAATCTTGGTTATCACCCCAACATTGGCCTTTCCTGTCAGTGATTCCTTCCTGTGTTTTACTGTCCACTCAGCTCTGTGCTCCTTCCCCCCGACTGGACCTCCCACCTCTCTGCTCCCTTCCAAACCTCCTTTTTATGGTCTTTTTCTCTCCGGGACTTCTCCAGAATGAACAATGCCTCCCATATCCTCAGTTTTCACAGACTAGTCTTTCTCCTTCTGGTTCACCCCCACTATGGCAGACAAAAGGACCCCAGGTACTTCTTGGCCATTCTTGGATGATGAAGACTTCATTAGTAGTCAGGGTAGATGCAAAAACCACAGGATGGGATTCACAGGGAAGCTGTGACAGGAGCACAGAGATCTTGCTCTATGAAATGAGGAGCTCTGCTGAGATAGAGTTTGGTGCATAGAAGGGCAGCATGTGTCGTGAAAGAGCACAGGCTGGGGACCCAGTAGATTCATGTGAGCCCAAGCAATCCTGAACCTTATTGTTTTTTCCTGAGATCACATATCCAAAATCTCCCTGCAAAGGGCTGCTCACAAAAAGAACCCCAGTCAATAAACATGGCAAGCATGCCCTTGAAGCTGCATGACAGAATGCATAGCTTTCCCACCAAGTGTCCCAGAGTCTCCCGGAGTAATTTAGGCCTGAGCTGGCCTTACAGGGTGACTGTGAAAGAGCCCATGATTGAAGCTCACATTCATTCCCCTGGAATCAAACTGGGGTGTGGGGATCAGGGTGCCAGCCACAACGACATCTCCCTACTTTGTTTGACAGTGAATTTGGGACAAAGACTCTACGATAGAAAATATGCAAGAAAAAAATAGTGATGATGGAAAAGAGAAGATAAACTGAAACATGCAAAGTTTTAAAAAGGACAAAAGTAGGAAGGCAGCATCCTTCAGGGCTGAAATCTTCCCCGAACACTGAAAATGGCCATGTGGATACTTTTCTGAAAGCTTTGCAAGTATTAACCCATTTAGACTTTATAATGATTCTAGTATGTGAGTATTTTTATTATCTTCATTCAGCAGTCAAGGTAAATGAGGAAAGCAGATATTACGACGACTTGGCCAAAAGTTTATAGCTGTGAAGTGGCTGAGGCAGGTGGGCATCTACCAACCTACTGCACTGCACAGCCAGGCAAGGCAAGTGTGCATGCGATATGCAGTTCCTTATTTCAAAAAGCCCTTTTCAAAAATACCTGGAAGTCCATTTTGCTTCAAAATGTGCATAATATTATGGAGAATTTTTCTCTAACACAATTTCAACAAATTGTTTACATTTAAATGTGTGCTTATTCAACCAAAAACCAAATTATAGGAAAATCTTAATTATAAAAGAGATTTTTTTTTATTTCAAAGTATTACAGGGGTACAAATATTTTTGGTTACATGGATCACTTTTATAATGCTTGACTCATGGTTATAAGTGTGCTCATCACCCAGATAGTGTTTGTCATACCTGTTAGGTAGGTTTTTGTCCATCCCCTCCTCACCCCCCCCTTTTGATTTCTGTTAAGTTTTACTCCTCTCTAAGCACATGTGTATTCTTCAGTTAGTTCCAATTTAATAGTGAGTACATGTAGTCTTTGTTTTTCCATTCTTTAGATACTTCACTTAGGTTAGTGGTCTCCAGTTCCATCCAAATTGTTGCAAAAGGCATTAGGTCATCCTTCTTCATGGCTGTGTAGTATTCCATATGTTGTGGAATATACCACATTTTATTAATTCACTCATGAATTGATGGGCACTAGGGTTGATTCTACATCTTTGCAATTGTGAATTGTGCTGTAATAAACATTCAAGGATAGGTGTCTTTTTGATAAAATGACTTCCTTTTGGCAAATATCGAATAGTATTGCTGGATCAAATGGTAGGTCTACTTTTAGTTCTTTGAGGTATCTCCATACTGTTTTCCACAGAGGTTGTACTAATTTGCAGTCCCACCAACAAATGTAGTAGCATTCTTTTCTTTCTACATCTGCACCAGCATCTATTATTTTTGGACTTTTTAATAAAAGCCATTCTAACAGGGGTAAGGTGATATCTCATCGTGGTTTTAATTTGCATTTTCCTGATGATTAGTGATGTTGAACATTTTTTCATGTTTTTTGGCCACTTGTCCATCTTCTTTTGAAAAGCTTCTGTTCATGTCTTTTGCCCACATTTTGATGGGGTTGTTTGATTAAAAAAAAAGAGAGAGAGAGAGAGCCCACCCTACCCTTGGAAATCTCCTGTGAATCATCACCAGGGGGCCAAGGAAAAGTCTCCCTTTTCTACCAGCTGAAGCTTCCCCCCCACTCCTGCCCTGGGCCTGTGTGCAAATCCTCTGCACACAGGTTTATGACTACCGCTTAACCTGCTCCTAAGTGCAGGCTTGAGCAGTGTTTCTCCACCAGAGAGAACTAAAGGAGGCCACAGTAGCATAGTGGTTAAAGGCAGAGGCTCTAAACCAGCCTCCTGACTTTGCAACTTCTTAACTGTGTGTTCTCTGGCAAGATATTTAATGTCTTGATAACTCAGTTTCCCCACTTGTAAAATGGGGGTACTAACAGTCCCTACCTCAAAGGGACCATTACATGAGTTTCTACATATATTAAAAAATTATGAAAGCGATAAAGCAGGGGTTGATAATTTGATTTATAGCAAAGGCGATTTGCTTTTGAGAGGGCTCAGTGTTGAAGTAAGCTCTTGATTCAGGTTTAACGTTTAACCTTATTAAAATTGCACTTACAATGTATATCTGTTGCACAAGGAATGAATGCACCCTAGGTTCTGTGCTTCCAAGTGTGTAGCCCAGTTCTTTCAAACAGTGTTGGGCATGGCTGTGCACATCAGTTGATTTTCCTCCGAAGTTGAGTCCAGAAACACTGAAATACTAGTGCTTTCTCTTCTTAGGGTATGAGCTTCTAACAAAGAGTCAACTCCCTGCACTGGGACAACTGGCTATCTATCCAGAAAATAATAAAGTTAGTTTCTGCCTCACACCACTTTCAAAGATAAATTCCAGGTGGATTAAATATCTAAAAGTAAAGAAAACCAAAAACATAACATGAGAGTTAAATGAGTATATGAGAGAACACAATTATGATCTTGGGGCAGAAAAGGCTTTCTTAACACACTAAAAGGAAAACCTTTAAAGGAAAAAATTAGAAATTTTGACCATTTCCAAAATAAAAATTTTCTAAGACAAAAATTTCCATAAATAAAGTAAAAAGGGAGATGGCAGATTGGGAGAAATATTTGCAATCTAATTAACAGACAGGATTTGCATATAGAAAATATTAAGGAGTTATATGAATTTAATAAGACAATGATAAACAATTTAACAGGGAAAAATGGACAAAACACATAAAGAGGCAATACTTAGGAGGAAATGCAGTCGGCCAATATATATCCCACAAGATGTTCCACTTTGATGTCAATCAGGAAAATACAAATTTAAACAGTAAGACAATATTTTTTTGTATGCATCAGATTGGCAAAGAATATTAAAGTTTGATAATATCAAATGTTGGCAAGGATGTTCAAGCAGCCTCATAAATTACTAGTGAGAATATAAATTAGTATAGCCACCTTGGAGGATAATTTGACAGTATCTATTAAAATTCATAATGTGCATATTCTACGACCCAGCAATTCAGCTTTGAGAAACAGTCACCTTTGTACACAAAGAGGCATATATAAAGATTCTCATTGTAGAATTTTTTGTGATTAAAAAAATCATAAATGACAAATATTTGTCAGTATGGTGGTAGTTATTTAAAATAGTTAATAGGATGAGGAGAGGTTAACTGGTACAAAGCTATAGTTAGATAGGAGGAATGAGTTCTGGTGTTCTATTGCATAGGATGACTAGAGTTAACAAAAAGGTATATTTAAAAATATTAACATCTAGAAGAGAGTTTTTTGAATGTTCTCATCACAAAGAGATGGTAAATGCTTAAGGTGATAGATACACTCCTTACCCCGATTTGATCATTACACAGTGTCTACGTGTACTGAAACATCACATTGTACCCATAAATGTGTACAATTTTTATACGTTAATCATAAAAATAGTTAATAGGATCTGGTAATTTAAAACATTATGCAGCAGTTAAAAAATAATAGATACCTATTAGATACCTATATACTACTAGGTATATTCGCCAAGACATATTTTACTAAAAAACAAGTTAAAGAAGTCTATGCACAGGAATATTTAAAAACTGCACAGAATAAAAATAATCCCATACATCTATGGGTACATTTTTTTCCTTTTTAGAAAAAAGTTTGAATACATGCTTGTACCTTGAAATTGATAATAGAGGCCAGAATTGGGAAAGAAGCATCTAGGTGGGAGGGGGCAGGGTATTGTTATGGACTGAATGTATGTGTGCCCCCAAAATTCATATGTTGAAGCCCTAACCCCCATGTGGCTGTATTAGGAGTAAGGAAATAATCAGCATTAGATCAGGTCATAAGGAATAGAGTGGGGCCCTGAACTGATGGGATTGTTGTTCTTACAAGAGGAGATACCAGGGAACAATTTCTCTCTCTCTCTCTCTCTCTCCCTCTCTCTCTCTCTCTCCCTCTTTCTCATTCTCTGTCTCTCTTTGCATGCACCTAGGAAATGCCATGTGAGAACATAGTGAGAAGGTGGCTGTCTACAAGCCAGGAAAAGAGCCCTCACCAGAAACTAAACCTTGAGCTTGGGCTTTGCAGCCTCCAGAACTACGAGAAAATAAATTTCTGTTGTTTCAGCCACACAGCGTGTGGTGTTTTGTTATGGCAGCCTGAGTAGATTAAGACTGGTGTCAAAGAGGACTTTAGCCTTTGCTGACATGTGTTTTAATATTTTAGAATGAGGATGTATTTATGCATTACTTATGGGATTAAAACATTAACTTTTTAAAGGCAATTTTCTCCTTCTTCTTCCCCCATAATTGCCCTTCTCTTCTTCTTGTCTTCCCCTGAGCAACATTAATGAAGACCCGAGGCAGACATGTACTTTCTGAGCCTCCCAGCTCTATTTTTCAAGATGATCTCCTTCAGGTCAGCACCCCTGAAAATGAATCCCCTCACCACGAACCTCCGAGGAGATACCATAGGAGGCACTTGAGGTTAGATCAATAGAGTAACAGTGTGTGATTTGGGAAGGGGATTTATGGTAAGGAGCAATCACTTTCTCTTAGCAGTAGAGGAGAAGGCTCAAGTTCTATCATCTTCTAATAGGACATAATGTGCACACAGTGTCATAAATATAATTGCCTTAATATCGATGGCCAGAATTTATTGCATCCTCCGTATGTGTTTGCGCTCCCTTACATTTTATAACCATCATCTCATTTCATCCTCTAGATACTCCCTATGAGGAAATTGAGGTAATCAATCTTAAATCATGGAATTTTCTCATTAAATTTTATTTATTTTAAAACAATATTAGACCAACATTGCCAGATATTTAAAGACAATTTCCTCATTACCCCTGCACTCTAAACACAACCATGATTTCCATTTTTGGGTGTTCCTTTCTAGGCTATCTATATGCTTACATATTTCTTGTTATCATCAAAGAGTTTGTATAATTTTGTGCATACCTTTTTTTTATTTATTATGTTTCTTATATAACCTTTATAATTGTCATTTCAGTGGTTACTCAATATTTCATGTGCTTGTTATATTGTAATTTACTTATCTATTCCCCTGTGGTTGACATCTAAGCCATTTTCAACTTGTTATCACAGATATTGTTGAATAAACATTTTCACATACATGAATTTTTAAATTTCAGCTATTTTCCTAGGATAAGTTCTCAGGGGTATTACTAAGCCACATGATGCAAGCATATTTTATGACTATTGATCAAAATTGTTCAATAGATTTCCAAAGCTGTGTGCCAATTAACGATGCCACCAGCAATGTACAAATATACCCGTTTCACCGCAGCATTGTCAGCACTGGCTAGTATAATTTCAAGGGTTTTGCTGATGTAAAAACTTCAGAGGGAAGTTCCTCAGATCGTCTAACACTACTTGGTGAGCTGATTGAAAACTGCAGAGGATTATTTTTCCCAGCTCAGCATTCATCCCATTCCTTTAGGAACAGCACCTTGAGTTTCTCTTCTCTCTTAATTCAGGTGGTTTGATGGGACCCCAGCCCCATCCTCAGATCTAAGAGGTGAATATGTGACCCAGCATTGTCACTGGCACCTCTCTCTCTCTCTCTCTCTC
>CM052439.1:102141790-102284711 GCA_028533085.1 Varecia variegata | reverse complement strand
GTGGGAGAGATCTTAAAAATCTCTGAGTACCCAGTGAGTACTCTACAGATGAAGAGGCTTGCAGAGTGTGGTAACTTGCCCAAAGTCACACCTCTCTGTTACTGGCAGGCCAGCACCAAAGCCCCAGTTCCTAAGTTAGCGTTCTTTGCAATGAAATGTACTGCCCTATTTAGTACTTGTGATGTCATTTTATAAGCTTGGGTTTGAGAGTCTAAGACTGCAGAGATGGTTTATCTCCTCTAAGCTACTCTGCCTGCCATATAGCTGCCAGTGTTGTCCTCTTGGCTATAGCTTTGTGACCCAACTACCTACACCTGAAAAATAAAACACAGGATATGATTAGATACATTTATGTGTAAGAAGTCAACTCAGAAAGTGCCAAAACACTAATACTAATTCACGAATACCATGATTAGGAAAATTAAACATCTATACTCTTTAGCCCAAGATTTAAAGAAATGACTTTTAGATATATTTATACCTACTCCTTAGCTGTTATTAAATATTGTTTAACCTGTGTGCAGCTGTTTCCCAGGCCTAAGCAGAAAATTCACAGGACTTTGCAAACTCCCAGATAAAGTCTTGAGGGGAATTCACCCTGGCCAGTGACCAACCAAATGCTCGAAGCCTTAGTGCATCCTCTGGGCACTCCCCATTTGGTTGATCGTTTCCCCCTACTTTTTTGATATTCCTGAAGTGTATTGACCCTGGAGAATCTGTCTTCTGCTCTAAATGCCTGCTTAAGGTGCAAAAAGAGGGAACTTTCAGTTTTTTGATAAATACAATTAAAGGCTGCACAATTTCTCTGGGTTTCTGTCAAAGCCTGTTATGGTCTCTTCCCAGACTAAAAGAGAGTAATTTTCTTCTACCAGACAGCCATCTTCCAACCCAAATTTTCCCCTGTAACAATATAGAATCAGATTCTCTGCTCAATTCTATAGATGTCTTACTGTTTTGAGGCCAAGATTTTTTGACAGTGACCTTCGAGCAAATTACTTTTCGGGAAGTTGGGTCTTTTTCCTTCTGATCTTTGTGAAACGCATTTGAACAGCGCCCTCAGACCTGCCCCCCCTCTCCTCTCCCTCCTGGTGGAGCAGCCTTCAGGGAAAGGGGTGGAACGCATGTTACTGACCCCTGGCTCTGGGCTCGGATCCCAGATCCTTCTGCCTCTAAGGAAACTTCCACTACCTCTGCACCTTGGCATCATGTTTTAATCATGCTCAAGTCTTGCCTACCTTAAAAAAATTATTTTTTTAGTCTAAAATTCCCCTCCAGATATTGTCCTACCTTATTTTCTCCCCTTCACCCCAAGTTCACTAAAGATTTGTCTGCATGCATCCCTCGACTTCCTAATTTCCACTTGCTGTTTACACTACTCTACGTAGGCCTCCTTCCCCACCTCCCCACAAAGCAGCTTTGGCTCAGGGTGTGTTAGGGAAACACACAGACACCCAAATGGCTCACACATGGGAGACCCTCCCTGAGCACTCCCTCACAGCTTCCCTGCCGACTCTTCCTCCAGCCGGTCCCAAGTGTTGGATTCATTTGGGATCTGTAATGGGCACAGTCCCATTACAGTCTTCACAGTCTTATTCATTTCCATGATTTCAAAGACCATCCATATGTGATGACTCCGGAAAACACATCTTCAATCTGCAGCGCTTCTCGGAATCAGCTCCCTTTGCTCCCTTGCTTCCTTGGCACCTTTGTTTTGTAGCTGCACAGATGTCATGACCCCAACAGGACTTTGCTTCTCTCTCCCACCTGACCCATGTTCAGTCTTCTCCATCTCAGTTTCTAGACACCCAGGGACACTTCTTGATTCCTCGTTACCCCTCACAATTAATCTTTCAGCAACTGCTGTCTGTTCTGTCTCCAAAATCTGTCACCACACTCTCTTCTTTCTTCTCTGTCCCACTGCCACCACCCTCTGTTGCAGCCGCCATCATTCCTCAACTGTTTTACTGCAACAGCCTCCTCACTGGTTTTCCTGAGCCTATCCTTGCTCTTGTCTGATCCATTGTTCATACTGCATCCAAAGTGAAGATACGAGCTTCATTATATCACTCTGTTGCATAAAACCATTTAATCATTTGCCGTTGACCTTGAATCCCCACCATGATCTACAAGGCTGGGATAGTCCTACAGAATGTAAGCTTCTCGAAGGCACTTATCTCTACCATATGGTCTCTATTTTAGCCCTAGTGCTTCATATCATATTTAGCACATGGAAAGCATTCAATAAATATTTGTTGAAAAAAATGAATGATGAACACTTACCATACTGTGTTTGGTTATTTGTTTAATGTCTGTTCTCCCAGCTACACTGTAAGCTCTGTGGAAAGAGAAACCATGAATTTTCTTGTACAAACCTTTCTACCTAATAGCAAGAAAAAGGGTTTGTAATAATTATACAAGAATTAGAAATAATGGACTGACTGTATACATGGCAATACAGTTATATCTAAAAGCATAGTGCTAATTGTAAGAGGCATGAAAGAAAATTAGATGTGTAACACAATATCATTTACAAAAATAAAACATGCATGCAGAATAGCAATACAGATATTGCAAAAACACAGACAAAAAGGTATACATTAAACACATCAGAATGGCTCCTTATAAAACCGAGGGAATAGGCACAGGGAATAAAGTAAAATAGAAAAATAACTACAGTAAGTTAGGAAAAATGTTTGTTAAATAGATGATGAATGGATCCTGTAGGTGGTATGGAATTCCAAGGTAAGTAAGCATGAATTTTTAAGGAATAGCAAAACAGAGAACTGACTTCATTTATAAAATTCCGTTCATCAGTTGGGGATTTCCTCTGAGGTTTTGAGAATAAAGATGGAAATGGAGTTGCAATGGCCTGGTCAAGTTGTATATCCTTAGAAAAGTGATTTCCAGATCGGATTTTGCTGATATCCAGGAAAGCTTCAGGGATACCACCAAATTCTTAAAATGAAGTTTATTTTTAACTCACTTTAATTAGGACAAGTAAATATATGTCACATAGCACTTTTATTATAAGAGAAAAATGGATTATCACATCATATTAATGAGGTTAGGCACTCGAAGAGTAGAACTGTTGTCTTACAATCAAAACCTCAGGCTCTGTACAACATAATTTAAAGATTTTAGGCCATTTAACATTTTTTCCAAGGTCATCATATGATATATTCATGGCTCAGCCTAAGCATGCAGAATCTGTACTTTTTTATTTGAGAATCACAGGCTTGTGACTCCAGCACTTAAAGCACTAGAGGGGCAAAAACCAACATTTAAAAATTTAATCAGATGTTAGCGAACAAAGAAAAGGTAAGAAGACAAAATTGCAATAAATCTCATTATAATTAAATTTTAGTACTTTATCCAAGAAGGCCAACCTCACAGTCATGGACACACAGACACATACACACACAGTTTGTTGTATAGCTAAATCAGACAAAGCTAATTCTGAAAACATCATACAACTGCAACTTCTCTTATGAGGTTTACTACTTGGTAACTGCAGCTGTGTTGCATAATTGATCATGAAATATTTATAAATTTGGGGGATTTGATTTCCAAACTTCATCAATGAATCTCACATATCAATTTAATTGCAATCGTAAACTTGTCTTTAGCATCTGGATTACCATATCCTATGTTTCTTGATCATCTTAACAGTTCCACCATCTTCATTTCCAAATAGAAGGGTGTTAACTGGGGATCAGACTCCATTTATAAAATATGACCAACGCATTTTGTAGTGAGGAATATTTCCCTAAGTGTTTTTACTTAGTTGCAGCAACTAGTTTGTCATAGGCGGTTTGACTAAATAAAAGTAACTACCATTTCTTGAATGCTGATGTTGTGCTGGTTGGGTTAGTCGGGATGGTCTGGGCTGGTGCTTCTCAAACTAGAGTGTACAGCAGAATACCTGGTGGGCTTGTGAAAACACAGACTGCAGAGTCCTATCTCTAGAATTTCTGAGTTAGCAGGTCAGGGTGGGGCCTGAGAATGTGCATTTCTAACCAGTTCCCAGGTGGTGCTGGTCCAGGGACCACACCCTGAGAACCTCTGGTTTATACTGTGCTACAGGAGGAACCAAACTCCAACATCTCAGTAGCTTAACACAGCGAAGGTACGAAGGTACGTCTCTTGCTTTCCCAAGTCCCATGCAGGTGGGCAGCCCTCCATCTTAAAGCTATGCCATCCATATACACGACTTCAAAGCGGCTGCAGCCCAGCACGAGGGGGATGGAAGAAGCACTGAACTTCCTCGACCCACATGGGACATGGATTCCTTGGGTCCCCATCCATTGACTAGGACTCATGCCGGGAGCCCCTGGGCATTCCAGGAATGCTCTTTCTGCCACTTGGATGCTTTACGTTTATACTCCTTACTCTGCACCACAAAGCAGAAAGGCAGGTGTGTACAGGGGATTCAGACATACAGGATTTGAGGCTTGGAGCACCCACCTACCCTCGCAGATGACGCAGCTACTTGGTAAGGGGCGGAGCCAGGATTTAAATCTACAGCTGTCCAACTCCAGAGCTGGTGCCCTGTCCACTTTAGAACACTACTTTGAACTTGCTTAAGTGGCTAATTCAGCTCAAGGGTTGGCATGGAATAAATCCCCTAAGATATGCAGCCAACATCAATAGAAAGGCAGGCTCTTGCCACAACTCCCTTTCTATATAGAGTCTGCAACCTGAGAGTCCCCCAAAGTAGAACGAAATCATTTGTGTATTTTTATAGTGCCTTATACCCACATGGTGGCTAGATATTTTGAGGAAAGGAATCCTGAAGAGAGAGAAAGAAATATTTAGAGAAGAAACCACTAGCCAATGGCAGAAGAAAGGAAATCACACAAGTCACTAGAGAGTACGTTCTCAGTTGCAAATGCTGAGAAATTGCGACTGCCCAGCTCTCAGTCTAGTCTGACATTTTAAGAAGCTTCTAGCCATGTACCTTTTTACCCTCTCCATCTATCCACAGGTTGACCTCACCACAAATGATATCTACCTTATGTTTCAAATACGAATTATAATCGAGCCAGAATACAGTGATAACTGCATGTCCAAACCCTCCCACACATGTTACCGACCAGTTCTTCAATTCTAGATATGTGCTTAGTCTTTAACACTGCTTTCGTTAACCCTCAGAACTTGATGGTCAGGAGCTAATTATCTGAGTTGTGGGTCATGCAGTCTCTTTCACAGTTTTCTCCTTTCTTTTGGTTGTTTTGCTCTTTAAAAGAACGTTTGAAAGAAGTTGGTATTTTAAGGAAGGTAAAGCAAACTAATCTCTTCTATCCACCTATCCGTGAATGTTGGCATCTTTCTAGTAGGGGTTGTAAGAAAATTAGTGGAAAAGAAGTCTGGAAGACTGATTGAGAATTTATAATATATTCACCAATGCTACCAATTCTATTGTTGAAATTTCATGTTGATTAATTCTACATAATTTAAATTTTAGTTTACTTCTTTGATTGAAGGTTTATAGAAATTTCTGATGTAATTCTCTTTTAGACAGTTTGTAAAAAGCATCCTTTAAACATTTCTGGAGAAATTTAAAGATAGATTTGTTTGATGACCATAAATTTGGTGTCTTCAAGTCTATATACTGGTTAAATATGAATAAAATGTGCCCAATCTTAATATATACCATTTATTGAACAAACAATATGCCAATGTAGGGGGAGTATGAATTGGAACAACCATTTTGAAAAACATTCTGGAAATACCAAAGTTGAATTTTTACACATGCTAAAACTCAACATTTCCACTTCTAAATAAATTGCCCTATAAAATTTCTTACACATGTACAGAAGGAGGAGTGGTGAGAACGTTTACTACCCACTGGTGGAAATAGCAGCATTGTTGTAATAGCAAAAACAAAACAAAGCAGTTGAAGCAATTTAAATGTAAATAGGAAAAAGGATAAATAAAATATGAGCAATTGAGATGCAGAAATACTAACTATACAAGGTGAATGCACTAGACCTGTATGTATTTATGCTGAGAGATCTTAAAAGAATACAATACAACCCCATATATCGTAAGTAGAGAAAAAAATCAGAAGAGTAAGCTGAAGGGTATGCTGAGTGTCTCCCCCTGTGCTAAGGGCTTCCATGTTTCCCAGCCCTCCCTGAGTGTCTCCCTACTGCACCCCTCACCACACTCCCTTTTCCCTGGATAGCTCCTACTTCCTGCTTCCTTCAAAAAGCCTTCATCACTCCCTACCCTTCTTCCTCCTCCCACCACCCCAGGGCTGGGCAACACTGTCCGGTTGATCTGTATGGCACCGTATTATTATAGGCTGTTTCATTTGTGGGATTCTTAAAGCAAGGTCCACGCCTTTGCTTCTGAATCCCTACTGCCCAGATCGTGCAGCAATGAGTGAATGACGCAAATTGATTTAACGCATGACACTAGGATTCATTTGAGGTGGCCAGAACAGTGACACAGTTCACAGAGATCTCAAAGAAGTTACAGATTATCCTTTTATTCCTTTGAAGGGTCATTAGTATTTTAAAGAAAATTATTGTTCTCCAAGAGCACAAAGCCTCTGAAGGCAGTTAAATAAATACATCATTACACTAGAAACAGAAACGTCAACTGAGATCCAATTTACTAATTGGGCCTATAACTCTTTTAAGGTCTATTTCTGGTACCAATTAAATTTCAACTTTTTAATTTCCTTTTTTTCTCTATTATTTTTTTCATATGGGAACCATTTTTTTGGTTTACAAACCTAGAGTTTAAATATTGACCTAAATTTTTCTGGGAGTTAATTTTTCTTTACAGCTTTAATCACAACTAGATTGACTTCTTTAGTTTCATAATTTGGGGAAATTTGTCAATGTGTGTAATTCTTGTATGGACGGTGAACTATTGCTAATTGCCCTGTGAGCAGGACCTTTCATTTGAGTATGTTAGTGAAAAGGTAGTAACAGCATTGTCCTGAACAATTCTGAACTTATATATGGAGGACATTTTCATATGAGTCTAATCAAAAGCTTTCATGAAATATTGATGTATTTTCACTATTATCAATCAAGGTCATTGCTTCATCACAGAAATAGGTCAAATTCCACATTGTTGCTACTGCTGCTATTGCTCTATCCACTGTGACTATCTACTGCTCCTTTTGCTCTGCTCTGACTACTATACCTGTATACACACAAACACACACACATATATACACACACATGCACACACACACAACTCCACAAGCATCTAAATTATGTTGCATATTCATAATTTGGATGCATCTGTATTGTTACATATTCATCAGTCATTCATTCAAAATCCACTGAGCACCTACTCTCTCCAGGTAATCTTTTACCTATGAGAGATCCAGAGGTGAACCATGCAAAGTCTATGCCCTCATGGAGTTTACATTCTATTGCAGGAGATATATCAGCAAACATGCAGAAGAGAAAGCAATGCAATTTTCTATAGTGGTAAATGCTATCAAGAAAAACGTCAAGCAGGGTGAGTGGGTTGAAAGTAACCTGGTGGAGACTGAGAGGGGAAGTTATTTTTAAGTTTCCTATTGCTGCTATAACAAAGTACCATAAATTTAGTGGCTTAAAACAACCCAAATTTATTATCCTACTATTCTGGAGGTCAAAAGTCCAAAATGAGTCTCACTGTGCTAAAATCAAAACGTTGACAGGGCTACATTTTCCCTGGAGGCTGTAGGGGGGACTTTCCGTGCTTTTCCAGCTTCTATAAGTTGCCTGTATTCTTTGGCTCATTGCCCTTTTCCCCATCTCCAAAGCCAGCAGCCTCGCATCTTCAAATCCCTCTCTGACTCTTATGCTCTCACGAGGACCCTTGTGATTACGCCAGGACCAGTCCAATCATGCAGGGTAATTTTCCCATCTCGAGATTCTTAATCACACCTGCAAGGCCTCTTTTGCCATGTAAGGGAACATAGTCACAATTTCAAGCATTAGGACTTGGGCATCTGTCAGGGCTACTATCCTGCCTCCCACAGGGTGGTCAGGGAAGGTCTCTTTGGGGGTTTGAGCTTACAGCAGAGGCCCGAGGGACCTGAGTGAGCCGTGGGAAGACCTGGTGGCAGGCTCTCCTAGGAAAGAGCAATTCTAGAAGCCCTTTGACAGGCAAGCTTGGCCCATACATAGAAGCAGAGAAAAGGCCTGAGTGGCTGGTACGGAGGAGGTAAGGGAGGTGAGAAGGGCCGAGTCCTAGAGGAAAGGGGGCGCTGCATGTGTGGGCTTTGCTGGTCTTCCCAAATTGTGTTGGAGGAGTAAAATTGGTTTGGTGTGATTTTACTGTCACACAACCATATTGCTTGCTATTTTATCATCCCTCTTATACCCTTCAAGGATTTTTGTATTAAATATTTTTATGATCTTAGCTGGCATTAAAATTAAGCTGACCAATCTAGCATTGTAAGCATAATTTTTTCCTGTTTAATTAAAAAGAATTTTAGGAAATTGTTATCTTTATAGTGATCTTTCACTGAAAGGGAAACTAAATGTTTATATGAACATAATGCAGCTCTAGAGATCATGCGATAACTATTTTAAAATCATGGTACTTTCTCTTTTCTTTTTGAAGCTTTTTCTTTTTTAATATGAAGTCAGCAGCTTAGGACCAAAGACAATAAAATTCACAGTTTCGCAGCTGCTATCCCTGTTTATAGGATCTGGGGCTACAGCTAAACCTACAGTGTTGTTTGGAGAAGAAAAAGCCCTCCCTGGGAATGTGCAAAAGACATCCTGACAAGAGCATTAGGGACTAAATGCTGTGTTCACAGCAAGACTTCATAAAGGCAGAGCATCAATCAAGAATTTAGGGGGGTCAGGGAGAGAGGATTGCATTTGTCTTGGCAAGGTCCATGTTATTACAGCACGAGACTGTGGCCCAGTGTGGACCATAACCATGCCTCCCGAAATAGCCCTAGTCAAGGAAAGGGTATAACTGCTATAATTGTAAATAAGTGGCCCAGAGAAGTCTGCAATATATCATAGGGATTTTATATACAATTATAACATTGAACAGATTGTTAAAAATCAATTGAAAATCATAGAAAGAATATGAATAGATAAATCAAAAGCTGTCTCTTTGTGACCTTTCCCTTGAATTCTACAGGGGACAGGGGACGGTAAATTGTACACAAAGCAGGCTCCCAGCAATTGAGAAGCCATTGATGCTACTGAAGGCTTGAACACTGTCTTTTAATTAAGAATTTCAATTATTATAAAACCAATCATTTTTCTTCCTTGGACAAAAGGCATTAAAAATAAGAGGCCACTCTTAAAAAGTTTTGACAGTAAAGACTGGGCTAGAGGAAATACTGAAAACTAAAAACAAAAAAAGGAGTTGAGAAATAAAGGGGAAAATAGAAGAAAACAGTGACAGCAAATGCACTAAATAGAAGAAGCAGAACCAGGAAGCTTATCTGGGAAAGGCTACAGGGAAAGTGTTTTTTTTCCCATGTTGGGATTTAGAACATGGCTAATATTTCACTGTTCTCATTAGCTGAAATGGGCTGAATGCCAAATTGAGATGAAAAGTGAAAAATATAATCAATTATCCAGATGTTTCCAAATATATGGATTTTTGGCATCAGATACATAAAACATCTCAATGATCAACTGAACTTTCCATTTTGCATTTCTGTATGCTGACACTATGTGACAGCCAAAGATTTCCTGGCACCTGTCCATATAAAATCTGTTTCCAACTCTGAACCCGCTTAACATACAGCTACACTTAGGGCAGCCTCTATAGGCATGTGTTTGCTCTGGCTCTGGTGCAGAACTATGCCACCACTATCTCTGCACATGAGAAGGAGAATTAATGTTAGGCACATTGTCATCACCCATGAAAAGAGGTGACAGTGTTTTGAAAGATATTGCAAAATACTTGGAAAGAATAAGAATGCCTCTCTTTCAACAGCTTGATGCTTTACTGGTGTTCAAGAATTTCAAAAATCATTTGAATTTAATTCTAATCCTTGGAAAAGATTGAAGAGCATATCCTGGAGCTAGCGAATAAACACATTAAAACAGGGTTCAGCAAACTGTTTCTGTAAAGGGCCAGATAGAAAATATTTTGGGCTTTATGGTCCATCTCATCTCTGATGCTGTCTCTCGACTCTGCTGTCGTAGCATGAACGTGGCCACAGACAATACATACATGCATGAGCATAGTTGTATGCCAATAACACTTGACTTATGGACAATAAAACTTGCATTTAATGGGACTTTCATGTGTCACAGAATATTCTTCTTTGAATTTTTTTCCAACCATTTAAAAAATATAAAAATGATTCTTAGTGTTTGGGCAGTACAAAAACAGGCGGTGGGCTATGGGCTGTAGTTTGCCAAACTCTATCCTAAAACATAAGAGATTTAGATTGATAATAATGATATAATAATAACTGTAAACATTTGTTGCATGTTTAAAATGTGCCAAACACTATACTAAACACTCTACATATTCTATGGCAATTATATCCTAAAAATAGCCCCATAAGACAGGTAGTCTTATTTTCTTCAATATACAAAGAAAAAATGCAAATGCAGATTTCTAGTAAGGGAGCTACTGTATACAGTCGTGTGGATTGCCTCCTGCACATGGGTGCCCAGTCAAGGAAGTGAGCAGGAGTCACAACGAGCCCTGCAGCCTCCTTAGGACTTCATCTGCCCAGAGGGGCACCTGTTTCTAATTTGTACCGAGGGCCTGAGGGCTAGTCTTTCAAGTAACTTGTCCAAAGCCACATGATCATTAAGTGACAGGGCTGGAATTTGAACCCAGGACTTTCAATCCAAAGACTCTGCCATGCTGCTCAAGCAATTTCCTGAATGCCTTTTGAATATATTTGATGTTCTAGAGGTAGTTTTTACACAAACCTTATTTGTTTCTTTATAAATTCTCTCTTACTCCTGAGGACTAACAGATTCAAATACTCTGAGGTGGCTTTGTTCCTGCAATTAGAGATGTTTGTCCTACTTTGTGCAACAATGTGTCAAAGTGTCGCAGAAGACATTAAACAGCACCAGCACCAAACATTACAAGAATGAAAACACTGTGAGGATGGAAACACTTGTTTTGTCTTTACTTCTGTGATTCATTCTGAACCCAGCCAAGACAACATACAAGGGCTGTCCGGAAAGTCTCCAGCCATGTGATGTGCTCTCGTTGTACTAACAATGGCTGGGTGCTTTCCCCACAGCCCTCGTATTTCCAAAGGGAATAAGGTGCACAGCAGCTTAAAGTAGCAAACTGAGAAACATTGCACCATTTTTGCCTGTCGCTTTACTCAGAGTAAATAAACCATTTTATGCCCAATGAGATCAGTTGATTGTGAGCTCAGCTAAATAGAATGCTAGTCATAGTTTCAACTTGCCAAAGTGAATTCCACTCTTCAAAACTTCTTCCACTATTTCTTACACTTATTTCCTTCCTCACCCACACCTAAGGCAGACCTT
This sequence comes from Varecia variegata, assembly GCA_028533085.1. Taxonomy (NCBI): domain Eukaryota; kingdom Metazoa; phylum Chordata; class Mammalia; order Primates; family Lemuridae; genus Varecia; species Varecia variegata. The sequence continues at coordinate 102,273,252 of CM052439.1, read as the reverse complement.
TGCCCCTTTTCCCTAGATTACTGAAATGGCCTCCCATATATTCTTCCTGGTTCTAGTTTCACCAGCTATCAATAATCTGTCAACTGCATGTTAATCTTAGAAGACTAGTTTTGAAAATAATTTCACAGTCCACTTTGAGGCTCTCTTTGGTGTCCTGTTGTTTATGGTATCCACACAGATGCCTGAGTAAGGCACTCAAGATCCTCCAAGGGTGGCCCACTTTTATTTATCTAGTGGTCCACTGTTCCCTCAGTTCAGTCTGTCAAGTGCATCTTCTTCTTATCATCACCCTGGAGTAACTGTGCTCACGCCCCACTCTGAGTTCTTGCTCATGCTGTCTCCTGGTTGGAGCGCCTTTCTTCCTCCTCTGCACGTCCCTGTTTCCCACACTCTGCCGAGGTACCATGTCAAATTTCACCTTCTCCAGAGAGCTTCACTGGGATCCCCAGCTCACAATCATTTCTCCTTCTACCACACATTCTATCATGTGTTTACTTTCTGTCTTGGTTGCTCTCAGATTTGCTTTGTCTCTGTATTTTATATAGTAGAAGATTATAAGCCCATATGGCAGGATTGCTGCTTTGTCCTGTAGCGACCATAAGTTCCACATGTCAAACTCCGGTCTGCAAGCAATGCTGTATCTTTTTGCTTTCTACATCTCAACTTGCCATCTGATTATGATCTGCCCAGCCTGCCGGGCCTGTGGAAAAACAAGCCAACAAGCATAACACAACTAAATTTTAGTTTGTCTTAGGATAACCTAACCTCTCCCCTGGGACTGTGCCACAGTTCTGGTATCTTCCACAGAGCCAAGTGGTGGGAAGGCAGGAGACACTGGGTCCTCTGTTGTTGCTCCAGACAGGGTAGGCCTGAGAGCTTGTCATCTCTGTCCTCAGTTTTAATGTCTTCTGCTGTTCCCATGTCATGCTGGGAGCCCAGGGATCTTTGTGAAGGCTGCTTATATTTCTGTCAATGTGCACAATGTAGCCATCCCTCTCCCGGCTGGCAGCCTTCCTAGTGGGCTGCTTAATGTGAGGCACAATTCCTCTCTGCTCTTGGGACTCGTCCCAGACCTCTGCCTCTTCCACCCTTCCCCAAGCCCAGGGAATTGGGGAAGTGTGGAGGAACTTCTCTATTCCTGTTGCTTCAGGATACGAATAGAGAATCTCTTTCCCCAAGGGGTTAGGCTTTTATAAAACAAAGACACAAAAGCTTGTGGTTTGCCCTGTTTCCCACTCTTTTGTGTGCCTCTTCTGAATGAGTGGAGATCTGATCTTGTGCTGGAATGGGGGTGGGGTGGGAGAGATTTATTGGAAAGGAAGGAAAAAATAAGCAATACAGAGAAGAATAAAAATGAGTATTTAAAAATAGTAACCATTTATATACTTTTTTTGAGTTATTTCTTATAGTACCTTACACACAACATTGGTGACCATAGAGAAGGAGCTTAATAAAGACTTTCTTTTTTTTTTTTTTTGAGACAGTTTCACTCTGTTGCCCTGAGTAGAGTGCCGTGGCATCAGCCTAGCTCACAGCAACCTCAAACTCCTGGGCCCAAGCAATCCTCCTGCCTCAGCCTCCCGAGTAGCTGGGACTACAGGCATGCGCCACCATGCCCGGCTAATTTTTTCTATATATATTTTTAGCTGTCCCAATCATTTCTTTCTAGTTTTAGTAGAGACGGGGTCTCGCTCTTGCTCAGGCTGGTCTTGAACTCCTGAGCTCAAACAATCCGCCTGCCTCAGCCTCCCAGAGTGCTAGGATTACAGGTGTGAGCCACCTCGCCCAGCCAATAAAGAGTTTTTTATTTAATTCATTTAATTCATCCTTTACATTTACGCTTTCTAGCATCAGAGTTTTGAATGCATTCTTTTTGGTTTTGTTTACTTTTACAACTGGATTAGGTTTAACTAACATTGTTACAGTTTGGGCAAAAAGGCATCCTCTTCCAAATAGGTGCTTTTTCATCCTGATGGCATCTCGTTTTCCTTGCAGAGGTGTGAGGAAGAAATGTAGACTCTGTTTACAAACAGAATCTTTGGCTGTCAATGACATCACCAGCTAAGTAGGCGGCAGCGAAGTCTGTACAAGTAACCGGCAGGAGAGCCCACTCTGCTTACCTAACTCCTTGGCATCATTCATTCACAGACAGTGTATACCTGGGCTCTGCCAGGCATCCCTGTGCACCTCGCTTCATCCAGATGAATCCTACGTATTTCTGCTGGATTTCAAAGGAGGCTACAAACAAAGCATATTCTGGGAGGGCCCAGTGTCAATAATGGAATATCTCTACACTGGCCTTGAAGGACTCAGGCAGCAAAGCAACAGAGGGTGGTAGAGCTGACACTAGAACCTGTGCCTTGAGTTGCAGCTCTTTACTAGCTGTGGGACCTGCGGCACTGGCACCTCTGGTACCTCTAATTATGTCTTCAAAAATGGGGATAAATATAATATGGTAAGATTATTATGAAGAGTAAATGAGTGAATATGTTCTCTGCCCTGAACACTGCTGGGCACATGGTAAGCACAATATAGTATTCGCTGCTATTATCATCAGATCTTTGTTTTCTCTTTTTTGTCTGGCATTTTCTTCCTGATCACACCTCTTTACCCAAGGAAACTACTAAAAAGACCATATCTAAAATTCTTTACAATTTACTATTCTGTTAAACATAATTGGAACTGCAAGTGACTTAGTGCTATCTGTCATTTTAGGACACTTCTAATCATGGCCTGCTTAAAGGCATTGCTTTGAAATGGGTAACTGCTTTCTGGCTTTTGTGTTCTGTCCAGGTCCTTAGGCAACTGCATTATAGTCCGTCTGTAACTGTGTCAGTTTAAGTGTGTCACATGCAAGGAATTAAAAATCCAACAAAAAACTGGCTTCAGCCAACATTAAAAGCACATGTGCTCATCTATATAGCTGGAAGTCTGCAGGTAGGACAGACCTCTGGATTGGTTTAATTTGGTGACCAAACCATGTCATCAAGGTTTCTTCCCATTTTTCTGCTTTGCCAACCACAATGGTGGATTCACTCTGAGGCTGGCTTTCTCATGTGTGCTTGGAGACAGCCAGAGAAAGTCATTTCCAGCTCTTAGAAAAGAACAAGGATACTTCTCAGAAGTTACGGAAAACTTGTCCTCCAGTCTTACTGGCCCACATATTGTGTCACCCATGCTTGAAGCCATCACTGTGGCCAGAGGAGGGGATCACACGGGTTGGCTTAGGCCTGAGCTATACACCCCACCCTCGGTGGGAACAGGAGGCGGTGAGCCTCCTTCAAAGCACTGGGCTCACGGGAGCTATGGCTGCCTGAAAAAAAAAAATACCAGGACAGTTACCCAAAGAAGGGGGAACAAAAGTTAGGAGGGCCATTTCAATGTCAAATACAATAGGCCTGCCGCCTGACTAAAAGCTAGATTTTAGCATGTCTAAAAGCATTCTTCTGCTCTGCTAAAAATTTCATTTCACCTCATCATACTCAACACAGGGTTGACTGTTTTTGTTTTTGTTTGCTTATTTGTTTTGTTTTGTATTAACAGCAAACACCACTATCCGTACATGCCCTGACCACAGGGAATGGTAACTGGCCACAGCACTGAGTCAGAAGAATCTTCCCTTGGAAAATTCTTATTAGACGTGACTATAAAGGCCCTAGCATATGCTTAGAGAAGGAAAAATGGAATATTTGTGAAAGCTCTAATTACCACTACAGACTTAAAAGGAGAAAATTCATTAGTAATAATGAGTTATGACATACCTCGCTGCTCTGCTTGTTTAATTGTCCAATAAAAGCTCAGTTGGGCCACGCTTTAAGCTGAGCAGGGTTTTCCTGGACCAAATTCTCCATGTTTGCTACATGGAAAGAGGGAATTTTTGGATATTCTGCTGATGTCTATATATTATCAAATTCTAGTTTAGCAGAATTGAATAATGTATGTATATACACTAGTGCAGTGGTCCCCAACCTTTTTGGCACCGGGGGCTGGTTTCATGGAAAATGATTTTTCCACGGAGCTGGGGGGGATGGTTTTGGGATGATTCAAGCGCATTACACTTGTGCAGTTGAATCTCTCTGCTAAAGAAAATCTGTATTTGTAGCCGCTCTCCAGCATTAGCATCACCACCTCAGCTCCACCTCAGATCATCAGGCATTAGATTCTCATAAGGAGGACACACCTAGATCCCTCACATGTGCAATTTACAGTAGGGTTTGCAGCTCATATGAGAACCTAATGCCGCTGCTGATGTGACAGGAGGCGGAGTTTATGTGGTGGTGGGAGTGATGGGAGTGGCTGCAAATACAAATGAAGCTTTACTTGCTAGCCCACCTGCCACTCACCTCCTGCTGTGTGGCCATTTCCTAACAGGCCATGGACCAGTACCAGCCAAAAGATTGTTCTGCACAATCAAGAAAAAGTGAGATGAAAAGTTATTTTTATTTATTTATTTATTGCATTATTTATTTATTTTGGAGACAGAGTCTCGCTCTTTTGCCCTGGCTAATGTGCCGTGGCATCAGCCTAGCTCACAGCAACCTCAAACTCCTGGGCTTAAGCGATCCTTCTGCCTCAGCCTTCCGAGTCACTGGGACGACAGGCATGTGCCACCATGCCCAGCTAATTTTTTGTATATATATTTAGTTGCCCAGATAATTTCTTTCTATTTTTTAGTAGAGACGGGGTCTCGCTCTTGCTCAGGCTGATCTCAAACTCCTGACCTCGAGCTATCCTCCCGCCTCAGCCTCCCAGAATGCTAGGACTACAGGTGTGAGCCACTGTGCCTTTTTATTTTTAAAGAAAAAAAATTTCCAGTAGAAATCAAGGTGCAGTTAGCTGTGCAGGGAGTTATCACTCTGTAGGGAAGGGGCATGTGGGAACCCGTTGAGTGCTGGACGTGATCCACATCTGATCTGGGTGCTTGGTCTGGGCAGTGGTAGGTACAGATATTAAAATTTGTTAAGATAGATACTTAAGACCTGTGTGTATATAACTTATATCTCAATAAAAAATAATAAACTACACTCAGTAAGCTTGATATCAATTGTGACCAAAATTCTCTGAGGCAAGTCTATGTGTCTTGAACATGATAGGCACTCAAGAAATACTTTTCTTTATTGTAGCAAAACATACATACCATAAAATTTATTAATACCATTTAAATCTTTTTAAGTATACCATTCAATGACATTAAATACATTCGAGTTGTTGTACAACCAGCACCACTATCCATCTCCAGAAGTTTTTCAGGGTTCCAAACCAAAAAATATATTTTGTTGTTGATCCACCTGGTATTTTCCACATAAATGCGTCAGGGAGCAATATCGGATGAATATCAAAGCACCTCTCATATTATGCCTGTTTATGTATGAAGTTGATATGTGCTCTAATACGTTCCAGGTTTTTGTGAAGTAAGAATTTTTGGAAGACTGCCATTTATTTTACCCAATTTTATCGACCAGGCTTTGAATGATAAATATCTTTCCAGCCCCCCCCCCACCACCCCCTTCACCACTTCCTTATTCAAACCACATTCTGTAATGTAAGAATTATTTGTGATTCTCAGAACGCACCAAGACCATTTGGCCCTTGCCTGTGGACCTCCCCTGAGATGCCGTCACACCCTTCCGTGCCTGGCAAACTCACTCAGATTACAAGTTCACTGAGCGCTTGCTCTGTGCTGGGTGCTGGGGATCCACTGTGAACCTGCCTTGGTCCTGGGGCGAGGGGCACACTTGTCCTTAAAGCTCTGTGCAGATATCAGCTCATCGTGACATGTGCTCTCACTGCTTTCCTTCTGTGCCCACGCTCCCTGTTGCCATCACCTGAGGCTCCTTCAGCAATTTATGCGTACACTCCCCTTCAGAAAGTCCCTCCCTGTTCCGTGATTGTTTGTTTATATCCTTGTCTCCTCTACTTAACGGAAAGTTACTTGAAAATCGGGCTCTCCTTAGTTCACCGTTGTGTCCTCTGCACCTAGCATGGCCCTCATTTAATATTCACTGGATGAAGGAGTTGGGTGTTGGGTGGGGACTTGAAGGTCATAATTAAATTGCAGGTGCTACCTAAAGATCAGGGCACCTGGACATCTGTAGGTTACTGAAAAGTTTAGCTAATAGTTGTAACAGGTAGAGAAAATGCGGAAGGTACTGTTAAAGTCTTCTCCTCATGACGGATTTATATTATTAATTAAACAGAGGTATGTGGGAACCGGTGGACATTGACTCCCTCCCCTAGAAATGTGCTCCCTTTCTTATTAATTAAGTAGGACATAGGACAGTATAAATCTCCCAATGCTCATTCTGTTCCTTTCATACATACTAATGAGGACGAGCACGTGAGCGTGGTGGTGATGGAAATCGTTTATTCAGTGGTGGGAAAAACAACACCAGGACCTGGACCCCCTGCTGACTTTGCACACAGTTTTTTAAAGATTTATATTTGCAGACTAATTAAGTAGCTGAGTGCATTAGATAAAGAGTATGTCGTCGCAAAGGTTACAAGAGACTCCTCGTGTTTCTCCACTTAGCATCAGAGGTGAGGGTGGAGAGTATGACCCAACCGCTGAGCTCTCTCCTCCGCACACTAGCTACCATGTTCAAGTTTTCTGCTTCTATCAAAACTTAGTCACAGAGTGTTTAGAGATAATGCTCAGAGTTGCCAGTAACTATAGAAAGACAAACTGTGATACAAAATGACACAGTTACTCTTGTCTCCTTTACGCTGTGTGTCTTTAACATTTAAAAATGGGATCATAGTCTCATCAGCTAAGAGAGAAGATATTCTGAAGACATAACCTCAAATTTTATGACTGTGCCTATGTTATTTACTAACTTCTAGAAAGAGAAGAAAAGGGTAAGACAAGTCCTCGAGTTACTGTTTCTTCTGCAGGGAATGATTTGAGCTCCTCCTGGAAGTGAAATACGCCTTATTTTCTGCAAGCCACATAATTTAGCTCTATTTGCATCCTCCCCGACCACAGTTTAAGATGGCAATACCGAAACAGGGCAATGTGAATTTCACAGTGTATAGCCACCTACTATTTTCTCTTTTGAGTATCAGTCCAAACAAAATTAAAAAAAAATTCATAGAAAAAGCATTTGTGTGTGTATGAATATGCAAAGTTGACTTTTAAATTATTTCATAAGGACATTGCAATGAAACAATTTTCTTACAGGAAAGCAAGTGACTTAGTATTGCATTTTTCTTCCTACCCTTCTGCTTTTGTTTATGTTATGGGCATAAAGGTGCAGGAACAATTCACAATAGGCAAGTGCCAGTGGATTGGTTAACTGGTTGAATGTGTTTGTTTTGCTTGTGGAACTGGGGGTGGGAAACTGGCAGTGTCTCGGCCAGCGTCACACAGCCACTGAGAAGCAGAGCCAAGACCAGCCCCTCGGCTGTCTGGGTCTCCAGTGGGTGGCCTTTCCACTATGGAAAGAGGCACAGTTACAAACACTTTCCCTCTTTCTTTGTTTTCCTTATTTGTTTTTTCCCCCATATGGTTTCCTCCATCTGTATCTTAATACCATATCAATTAGCAGCAATAGAATAACTTGCTTTTGTTTTCATTTTTAATTTCTCTTGACGCATCCAATTTTTTTTCGCCACTGGGCTCCCAGCTAACTCTTCCCACCCTTCTTGTCAGTACTCGGTTCCCTGGGGTCTGGGTCTATTTTCCGTGTTTTTCCTGGCTGAATCAAGATAGTAGGAAGAGTTGGAGTGTTTTGTCCCATTCCTTATTTTACCACAGAAGTAGAGGGAAGTGGGGTGGTGGAAAGGAAATCTTAACCAAGGGTGAGAAACCGTTCGCTTCCTTTTATAAGAGGGGGTTCTCCCATTGCACCAGGTGCTGCGAGGTACTGACTCATGGCTCAGATCACGTTGCTTTCCGCCGCCTTGCCCAGGGACGCCCTCACCGAGGCTGGCCCCTCTGCTGGAGTGAAGCAAGAGGAAGCACCGAGAGGTGAGAGAATACGTCCAGCAAGCCTTGGGAGAAATGAAATACAGGACGGAAGAGCGAACTGTTGGGGTTTGATCCTCTCCAGTGCAGGCCCTTGGGTGAGTCATGACCACCTCGGACCTCCGTTCCTCATCTACGAAAGGGGGACAAAACACCTCCCGTACAGGGTAGATGTGAGGATTAACTAACTAAAGTGTTTGGTGCAAAGCCTGGTCTTGAGTTCTTTATTATTTTTATTAAGTGACATCAACAGGTAGTGATAAGGAAAACTCCCATCTATTACTTAGCACAGCAGCCACCTGAGACCCCCACCCTCACGGAAGACCCGCATCAGCATAATACTAACCTAACACCTGGCCCATCAACTAATCCATTACCTGGCACATCGGCATAGCACTAAACCTATTACCTGGTGCAGCAACATAATACTAACCTATTACCTGACACATCAACTAACCTATTACCTAGCTGGCATTAGTCACCTGAGACCCCCACCCCTTGGATCACCCCAACTTAATAAAAGTGGGAAAAATCGGGTAGACGGGGCTCAGAATTTGGTGGCGAGACCCCTCTGAGCCCGCCGGCAAATAAACCTTGATTCTTCGACTCTCCGTGTGCCGCTCGGTTTGTCCTCGGGACCACCGGCTGTAACACTGGGACATAATTTCTTGGGAACATTCACACACTCTCTGAACCAAGAAGCCCTGAAACAGAGCTCTGGCACCCAGCACCCTTCCCTCCCTCTCCCGACCCCCCATATACAAGTTTTCTTTCTTGGGAATGGGAGTGGGAGAAAGAGTTCAGGCTCCTGGGAGGGTGGAGGAGGAAGATGGTGAAACCCAGATGAGACATCGGGGCCTCAGCCAAGTGATCTGTGTTCCAGCTGTTTCCTGTCCTAGGGAGGAGCTGCAGGGCCAGGCTGGACACCCAGGCAAAGCCCAGAGCGCCACTGAGTCTTCTCCCAGCGACTCTGCCCCTGCTGGCTGGAGGCTCTGAGCTGCCTTCTGCTCAGGACTCATGCTGAGTTGGGGAGAGCCCAGCCTGTGGGTAACAGAATCTCCTAATCCTGTCAGGTTGGCTCTGGCTCCCAAGTTTCTTCACCACCTGGAGTGGGGGAGGGTTGTGCCTTCCTGGCACCTCCATGTGCAGGTGACATGGGCCCCTCCCTTCGCAGGCGCACACTGCCTTCCTGGGCACTCCGTGCTGCCGCCATGCTCACCAGATGTTCCAGGCTCCTCCTTTGAGCCCACACAAGGTTTTCATGCTCCCTAAAGTGTGTCTTCCTTCATCCTTAGACTGTAACGTGGGCCTTTCTAAAGTCACTCCTGTTTGTGCAATTTGAAAATGTCAACACTGGCCATTCCTGCCCCCTGTTTAGACAGGAACCCCACCCTGAAGTAGAGAAGGACAGCCTCATGCAGGCTGCAGGCCTCTGCTGTCCTCAGCTGACCTGCAATCTTCTGTCTGAGAGGGACTTCACAGGAAGCCTTGTTAGGGCATTTCCACCTCGTCCTGGGCCCAGACTCCCGGCCCCAAGCAAAGACTGTAAGTCTTGGTTGACCTCCCAGACGGGGCCTCAGCACGGCACCTCTTGCTGTGGAAGCCACACAGGCCTTCGGTAGAAGCAGGTGGTTCCTCTGCGGTTCCTGGTGCAATTCTGTGTGCACCAGACCCACTGGCTTTAATTGAGTCTGCTGCCCTTCGCTTACTCCTCGCACAGTGATGAGGGCAGAATGAGCCCTGCTATAATACGGCGTGAAATAGATAAGGGGAGGCAGAACCTAGGGTAAAAATTCATTTTTCTTGTTGCCATATTTCTTTGCTTGTTATAGTTTCTTTGCACCCTAGAGCTCTTGTCGGCGACCCATTTTGTGAATGGAGACATTTCTGCTTTGAAGTCATAATTTATCCTGCAAGAGCTGCTAAAAGAAGCACTTTTAAACTCAGATCTGAGCGAAGGCTGGGAATTGTAAGTCACCTCCGAGCACTTGGGTAAATTGCAAAGAGTAGACTTTTTACCTCGGGGAGTTAATTTTAACTTATTGCTTTTTGCTCGGAAGATGGTTTTCTCAAACATTTTCTCCCTCTTGCTTTCCTTGCAAATTCTGACTTAGGTTGTACAAATTAGCTGTTTGTGATTTATTTATGACATTTGGTTTGCTGTGAGTGAACTTGTGACTACCTCATCATTAACCATCTAGCTAAATAGGAGTTTTAAAGATTAGCCTATGGAAAGCCTAGGGAAGCATTATGTTTTTCCAACCTGCTCAAAGACAATTACAATTACCACCAGCCATCTCTCTTCGTAAGCCTGAGAGAGAGAATGTGCCAGTGAAGTCAAGGGTGTCGACCCACAACCATATGCCTGGATTCAAATCATGCCTTTACCAATGATCATCTCTGTGAGCTTGGGCAAGTTACTTAACCTCTCTGTACCTCAACCGTGAATGGAAGTAAAGCTCATACCTTCCTCATAGGGTTGTTGCAAATAGCAAATGAGTTACGATACCCAAACACATTAGAGGGGTGCCTGGCATACAGAAGGCAAAATGTAGGTACATTTTCTTCTTATTAAATTCTCTTCTGAACGTGTTTCTAGCATTTAAATATTCAGAGAAGAGAGACATGCAGGTGGACCAGGGAAGCATTTATTTGTAAAAACGGGTATTTTTTGCTTTTATGGTCTGATTAATTACTAAATGGCTATTAGAAGCAGATCAGATTTAATGCCAAGGTGCTCATAGTTTTAGTCACTGAAGGTGTTTTGTTTTTTGGTAAATAAAGTCAGGTGAATTATCTATTTAAATCTTCCGGGTCTTATGACAATACTGTTTTGAATCTCATGTTTTTAAGGTTGAAGAGAAATGTCTTCACTGTGTATGTTTGCATAATAAAACCCATCTGGCTGAACAGGGCTACGTTATGGGGCCAGTGTCTCTAGTGTCTCCTCCTCACCACCCTTTCCTGCCTTCCCACACGCTTTCAAGGGACACATGTAGCACACTTTATGCAATCCACAGAAAAGAAAAATAATAAAAATGCATCTCTGTCTCCATATGTTATTACTTTTTCTACACACTGAGTTTTCAGGGTAACTATGTTGTTGTTAAATTTGCCTATTGCTGACAAAGCTATTCAGGGATAAACAGTACCCTCTGTCATTTGATAGGCAGTCAGATTTCCCAGAGAGGATTCTTTTGGAACCCCCTAAAACGCCCCTTTGTTGCAACCCACAGATAGTCACAAGAGAGCTGTTGAACTGTGTAACTGAGTTTTATTGGGAGCCCACTGGGACAGGGATAACTGCTTTCTTGCTTACATGTTCTCACACACACACACACACACACACACACACACACACGCTCATTGTCTTCTCCCCTCATTCCTTTATATTTTTTCTGGGGTTTGTTTGCAAAGAAATTTGGGACTAAATCTCTGCTGATTTGGGGCCATTTGATAATGAACTACCTTCCCAGGGGTTCAAATGCATTAAATCATTCCTTAATCTTTAAGTGCAAGTTTAGCAGGGCTCTGTTATCATACCCATTTTATTACCAGACAGTCCAAGGAGAATTCCAGGGATTTGGCCAATCTTGGTGTAAACCAGATTAATCATCTGGCAGTCACAACTCAGCCACGTGCACTCTGGAAGCTCTTTAATAGTTTGGGAGACTTTAAAGGAAAGTTTATGAAACTTCGATTTCTGGAGGATGCAGGGAGTGTCTACCAGGGGGCGTTTTGCACAGTCTTAACCTGAGGCTCAGAGTTCTGTTGTTAGCAAAATTCCCTTTCTTCAGATCCCATGGCAAAGGTCAAATCCTCCTATTCTTGCTTTCAGAGCCCGCATATACCATTCCTTTCTAATAGGCATCATGTCGTAGTCTTCTACTGATTGTTATGATCACCTGAATAATCTCTGTCTCCACCAGGAGGGCTGGGACCCTGTGAGAGCTGGGAGAGTGTTTTACTCACCACTCTATTCCTGGCTTCTAACCCAGTGCCTGGCATACAGTTGAGGCTTAATAAATAATGACTGGTTCTTAATAAAACTCAGTTACACAGTTGAACAGCTCTCTTTGTACATATTTCTTATGCCAGTTCACAGTGTCCTCTGTAAGATCACTGACTTTCAGCTGGGGCCAGACACAATAGGAGTGGCTGAAATTACCTCATAATCCTCTGGCAGGCAGGGAGGTATTCCAGCAATCAATAATTTAAAAAGAATTTCTTAGATCTACTCCATCTACTCACTTTGTGCTCAGTGCTAAAAATTGAGGGAAATTTTGAAAAGTCTAACAGTGTCTCTGCCTAGAGAACTTCAAAATCTAGCTGGCAAGATGAGTCTTTACAAACGTCATAATTAAATGCTAATAAAAAATTAGGATTTATTCTAGGGGCAGTAAAGCTTCAAGGAATGGTGAGAGGTAGATGTGGAATGGATGTGAAAGGCTTCTACCGGGTTTGGACTTAAGCAGGAAAGATGGGTAGGACTGGGATATGAGGGGCGGAGGTGGGACTTTCTATGTGAAGGGCGAGGGGACAGAGTGAGCAGAGGTGGGGGGCCCCTGACTGGACTGGAGTGGAGTGTGTGTGAGAGATCAAGGTCAGATTATGGGGAACCCTGAAGTGTGGTTGGTGGTCTTGGTACCACCCTCGGACCCAGCCTGGCCAGCCTGGGACTGTGGCACCAAGGATGGCAGAGCCAGTAGTTTGGGCAGCGATGGCGGAGCTCATCCTCGCACCTCCACGTCACATGCTCTTCTTGGTTTTCCTTTCACTCCAATCTGCACTCAATTTTTTTACTTAAAACATCTCCCATTGAGGAAGCAGCCCAATCTTTGTACAAGTCAGTGGTTCTCAAACGTGGGCATACATCAGCCTCCCTCGGGGATCTTATTTTAAATGCTGATTCCTGAGACCCACCTCCTACCCCATACCCAGGTTCTGATTCAGTAGAATAGGATTGGGGCCTAGGGATCTGCATTTTTGCAAAGGCCCAAGGTGGTTGTTGGACCACACTTTGTGAATATGGCCCTAAGGAGTAAGTGGCCTAAGGAAGGAGCAATAAAAATCTCAGACTATGGGTAGCCAAGGAAAGTTGTGATAGAAGCAAACTGCACAGTTGGCTACTATGACACTGATTTTTGCTGAAATTTAAATGCCACCCCGAACAATTCTTATCTTTCCCATCATCTGGGGGCTTACTCTAATTTGATGAGTAGGGTGATATATATGATAGGTATAGGAATTATCCAATTTCCAGAAGCCCAGGTAGTGAGAATACTAAAGCTCACCTTAATCCAAGGACATCCTAAGAGCAGCCACTTGAATTTATGCTTTGCTCTCAGCTGGGCCCAGAGTAGCTCATTTTAAACTACAATTAGTAGCAAATTACAGTCAGACTGACTTTCAAAAGAGCTGGTTACATTCTGCTAGGAAACAATTTAAAGGATCAGATTGGTGCTGCCACTAAATCAAACAAGCTCATCTAGCTCCAGAGACTTGGGCCTCCCAACCCTGCAAAGTCTGCAAGTCGGCTGGCTTTTCTTTTAGCAAAAAGCTTAGCTCTGGGCTTTGGTATTCTAATCAGTGCTCACGCTAACAATGGCCCGATCTGCTGGGGAGGGTGATGTGAGCTCACGGGCAAAAATGCAGAATGGTAAAAATGTACATTCCTTCTACACCTCCAGCTGGGAAAACTTTGTGGGACTTTGGGACTTTTGTAGTACCTGTGCTGGTTTCTCTAACCGTGCAATGTAGGGTCTCTGCAAACTCATTGGGACCTCAGAGAGCGCATAAACTCTCCTCTGTCAACTGTTCTTTCATTGAATGCATAGTGAAGAAAGCCGGACACTGCAGAGCGAAATCATGCCCCTGAGCTGTCGGCAAGGTCACGCGGCTGTGAGTGTGGGAACGGGAACACTTGTGGGCCAGAGCTGGAATGTGCGGCTGCAGAGTGGGGTGCGGCTGCAGAGTGGGGTGCGGTTTTGAATGGGTCGAGTGAACTTGCTCAGAGTTAGGATTTGGGGAAATTGTAAAAAGTATTTCATTTATATCATAGCTACAGGGGGGGAAAGCCTCCATAATACTTATTTCACCAGCAATCTTTATTTTCTTTGTGTCTTCCACTCTCCTACACTTTTGTAATGAGAGCGCCATTTCACCTGAGATAGGTGCTAATCCTGCTCCCTTTTTTTTTTTAACCTGCAAGCAAAAAAATGTTTGGCTTTATTTTATGTGCTACTGGCTGGATAGAGCACTGCGCGTCCATTAGGGAATGCGCAGAGCCTCAGTCTTAGGAGAAATGAGCACAGCAGAGCTGCATTGTCTCCTCAGTGCCTGAGCACGAACTCCTACAATGCCTGGGGTTAGGGAAACAAACTGCCCCACTTCTCTGAATCACCACTAAAGGCACCAAAGTTACCTTAACTCCCTTAAGAACAGATAACCCTCAACTACCCCAAGGACAATACAAGACTGGGGTAAGTACGTTGTTGAACTAATCTGAATGTGAAAGCCAACACCCTTTTAAAAAATGCAAGAAATTTTGCTTGCTTAGAATATCTATTTGGCACTAAATGGGTGGGTCGCTGGTAGTTCTCCAGGACCACCCAGTTTCTGAGTACCGCCCAGGTATCTTCCAGTCTCCACTTCAAGATAACACCTATCCTAAAGGACATCTTGTCCATCCATTCCAGCCAATGCCTTTTTCTTCACTCCCTCTTTTGCCTCATAATAAAATCTCCTGCCCAACTGTTTCCTCATTTTACCAGTGTCAGCTGGAAAAGGAGGGCAAATTCCTAAGGACTGATTGCAGAGATGGAGGGGCAGGGTAGCGTCTGTCCATCACTCAACAGGTGCTCAACATCTCTTGAGAATCTATGTTTTGAAACTGATGCTCCTTCATCAGTTTCACAATCTACCCTTGGGTATGTTTTCCAAAATTCCAACAGTGTGGCTTCTTCAAGGACCCTGGGCTTGGGAGCAAGCCTGGAGGAAGGTGTCTGTATAATGGGAACCTGCTCGACCTCCACTCTATGCCCCTCTCTCACCCTTCTCAGGTAGGCTCAACAGCAAGCAAGACAGAAACCCAAGGGAAGAAGCATTTCCAACCTCAATGAAAAGTTGTTTCTGTGTATTGGGCATGTTACCTACCTACCACTTGTTGAGTGGAGTCTATGCTGGCTAAATACTGTGTCTTCTTGCATCCTCTGGGATTGGGGTCTTTGAGGGAATCAGAAGGATTCCCCGTGACCCCCTCTAGGGCAGCCTTCTCAGTCTTACAGGAATTCTGTAAACTGGGACCCTGCCTCCTCCCATCCTGCTTTGAAGGCTGTCATTCCTTTGTTCATTTATTTCTTTTCTCTCCCACATCATGGATGAGTTCAGTTTTTCCATCAAATCTTCAGAATTATACAGCCCAATCTCTGTATTTTATAGACAAGGATTCTGTGGTCTAGGCAGCTCGAGTGACTTGAAACTTGTATGCACCACCAGATGTGTTCCTCACCTTGAATACTCTGTCCCTTTTGTTGTGTGTGTGTGTGTGTGTGTGTGTGAGAGAGAGAGAGAGAGAGACCAATATTTATTCATTCAGAGACTCATTGACTATTTTATGCAAGAGAAAGCGAGAAAGAGAAAGCACTGCAATTTATTGAGCACCTATTAGGTGCCAGTCTAGAAGCTTTTCATATACTATCTTACTTGAGCCTGTTTCAGCTCTGTGAACGAGGTGTTATTGTCCACATGTACCGCATGAGGAAATGAAGGCTCAGAGGTTAAGCAATTTGCTGACGATTGCACTTCTGGGAGGACTGGCTTGGGAGCCGCACCTGACTTAGCTCAGGACTGTTCCATTATACCGTGTCCCTAGAGCCCTGTGCAGAGCACCACCTGGACCCTAGAGATAGGAGGCTGCCCGTGGGGGCTGAGGGAGGGGAAGCCTGGTGCTTGCTCAAGGGGAGGGGCTATAGGTGGCGGTCCCTGAAGGACAGCTGCACAGGTGAGGGGATATTCTGCTGCTCAGCAGGGCCCTGTTCCTAAGCCACCTGCCCTACTTCTCTCCTTCCCACTTTGAGGATGTTTTTTTCCATCTGAAGTGATAACAGGAGGAAAAGGATCTTGCAGAGGTGTTCAGAATGACACTAAGTGTAATGGTGCGCATGCGCTGTCCTGATTGCATAGCTCTACCAGGGACACGGGCGGGGACGTGGGGGTGGGGAGGGAACCATCTCCGTCTTCCCTCTATGGGGGGCTGAAACTCTAAGATCTCCCTGCCTGTTGGGCAAACACTAAGCAAGAGGACGTTGTTTCCCTGTGCCCTTGGCAGAGGAGGTGCTCTTGGGGTAGCCCTTTCATTTACTTTTTTCTGGGCATCTGTTTAGGAGCTGGTTTCCTCTCCAGGCTGCCCTCTGAGTGGAGGTGGGGAGGCGATAACGAGAAGGGAATTTACAATTACTGACCAGGACACAAGGCCCACTGGTTTACCTGCATTTTTTCAGAGCAAGAGAACGCAGTGCTCACTTCCTCTCTGCCCAGAGAACTGATGTGGACCCTCTGCACTGGTCTGCTGAGACTGTAGTTGCATGAGATAAATGTTTTCTAATGTGGGCTTCTCTGGGAGAGAAACCTCTGAACAGAAAAACCCCTAATCTAGTTAGAGCATAATTTTTTCTGTTCTTTTTGCTTGTTCTGTGCCTTTATACATTACATTTGCCTTTGAAGACATTGGGATTCTAAATTATTCCCACTTTTTCTTTCTCTCTAGGGATTTGACGTTAGCTCATTTTAAGATGGCAAATTGCCAATTTCTTTTTCCTCCTGTCTTTCCAAAAAGGTTTGCAAACTGGTAAAGCTACTTAAATGCAGGTAATCTGAAGAAATGCTGGTGTATTCTATTCAAGCACAGATTTTGTTTTTCCTCAGAAGAGTACAAAGTGACTTTTAGGAGTTTAGAGGGAACTAAAAGTATTTTATTATTTTTCACAGGAAAACAAAACACCAAGCAAAAGTAGAAAGAGACATGAGAGTAACGTTAGATGGGGGATAGAAGTTTCTCTAGGTTCTCAGTGCTTTTAATTGTCATGAATACACATGGCCCTTTTCCGCACAAAATTTGTAGAAATGCTGACTTATTACTGCTACCTTGACAAAGGTGGAAGCGTTAAGTTTTAGTTTGAAACTGTCGGTTCTTGGCACGCCCATGGTGGAAGAATGACCAGACACACCAAAGTAATGCAAGCATGAAAATGAGGTTTATCGAGGAGAGAAAGATAGGATAATAGGGCAAGAGCAGGACATAGGTTTACAGAGCATGGTACCTGCGCCATGGATGACGACTGGACCCATTGTTGCAGTTGGGCAAGAAGGGTAAAGAGAGAGAGCCATTGGCTACGGTCTGCGTCCTATTTTATAGTGTCTGGATAGGGACCTCCCTTGTGGTTTCAGAGGTCACCATGGAACCCCTGTGATTAGACAGTTGGAAGTCACATGACCTGAGCCTTAACTACGCATCTGGGTTCTAGGTCACTTTCCAGACATTAAGGTACCCATGCAGCTTTGCCCGTGGGCTAGAGTCCCTCTGCATTGTTTTGCAACCGGCACACCAGTTGTTCTGATTGGCAGATTCATAGGGTGTTCCCTCCTCCCCCAGGAATGGAGAATCAGGGCTGGGCAGGACCGAGATGGGGGCAACAGTACCCACTTTCATCCCTAGGAGACCCAGAATCCCTCACTGTCTACCTAACAGAAGAGCCACTTCACTGGCATGAGTTTGATTTGCAAGATTATTATTAAAAAAAAAACCTGTGGAAGCATGCTCTTACCATGAACAAGACAGGCTTTTCAATCTCTTTGATAATGCCTTCGGTGCATTCTGTTTTGGTGCCGCTGGGACTGACCTACTTTGCTCCTTCATAGCAGTGTTTTGCATAGGTAATAATAAATAACAAGATGAGGAGACTCTGATATTTCATCCCTGAAACTCAGCAAGCCTTCTCAGCTTCAAATCCCCAGGCCGGTTCATACATTTTATTTATGTATGCGTTTGTTTATATGACGTCTGGTGCCGAGACGCGGATAAAAAATTAAAGCATAAATTTATCAGAAGGACCCAGAGTGGAGCTGGGTTAAAATTTGAACCTCTGAACTTCCCGATACCTCCTGCCACAGAAATAACGAGATCATTACTGAGCTCTACGAACAAAGGAAGCTCTCTCTCTTCTCCCCCAACAACAGGCAAAAAGGCAGACTTGAGAATACCCGCACAGCTCAAAACATCACTCAACGACATCCCAAACCAAAACAAAAGCAACTCGCCAAACAGCCAAACAAATGGAGGAGAAGTCAGCCTTCAGCAAACCCTGGTGAGTTGCCAAATTTGGTTTCTGGCTGTTCGCCCGCAGGGAATTACGTAATTCTCAGACAAGGGCCCTCGACTGCGAATTTCAGCCTCTCATCTTAGACTTTTACTCCTAGGAACTGGCAGCAAAAGTAGGTGAGAATCTCACTTCCACTGATGCAATGAGGCTGCTGATTTTTATTAGGTAATTTTGTTGTTAGGATAAAGTGGGGGTGATGTGGAAGAAAATACCAGGTTTATGAGATTATAGAATACATTCCACTCCTCCCTCCCCCCAAAAAGAACTAAAGTACCCTTTACTGCATCCTCTAAGTTATCCATGTCTCCAATTCTCTGAGGTCAATAAATGAATATGCAAAGCAGCCAGCCCTGTTTACTTCCCCCTTCTCCCGCAGTGGGGTAGCAAGCCCTGACTAAAGAACTGGACTATGTCACAGATATCGCAGGTATTAGCTAAGGAAAAGCACAAGTAGGAGGGACTTGAGGCTGGGAAGTTGAGGCTAGTGGCTGATATCAGAGGAAGGATTAATGAAATGACCACTGTAGACCAGATACCTTACAGATGTCTCCTCATTAATATCCACAACAACCTTATAAAGTAAATATTATTCTAATTTCACAGGTGAGAAAATGCAATCTGGGAGAGTAAAGCAGCTTGCTTGAAATCACAGAGCCGGTGAGCTGTGGCCTGGGGCCTGGATGGCTCCAAAGCCTGTTCCCTAACACAGGCCAAGAACTCTGCTCCATCAAGTTCCAGGGATTTGGGTGAAAGTGCCCTGTGCCTTCATTAGCTCCCTGGGAACTGGGTGTTTGAACCTCTACAGGTGTTTGTCTGTAGAGCCAATGCCTATGCACTCCCCAGTCTCTGTGCTGTCCTACACAGTAGCTACTAGCCACAGTGGCTATTTACATCTAAATTAATTAAAATCAAATAAAACAAACAACTCAGTTCCTTTGTCACAGTTGCCACATATAGAGTGCTCAGTAACCACATGTGGCCAGTGGCTGTCTTTCTGGACAGCACAAACTTCTAGAACATTTTTATTTTCACAGAGAGTTTTGTTGGACAGCACCAGAACATTCTAGTTGCTAATGAGACCTCCCTCTATCAGGCAGTGCTTAGTCCTCCTGGGCCTGGAGAATCCAACTCATCCTGCTTATTAGAGCAGAAATGCTTAGTCCCATTCTAGGTTTCCATCAAGAGGAATTTTCCCTAAGCACATTTCTGACCTCTGTCTGCCTCTTTACTCATTCTACTCCTGGGAGGTGAAGATCTTTCCTGATTGGTTCATTTGGGGAGAATAGTTGGGAATGAGCTACTGATTGGGAACACAAGTTCTACTCTTCCTCCAGGGCTCTGCCCCTGTAGTGGGCAGTGTTCGGCGGTGTCCTGGGTATCTTCTGTTTGCCTTTAAACCCACCCACCATCCTTCTCCACCCTGCTCTGGGCTCCAGGAGGCTGGCCTGTATGACCTACATAAATGGACTCCTTTGGCCTCTGTCAGACCCACCAAATCACAAGATTATACACTCCTAACAGCAATTCAGGGTAAGATGAAAGAGCTACAGCAGGGACTGGGCACATGCAGAGTGAAAGGCACAAGGAAGCCACCTGAGCAGGCTGGCACAGCTGGCACAGACCCAATCACCTGCCATTCTCGCACTGGTGCCTCTCTCGGCTCACACCTCTGGCTGCCCGGGGACGGGAGGCCCCGAGGACCAGCAGATGAAGGAGGGGAAAGGCCGAACTTTGTTCCCAAATGGGTTGGCTCTATATATGGATGTGAGCTGAAAATGGCCTGCTTTGCTGCTGCTCCATACGGGTACTCCCTGGTAAACTTCCTGCCGGCACATCTCTGTCTCAGAGCCTGTTGGCTGGGGATCAGACTTAAGACATGAGCTGTTCTTCACCTCAGAAAGAAAGAGTGAAGGGAAATCCTCCTAAATAGGCAGAGATCTAGGGGGCATACATGGTTAACTACTTTGTGTGCAAAGAGAAGTGACCCACAGTAAGAACACATGTGGGCTCCTGGTCAGTAATGAATGGCTTGTCTCCTTGATCAGGGCCTGGAAGGAGACAGATTGGAGGATTAGGGACAAGGAGATCTGGGGAAGAGGCACATGGAAGCATCTATGAGAGGGAGCATGATGTGTGATAAGCTTTGTATTAAACATTAATGCTCAACAGAGAGCATCCACCATGGAAGAGGCACTAAACAACCAAGTGGGCAAAATGACTTAGCCAGTTGATGTCAGCCACTGGACACTCCAGTGCTGGTGAAATGGACTTCACGCCATGGCAGCAGAGATGGAAGCTATGCATAGGCCCAACAGCGTGGGTCCCCTCTCACTAAGGCTGATCCACCACTGCTGCCTGTCCAGCCTTCTAGGAACAGAGACCAATACTGAGCCACTGATTTGGCACCATCCTCTCTGGAGAACAACCAGCCAGTTGGAGACAAGTAATTACACTGGACCCCTCTCATCTGAGAACAAGCAGTGACTCAGGTTAACTGGATCAACATGCACAGGGACACCAGAGAGATTGCCTTTTCTGCCTGAAGCCATCTGCCAGCGTGATTCTCAAAGGGTTTGTGCTTGGTTCCCTGACACAGGCCCCCATGTAGCGTTACACCAAGTAGAGGAACCCAGTTAAAGGAGGTGTGGCAGTAGGCCCGTGACCGTGGTGTCCACTGGCCTTTTCACATACTGCATCACCCAGAAGTTGAGGTCTCATAGAGTCATGAAACAGCTTCTTAATAGCCACCCAGGACCCAGATTAAAGATGATAAACTGTGAGGACAGGCAGCATCCTCCAGGACACAGTACACACCCTAAACCAACAACTATTGGGCCATGTCCCCAGGAGATAGTAAATGTTAGTCTGCAAACCCAGAAGTGGAGATAGGCAAAGCCCAGCTTGTACCACTCCAAGTGACCCACTTGGGAAATCTGTGCTTCCTCTTACTGCACTTCTAGGCTTTGGAGGTGTGGAAGTCTCAGTTTCCAGAGAGAGAGCATTTCCACCAGGAAACTCAGCAAGGGTCCCATTAAGCTTTAGGCTACACCTGCTGACTGACCCTTGTGCCACCGTGGACAGGTGAGGGGAATGGTCTTCATCCTGGCAGGAGTAAGGGACCCGGTGATCAGGAGGGTGCAGGGCTGCTGTTACTCACGGGGGTTCTCTTGGAACTCCCGCACCCCATTTTAATAATAAATGCACAAATGCAGAGGCCCTGGCCTGAGAAGGGCTCAGATCTTACAGAAGAAGGTCAGGGTGACCCTGCCAGGTAAGCCACATGGACCGGCAGAGGTGCTAGCCAAGGGGAGGGGAACCTAGAATGGGTAGGAGGGGAGAGAGATGACTGTGTCAGTTATCCTGAAACCAGCTGCAGCATCGGCAGCTGTCATTGACATCACTGACTTCTTATAAGTTTACCTAGGAAAATAGGCCAGCCAGAATCTTGAAGGAGCAGTTCCCAGGTTTTATTATATAAAGAAAGTGAACCCAAGTGGGTTCACTGAACCCTAGTGAATGCTGCGGGTACTGCCCAGATCCCCTGTCAGGACTGAGGAGGGCATTGTCCCAGCTGCTGAGAGTGTGGGTGACCTGTGAAGCTCAGCTGAGTCCCTCTCCAGGAATTGCCTCCAGTGAAAGAGAGCCACCTCTCTCCACTCGGGGCACACTCTGCTCCCCAGGGAACACACAGTCCTATCCAGCCTGTGGTCCATGCAGCGGCATCAAGGCCCGATTTCCCCGCATCCAGCAAGACATCTACGAGGGTTCGCCCAGTTCCTGGATCCCCTGTGGGAGCACCTGAGGCCCCTGTCACCTCCTGCCCACACTTTTGATGGAGTCTCCTTGAATTATCCCGATTTGAGTGTGAACTCTGAATCCTGCCGCCGGCCTGACTGGCAGGGGCAGGGCGTCGGCTGAGCCTGCTCTATAGGCCGCCGTCTCGGGACTGGCAGGCGGGTCTGCCAGTTCTGAGCTCGGTGTCACTAGGACTCCCTGTTGGCAGATAGACTCTGAATCCTCCAACCCGCCAAAATCAGCTTAATGAAGACATTTTGACCTTTAATTTAATTCTTTGTTTAAATCATTCAGAACCTGAATGGGAAGCTACTCATTGGTGGCTCCCTCAGAAACCCCAACCCTCTCCAGAGCACTTGTACCAGATTTGGATGGAACAGCCAAGTGTTTGGCAGGTTCAAAGGTGCCCTTAGACAGGTGTGTGTGTGTGTGTGTGTGTGTCTGTGTGTGTCTGTGTGTGTGTCTGTGTATGTGTGTATGTGTGTGTGTGCGCACGTGCCCAGAGGCATCTAGCAAGCTCAGCCTTCTCTTACTAGCACAGCTATTGTCACCCCTAGACAAGGCCCCTGATGGGACAGGCAGGTTGAATGTGTCTTTTTGATACTCAGTTGTTTAACCCATTGATGTATTCTTTGTCTAAAATTGCATTCTTTTTTTTTTTAATTTTATGACATAATAAGTTAATTTTATCTCTTTGTTAAAAAATAATTAAAACATTACAGATAAGGACAAAATCCCTTTTGCCTCCCACCCAGTCCCCTCCCCAAAGATAAAACTTTCCAGACCTTTTCTAAAGGTATCTGGCAGTATCTGTTTAAAGTTCTACATTTTCTTTGACCAGGAAATTCTATTTTTCAGAAGTTACACTTAAGAAAACCTCTTGAATGTGCATAAGAAAGAGTGAACAAGGATATTTATTGCAGCATTGTTTGTAATAGTGATAAAAGGTAAACAATTTGATAGAGGACTAAATAAATCGTGGTATATTTTTACAATGATATTGTATACAGTAGTAAAAACAGTGAGGGGGAATCTGTAAGTGCTAGCTTGGAAGAATCTTCAGGAAATATTGTTGAGTGAAAAAGGAGGTTGCAGAATGATAAATGTGACTCTGTTCTATCAGAGATTGAGGAAAATGATGGCGGAATGAAAATGCCTGGGTGGGGTGAGAGGCACAGGAGTGGGGAGAGTGGTGAATGCCCCTCCCTGCTCTGCCTTCTTTAGCCATTTCTTCCTGTTTTGTGCTACCATTTCTGTCTCCCCTTTCATTCCACATTCTTCCCTTTCTTAATCACGTCTTTTCGTGGGGAACATTGAAGCCAAATCTATATTCTAGGAACTGTTTGTGTTTACTGTCATTAACAACCAGTTGAACTCAGTTGATTAGCAACATGGTTAATCCAAACTGGTTGTTAAAGTGTCAAAATAAATGGATCCAGTGCCTGTGCCCTGGCTCACATGATCCTGTTGATGAATAATGAATTGAGCAGCAATATGATGTATTATATGGAAACCTGCCTGCTTTGGCTATTATAAAAATTTAAAGATAAACCAACAATCTGACAAAGTTACAAAAAATAAAAAAAAACTCAGAGTATGGGTTGAATAAAAAATGAATAATGTTTGCATTTAAGAAAGTACCAGTAACATTGTACTTTGTGTTATTATTGGAGCATGCAGATTATTGGAATTGAAGAATTCTAGTCTCATAACTTCCTTTTGTATCAAAAGGAACAGTGGCCCAAGGAAGTGAGGTGGCAAAGTAGGGCTGTTGAGCAGTTTTCTAGTGACACATTTTATAGATAATAGAGAGGGTCATTCTCCTTTCCTTTGGGAATGGGCCCATCTCTCTCTTGTACAGTAGGAGCCAAATGTCTGAATCCCCTTTTACTCATAGGTCTGTGTTTGGGGCACAATCTTTATGGGATGGATGGAAATGGCTGACACAGTGCTGAATGGGGGGTAATGGAAGGTAGGACCTGCTGTGGACATCTCTGGAGCCCTGTGTCATGGTTGAAAGATGACCCCAATGTTAGAGCCTCTGGGAATAAAATAATATGAGAAATGATCACAGAAAATGGTCATTTTTAGTTAGAAGAAGAAATCCAGGGGTAGGGTTACCAGATAAATACAGGACATACAGTTAAATTTGAATTTCAGATAAACAGTAAATACTTTTAAAGTATAATTATGCCCCAGATATTGCATGAGACAAACTTATACTAAAAAATTATTCATTACTTATCTAAATTCAAATTTAATTGGTTCCCTAACTCTGTCAAGCCTACTGGGATACAGGTTGAAATATTTAACTTGAAATGTCTCATAAACTGGAGAATACATTATTCTGTATGTTTCTTTGTGTCTCTGATCCCAAAATTATAAATTATGATGAGTACTTTGAACTCCAAGGGTATTGGATATCGGATCAATTCAAGGACAAATTTTCTAAAAACTGGAATGTCCTGCAATGGAACAGATTACCTTAATAATAGTGCATCCCTGCACCAAGGATATTACTATGTCAACATTTGTAATAGCAAAAAACCGGGAGAGACATAAAAGATCACGAACAAGAGATGGTTTAAAAATAAAAATAAAAAGGACATATCTATGCCGTGGAATTCTCTACAGGATTTTCTGCTGGTCTCAGCTACTTTTATGACAGGACTGTCACTGCTGTCATAACCTGATCAACCAACTAGTTTCCCAACAGACAAACTGGTCTTCCTAACTCCTTACGGGCACTCCTAATGCACTTTAGGATGGTTTCCTGTCTGTACATAATGGGAAGATTTCCAAGCAGATCTTTAGATAAAAAAAAATATGATCCAGCAATCCCACTACTGAGTATTTACCAAAAGGGAAAAAAAGACATTCTATAAAAAAGACAACTGCACTCGAATATTTATAGCAGCACAATTCACAATTGCAAATATGTGGAAGCAACCCAAGTGCCCAATACATGAGTGATTAATAAAATGTGGTATATGTATACTATGGAGTACTACTCAGCCACAAAAAAAAAATGGTGAACTAATACCTCTTATATTAACCTGGATGGAACTGGAGACCATTCTAAGTGAAGTATCACAAGAATGGAAAAATAAACACCACATGTACTCACCACTAAATTGGAACTAATCGATCAACGCTTATGTGCACATATGGAAGTAACATTCATTGGAAATCAAGCAGGTGGGAGGGGAGAGGAGAGGATGGGTTAATTCACACCTAGCGGGTACAATGCACACTATCTGGGGGATGGCACACTTATAACTTTGACTCAAGTGGTACAAAAGCAATTTATGTAACCCAAATGTTTATACCCCTGTAATATTCTGAAATTTAAAAAAAGTAAAATAGTAGCATGCATGTTAAGTTTCCATTTGTGTAAATTTTTAAAAGCATAAATATATACAAGTAAAAGCATAACTTTTTTCTTCTGGTTAAATACCTGAGAAACTCTTAGCAATGTTTAATTTAGGGAAAGAGATCAGTTACTGAAGATAGGGAAAGAAGACTTACTATTTAAATTATACCTTTGTGGATAGATTTTAACAAACCGGCTGGGTATTTCCCCGTTTGGAACACTGTAGAGGCACTCCCTGCACCGGGTTGGATGTGTGCTAGAGAAAGGCTACCTCGGATTCTTTCGGTTTAAAGATTGTATTTATTTTAACTTTAACACTTTTTGAAAAAGCCCCTTGGGTTAGTTTGGGTAACACCATTGATGCTTCAGGGCAGTCTTAGTCTGCCCTGCTTACTTCAAAGTTCAGGCTAGAGGAAAATATCTCCCAGTGCACCCATGGCCAGTTGTACACGTATTCGCCAATGAGTGTCTGCGGACCACACGAGGGTCAAAATTACTTGATGGATGAGCCCAATGTCCACAAATCCACATGCAGTTCTTGGCCTAGGTTCAAGGCAGGCCCTGGCAGTTCAACAACCAGGAAACACACACCTTTTGGTTCCCCTTTTAATAAAAGCTTGAACCACATGAAATTGCTATTTCATTAGGCAAAAGAAAAGGCTGAATAACAGCAGTTGGATATGGTTCAGCTAATACTACTTCTGGACATCTTTTTTTATTTTCTCCTTTGGTCAATTAGAGAAGCAAATCAAAGCAACCAACGTATGTATGTTTCCAGGCTTCTAAATTTGCCTTACCTTTTATATTATATGATCTATTGTCTTTGTTAGGGTTGCTATAACAAATATTGTAGACTGAGTGGTTTATAAACAACAGAAATGTATTTCTCACCCTTCTAGGGGCTAGATGTCTGATATGAGAGGGCAGCACGGTAGGGTTCTGAGGAGGGCCCTCTTCTGGGCTGACTTCTGTTTGTATCTTCTTGTGTTGGAGAGCAGAGTGAGTTAGCTCTCTGTCCTTTCCTTATGAGGGCGCTAATTCTGCTCATGAGGGCTCTGCGATGATGACCTACTCACCTCCCACAGGCCCTACCTCCTAATATCATTGCCTAGAGGGGATTAGATTTCTATGCATGAGATTTGGCAGGACATACACATTCAGTCCCTAATATCTATTATTTATGATACTTATGTTAATAACAGCTAAAACTTATATAACATTTGTATATGCCAGGTGTTTTAAATGCTTTAAATCTATATATTCATTTAAACTTTACAAAAGCCTTTAAGATAGTTATGTTTATTTCATTTTGCAAATTGAGGCACCTGAGACGTGTGGCGTTTCAGCACCTTGCCTGGATTTGTGCAGCTGTAGGTAATGGGCCCCAGGTGGCTTTCTGCTGGGAACCATGACATCACACTGCCACTCTTGGTAGGCCTGTCACTCCTCTCTTGGAACCTGACCAGCTAACTCTGTCCCTGGAGGACAAGTAGGTCTTCCTGGACTTCATGGGGCACATCTAATGTATTCAAGGATGGTCCCCTTAAGCAGCGTGGCTTTTCCAACTGCAGTCAGGCCAGTGTGTCCCCACATCCAGCTTTTCGGAATGTGGGCCCTCAGGCAGGCAGCCTGCTCCTTATGCACCCAGTGCCAACCTCACCACAGAACATGCATCTGATAAGAATCATCAGTTTACTCTTTTGCTGGGGCCCTGAGGGCCCATTGCCATGGCACTGAAGCCATCCAGCTGTCTGTGTGGAGGCACCCTGATTTCGCCATCTCCACACGCATGCTCTCCACCCCCACCCAACCAGGAACTCACCTTTGTGTCTCTTGTTTATCTCCTTTTCCCTAAAACAGTGGTGCTGAGGCCGCAGTAGGGCACAGTGTGTGGCAGATGCTCTAGGTAGGAGAGGCTCTACCACTTAGCACCTAATGTTTTCTGCAATTCAGTTTCCTCACTTGTAGAAAGAGAATAATAATACCAACACCATGGGACGGTGGTGTGACCTAACCAGCTCTTGTAAGTCAAGCTTAGTGTTAACGTGGGACATGTGGTAAAGGACATGAGGAAGCTGCCCTGGGGCTGGCATGTGATTTGGACTAACAAATACAGCTTTCCCTGGCTTATAAAGTGTCCTTTTGCAATAATCACCTCATTAAAAGGCACCTGTTAATTTTTTAAGTAAATCTTGGTGTCTGCAAGTTGGGGTAGGGAAGCCTAGACTCTACTCCTGATGTTTTCTTCAGTGAGGATGGAACTTTGTTAGTTTTGACATCTTGGTGCCTACAGGAGGGTATGACATTACCTATTTGGTAAGTTTCTCCTTTCTCATAGGGCTTGTCACCTCCAATGGTCTCTTCTGTGCCACCAGAGGCAGCACCCCATAACATAGTGGCTCAGAATCTGGGCAGGGGTGACAGTTCTAGATTATAATTTATGTTGATGTGTTACAGCATAGGCTTTTTCTGAGCAATATATTTCTGAGAAAGATCTATTAGAATTCAATTTCCCCTTTGCTCTCACACCATGCTGTGGCATGGCTAAAAATTTCAAATGCTAATTAAACACATGAGTTGCATATATTCAGTATTTTAGTAGGCAATAGCTACCATATTAATGTGAACATTTGAGATTTGGTATTTAAGATATTTGAATAATTTGATACTAGAATGTTATAGGCATTCATGCTGATTTTTAAAAATGTGATGATGTAACAGAGTTTTCACTTATTTTTGTTGACTATTTTTTTTCTTTAGGCTATGGACTCAATTTTGGAATGGAACTAGCACAATATTCATTTTAGTGATTGAACTTCTGGCTTACTGATGAAATGAAGAAATCTGTTCCCTCAAAAACCTCACAGTTTATTTTTTAAGTGAAGTAAGACAAACATAGAGAAAAGACATCATAAGTGTAACCAGAACGAAGATAAAGACAGAACAGTCTGGAATTCTTAGGACCCAACTGCTGCCCACACCAAGTTCAACACTACCTTGACCTCACATTGGACATTAGTTTTGCTCATTTTAAAACTTCATGGAAATGCAGTCATGCCATATGCACTTTTTGGTGTCTGGCTTCTTTTAATGAGCACCAATATAGTTTCTTGATTCTGCAAATAATGTTGTGATAGTTTCCACACCAATTCTTAGAAAGGAAAGGAGGGAGGCAGGGAAGGAAGGAACAGGGTGGATAAGAAAATGAGAGGGATAGTGTGTTTGTGGGTTCCATGTGTGGCTATTCTGAAAGTGATACAGCCCATGAAACATTTGGGGAGAATATAAATAAGTTGTATTAGCCAGTGACTACCTTAGTCCCTATTTACAGAGAAAGTAAATTAGGTTTGAATGAAAATCATGTTGAATTGACTTGCTTTGGCTGTGCGGTGGGGGTGTGGACACATGATTGCAATGCCTGTGAACCTTAAGAGGACCCCAGGGGATTGGCCTGGGCAGATTTTACAGTCTTACCTTTGAATCTCCTTTGCCTTAAAGTTATGGTCTTATATTCCAGTCATCCGCCCAGGGGCTAAAACCAATCTCTGCTGGAACACGGCATTTTCTTCTAGATGTTCATCATGGTAGCAGATAACGGATGAAAAGATACCAGCATCTTAGCTCCTTTATTACACAACCTCTTTGGAACACTAAGACTTTTAAAAACGAGGGAGTCTGTGTTTGTCACAGCCACATTCATGTCACAGAGACAGGCTTAGCAATAAAGGCAGCCGTGTTTGACCTTTAGTGCCTCCCCAGTCCTTCCACTTCTGTCCCCAAGGGAACACCCTGAGCATCGCTTTCAGGGGCCGGGGACCTTCATGGAGCCCCTAGTCAGGATGGAGGGAGAAGTGAGGTGACTGTCTCAAGCTACTGAGTGAGAGAGAGTTTGAATCTTGCTGTCTGATTTCCAGCTGGATGATGGTTCACCACACTTCACTGTGTGGATGAAAGGCAGTGATCATCGTTCCCCCCTTCCATTTTGCAGATGAGGAAATGGAGATTGTGAAACTCTTCCAAGGCCCCATGCCCTTTCTAGTTCATCACTCTGTCTCTTCCCTCCTTTACCTCTTCAAATCCCAAACCAACTCTTCTCTGAGCTCCTGCCAACGTCTCAGAATAAGTGTGTGCCTTCACTATGTTGTTCCACTATTCTGGACTAATAATCACTGAATCTAAAGATGGGACTTGCAGGCTAGAGAGGGATAAAAGAAGCCCTCTGATGTCACTCAAATCAGACCACATAAGTTAGACTCTATTCCATTTCTGCATGGCTCTTGTCTTCACAATATTTATTCATCAAAAATTATTTGTTCAGTGCCTACTGTATGCCAGGCACAATGTAGCAGGGAGTGACAGAGAACAAAGAGTAGATATTATAAATGATAGATGGGTACACTGGGGTTCTCCAGGGAAGCAGAACCAATAGGATAAATGATACAGAAAACAGCAGAGCAGAATTTAGAACAACAAGAAGGATCAGGAATGTTGGGGGCCAGAGGTTTGATAGAGTGTTCAGGGTGGACCTGCTGGGAAGGTAGCATCTGAATAAAGACTTGCAGGTAACAAGCCATTCAGATATCTGGAGGAAGAGCCTGCTACAAGAGGGATGAGTCAAGGCAAAGGCCTTGATGTGGGAGCACGCCCGGAATGTTCCAAGTAGCGCACAAGGCCAGTGAAGGAGGATGAGAACAATCAATGGTGAAGTCAGAGAAGTAACCAGGAGTCAAATCATGCAGTGACTTGGTCATCATTAGGACTCTGGCTTTGCCTCTGATTAACATGAGGGGCTGGGTATTGCAGGGCTTTAAGCAGAAGGCAAACATGAATAACTGATATTCTAACTAATCATTTTGGTTACATTGTTGAGAACAGGTAGTAGGGAGCAGGGAGAGAGAAGGGAAAACCAGTTAGAAGCCAATTTCAATAACAAAGGTGAAAGATGGTGGTGGCTTGGAACAGTGGAGAGAAGTGATCATAGTGTGGACACAGGACTTCTTGATGTAATGGATATGGGATATAAGAGGAAGAGAAGTCAAGAATGACTTCAAGGGTTTTGGTGTAACCAACTTGAAGAATGGAGATCCACTGAGATGGGAAAGACTTCAGGAGCAATGGAACAGGGTGGACCAAGAGCTCCCTGTTGGGCCTGTTAAGCATGAAGTGTCTCCAGGATGTCTAACATGGAGAAGTTGAGTCTGGAGTTTGGAAGTGGGTTCCAGGTGAGGATATACCATGGGACTTGTCTGCATACAGAGTGAAAACTTTACAAAAATAGTAGAGGGAGATAGAGAAGATGTTCAATGTCTTTGCCTAGGGCTCCCCAACATTAAGAGGGGAAAAAAGAAGAGGAGGAGGAACAGGAACCAGGAAAGGAGATGTAGAAGGGGTGTCAGGAGGTGGTGGGGAACTGTGTGGTGATCTGGTAATGAAATGAAGAGAGTGTATGGAAGGGAAGGGAATGCCAACTATCTCCAATGCTGATGGGTCAAGCAACCTGCAGACTGAGAATTAGAAATTGGATTTAGTACTGAGACAGACGGTCCAAGGTGACCTTGACAAGAACAGTTCTGGTGGAGTGGTGAGGGTGAAAACTTTATTGGGATGAGCTTAAGAGGGAGTGTGAAGAGACATAGAGGAAACAGTGCTTATAAACAACTCATTCAAGTGATTTTTTTTTTTTTTTTATAAAGGAGAGAAAACACATGGGCTGGTGGGAGAAGTACAGTCAAGAGAAGTATTTTTTAAGGTGGGAAAGTAAGAGCAGCATATTAATATTCTTGTGGACTTGTCAGTGTAGAGGACAGAGGGATGACCCGCTGGCGCACTGTGGCGAGGGGGAATGAGACCCAGTGTTAGAGCAGAGAGACAGCCATCGGAAGGGGCGGGGGGCCCAGGTATGGCCATGGCGGAAGGCAGAGGGCCTGTGTGCATAGGCTGGAAGATGAGAGGGCAGGGGTCTCGGGGACTTTCTTTGCATTGCTTTATCCTATCAGAGAAGTAAGAAGTCACTGACTGACAATGAGGATGCAGGAGGAGATGCTGCAGGTTGAGGAGAGAGAAGGTGTGAAATAGACATGCAGGAAAGTGGGAACGTGAAGGGACTGGGGAAGGATAGCACAGTTGTCGGGCAGCAGTGAGGGCCTATCTGAGCTTCCTGGTCATGGAACCCTGCTAAAATGAACCCTGTCAGCATGAGTGTGTTTCCAGGGGTTTTCAGTTGCACAGATATCCACAAAAGGTGCAAAATTGATCTTTTATCCTCTGGAAACTTTTAGAATGCAAAAATTTAAATATTTCAAGAATGAAATAACCACTTTAAATAACTATGCATTTGCCTTCCATTTTTCCATCTTTCCTTCTTACTTTTGTTTTTTTCCTTCATTTTTCTTTCCTTCCTTCTTACTTTTGTTTTTTTCCTTCATTTTTCTTTCCTTCCTTCTTTTCTTTCTTCTTTCCTTCCTTACCCCAAAAGCACTTGTGAGTATCTCCTAAGTGTATAATATCTGAAACTGCTTTAAAAAATTCATATTTCTTCAATAAGCTTTATTGTATATTTATTAAGTTCCAAGAACTCTGTTAGGTACTGGGGAAGATACCAAAAGAAAGAAAAAAGATAAAGAAAAAAATTCTGGAAGCTCATGGAGGAGTGGAGTGGAGTGGCAAAGATAAAACATGTTATAATAATTATGAAATGGAAATTGATAAGCATCAATTTGAAAATAGAGCATTGTGAGAATTTAGAGAAGAAAAAGCTTATTTCTAGTTGGACATAAGAGATCTGGGAAAATGTGACACTGTATTTTTCAATGATGGTCACAGCAATATCTCCCATCCCACATGCTGCTGGGTGATGAGACATTGATACACTTCCCACAGAGAGTCGGAGTTGATATCTTCTTCTCTGGAACCTGGGTGGACCTGTGACTCATTTGTAACCGATAAAGTATGCAGTGGAAGTGACACTGCATAACTTCTGAGGATGGATCAGAAAAAGATTCAGGTCTCACCCTGTTTTCTGGGACATCATGTAAAAAATCCTGTGCCCCCACAGGAAAAGTCCAGTTCTACTGTGACTACCATGCTGTGAGGAACCCCAGGTCACATGGAGGGGACAATTTGTAGGTGCTTTGGTCTACAGCTCCAGCTGAGGTCCTAGCTGATGGCCAGCAGCAACAGCAGATGTGGGAAGGAAAGAGCCTCCATATGGTTCTAGCCCCCATCCACTGAGTCAGCCCAGCCATGAAGGGTTCCGAGCTCAGGCCTAGGACACCATGGAGCAGAATCAAGCCTTCTCTGCTATGCACTCTCGGAATTCCTGACCATGGAATCTGTGAGCATGGTAAAATGGTTGCTTTATACCATTGAGTTTTGGAGTGGTTTACCAGGTAACAGTAGTAATCAGACCAGATAATTCCTTGAAAGAGGGAACATTAGCGCCATGTTAACATTTAGATGTGAGAAAAGTGTGATACTAAATAAGGGTAGGTGATTTTATTCTTAATTGTGTAGGAAACTTTTTGAATTTCCCTTTCACATTTGATATTATGGCTGTTGGACCCTCTTTTGTAGCAATATCTCTAGATGTTTCTCTGATTCCAGAACATTTACAAAGATTTAGAATGCAATTCTTTCTTGTGACTGGATTCTGTGATGACACAGCACCATCACGTACACTGTAGCACAACCGAGGTTTTGCAGAGGGTAACTTTCATACAAAAAGTTGGCAACTTCATTAACACAGTTACCAGTTCAATTTACTTTTAAAGCAAATTTTTTATTATCACAACACTAATGCTTTTCTTTTTCCCTTAATCTTTTAAATTTTTGTCAACTTACAAAATAAAAAATGGAGAAATTTTAAGGTATGGTGATTATATACTTATTATGGGCTCATTTACCTGGCTAGGACTTCCTGACTTTTCTTGTGCAGATAATCACATGGTTTGGTTTCCTTGATTTCCTCTTTCTGTCTACCTCCCCTCTGGCTGTACAGATCTGTCAGTGTTGCAGTGCTGCTTTTACACTTAGGGTGCTTTGTTTGCAAGTTCTGGAGACTGATAGTAGCCAACTCAAGGAGACACCACCAACATGAGCTGTCAGTGGGAATTTCTGCAAGGATGTGGAAGAGTTTGCAGAACCAAAGGAAAGATGAAGGACCAAGCCCAGGCAGGAGGACCAGAGGGCTCCAGGAATACAGACAGGATGCAGGCAAAATCTCTTCCAAGTCCTGCCCTGGAGGCAAATGAGCTCCAACTGCTCTAGGGCTGCATCCGTTCTGCTCACAGCTCAAATTCCCCCAAAGTGTGACTAGACCCAGGGAGGGTCAGTCCCTTGATGAAGCTCCTTCCCGTCTGTTTTCAGTGGGAGAAGTTTCCCAAAGTAAAAACTGTACCTTTTACCATCAGAGGGGAAAATGGAAGTCAGGCAGCCCAAACAGCAGATGTCTACTCTACCATTAGTTCCTGGCATCATCTAAACGGCCAGTAGCAGATTGGACCTTACAGGCTTTTAGTACATTCATTCCATCCAAGTGTGTCTGTTAACTAGCAATATGCCTCATTTTAAAAATCATCTTCATACGTACATTTGGAAAAGAGTTACTATTTTTTTTAAAAACAGCTTTATGTTCATTGGCTCCTTCTTTACTTAAAATCTTGCTGAAGTGGATAGAACCAGAATTAACATATCCTCTTCTGAGGTGACAATTGGGGGTACCGGATAATTCAGGCCCTTGCCCCAGGTCTCCCTGATGGCTTACAGCTATAAGCAAGGCTCCAACTGAGTTTCCTTATGTAGTTTGTGTGCTTCCTACTCCGGCCCACAAAAGTCTCAACATTTGTTAGGAAGATACATGACAGAAAGAAAAGTGCTCTGCAAGGTAAGATTCAAGTCTCGGCTTTACTACCTACAAGCTGGATGGTCTTCTTAGCTGAGCCCTCCTGGCTGGTTCCCTCCCAGAGCTGGTGAAAGAATATGATGACATAATAGGTATCACAAGGCTTTATGAAGTAAAGTGTCATGGAATTATGAAGTGCTACAATCTTACTTATTCACATTCTAAATTCTGGTTATATGCGTAGCATTTAGTGACATTATCATCTACTGTTACACCGTGCGCTACTGAGCATGTAAGCAGTAGTAGTGCAAGGGGTATTCCCTATGTCTTAACGTGGATGGAATCAGTAGATTCAGTACATTTCCTTCAATTTGTGTCCTTGCTACCTGTTAAGCATGCAGTAGTAAAGGTGTTCAATTTCCAGAGAATAATTAAGCCAAGGACACTGTGTCCCGTCTCTGATGAAATGCAGATTTCACATTAAAATTGGATCCTTCATTTTTAAAGGTTGAATAGAATAGCATCTAAAAAAAGAATTCCAACTGGTTAAATTTAGACTGTTGAAAAAAAAAATTTAGTGTAAGATTATTCTTGGTACAGAAACATTTTCACTTGGCTTTGAATTGGATACATTTGAAAATCATTTTAAGCTCTTGCCTTCGGAACTGTGTGATCAGGGAGATCATCAAACAAATGTCAATAGTCGTGTTGGGCTCAGTAATACAGCTTCCCTCATTCCAAAGAGCTATTTTATGAGAAAGAGGTTAAAGTGATTTTCTATTTAGGAAAAAGTGGTCTTCTGCTTGCAGGTACACTTGTAGCGATTGGCCAAGAAGGCCGATGGTATTATCATAGGTGTTGGTCTCTCCATTCAAGCTTGGCTCACTCTGGCTCCTGGAACAGACATTTGTCTTGCTTATTTAAAACTATTAGCCATGTCTACCTTGCCTAAGAATCTGAAGTACATATGGCAGATGTAGCCATTTCAAGAGACATGCAATTGATTGATTTCTCTGTTGCAGGTCTTATGCATAAAATTATAATAATAGATGGCATTTAATGAAGTTATACTATGCACCCGGTACTTGACTGATCACTTTACATGTTTATTTTAACCTCACGCCATGAACATAGAAATCATTGAGAAGGATAAAATGACCCACCTGGCCATAAAATGTCCAGGCATTTAGCACAAATAAACTTGGCTGTCACTGGCTGAGAAAAGAACAAAAGGAAGAACATTATGCATCTTTCCTTGAAATGTAGAGATTTTTGTTTTCTTGCTGCTTCACCAAAGAAAGAGATCTAAACAAACAAACTAAAAAAAAGAGGGATGTTTCTTTCCCATCTTATCCTGTTGTATTATCATCTCCCAGACTGAGTGAAGAGAGTAAAGACTCATGTCAGTCCCTCTAATGCCTTAAAAGCCTGTGTGGCCGATAGACTGAAAAGCAGAAAGGTAACCCTGCAGGAGAACTGATCTCATTCCTACCCCACCTACTCCTGCCAGACAGAGCAGTTGGCACATGCCCCTCTGGCCAGGCTGCCCTTTCTTAAGGACTCTTTCCTGCAGTCATGTGCAAGCCTCGTCACACTGTCAGCCCTGTAGGACGTTTCTGGAAGGGCCATCAAGCCACTAGGTTGTCTTCTCTGCCGTGGGCCCCAGGGCTTCAGTTATGGTTCTATTGACAGGGGAGTAGCTGAATTATAGTAACGCCTGTCCTTCCACCTCACGGGGGGATTGTTAGTAGGAGATGACACAATGAATGTAAAAATCCTTTGAAAAGTGTGAAATAATAAGTCAAAATAATAAAAGAACAAAGAGCATTATTATTATGATGATGTCAGAGTGCTCCAGCCCGGATAGTCAGAGCTGTCAACGACAGGATAAATTCTCTCTGCAGGCTCCAGAGTTTTTACCCAAGTTTTCAGAAAATTTGCTTAAAACTAACTACTCTTAGGGAAACAGAAGAATGGAAAAAGAACAGGGAGCTCTTATTTGGGGCCAGATACTACCCCAAATTTTCTCTTACACACACATATACATACTCATATATCCACAAGTCATACACATAAGAAAAGTGTAAATGTTATGTAAATGTTGACAGAGGGGGAAAAGGATAATCCTGATGTAGCTGGAGCTTCTCTGCTTTTGTAGATCTGGATCAGATTATCTTGCCCCCAACTCCACAGCAGGGATAGTACCAAGCACCCCAAGTGTTTGTAAGATTTCTGCAATTCCCCAGGTTTCTTTATGCAAGTTCTTAGGGTTTCTTACAGACAGACTTTCTGCTGCATAACAGCACAGAAAAACACAGCCTCTCTGTGGTTTCAACCATCAAGGTTATCCATTCATAATATATGAGTGGCATTTGCTGGAATGGGTAAAAGCGCAGTGGAGGGGCAGGTGGGACTGAGTTTACGGGGCAGCAGTGAAGCCGGCACTAATCAGTTCAGGAGGCCTGATCTGCACTGAAAGTGCCTGTTGGCCGCCCCTTTCCAGGGGGACTGAGAGCCTTTCTTTCCAGGCCTGCTCTTCTCCTGTCCCTCTTCACTCTGACGACCTCCCCACACCCCACACCTCTAACTCTGTTTAGAAGCCAAATAGCAGATTTCCTTTCCCTGTCTCAGCTGAGCGATTTTCATTCCCCCCTCAATCCCTGAGTGGCAGGTGGGGTTCCCCCACTTCCCCAAGGCTCTCTTTCAAAAAATGAAGCAGGCTTCCCAGTGAATCTTACAACAAATTGTCTTTACCTCCTTCCAAAAGTCTGAAATATTTATATATTACCTAAATCTTGTGGCCCATCCGGGCTGAACACAGATAACAAAATCATATTCAATATTTCCTAACTATAACTCTGAATAAGTCACTTACTGAAATGTTAACATTAGACACAATCATCGTGAAAATCTAGCTGAGCTCTAACATCCTATCTTGCTCTGTTATTCTATTGAAAAAAGGGGGTCTTATTTCTGTCAGTAAAAAAAATTGATGAGCTGTCTGAAAATAATGTAAGGGGAACACCCACTATTCCTGTCCCTTCTCAAATGTCACATCACATTGATCTTGGGGAGCCAGGAAGTCACTTAGTGCATTCTTTAAAAAGCCAGACTGTCCAGGGAAAGAAGGACACTTTCTTGCGCTTCCAATCAGCCAACCCATCACTCCTTTTCTCTGTAAGTTTGTGGAGCAACTTAAAAGGCATGAGTCATGTTCTGAAAATCAAACGTGCACATGCAGAGCATATAAAGTGAACCACGAAGAGAGTAGGAATTAGAGACACAATGTGGCCTTTGTGAAACATGACAACATCCCTGGGGACCAAGGTTTCTGAGTGTTGTTGAACAAAGGAGAGTAATGACAGGGTTCAGGGTTTGCCAGAGAGTGTGTCATAACAAGGCGATTTTAAGAAAAGTGTGGAGTGCCTTTAATCAGGTCTAAGAGGAGCTTGCTAATCGTGCCCTGTTCGTCAGTTGTTTATGTGGTGGGTGGGTTGAAATCAGACCTTAACCACTTTTTGTTATAAAAATTTATGGAGTGTTTTTTTTTTTCTTTTACAAGCAAACATTTGCAAAATGTTAGTTATAAAGCTTCTAACTTTACCTTTGGTGAAAGATTAACTCTGAAACATTACGTTGACTGGGGCCGCCTCTCTTAAATAGGGGACTTGAGTTTCCATGACTTTGCATGTCAGCCCTGAGCAGATATCTGTGCTCCAAAGGGATCTGTTAGGAATCTACTATTTATCTGGGGGTGGAGGGTATAATATTTTGGGCTGTGGATTCTGGCTGCTGGACAACACCCTGGATGGATCCCAACTACACACAAATGTCTTATACTGGTTAAGCCTTTCAGTTTGCCAAGGTAGTTATTGCATTATTTCTGATAGATGTTTGTTCAATCACTGGGTGGTATGTTTGAGCCTTTGATCTCATCTCCCAAAGTTAATTGTGAAATTTTTGTATGAGCACCTGTATTCTTGAATTACAAAATGATATCATTAGGCAATTCTCATTGTCATGGATAATTGCCATCAAGAAGGGAACAGGATAGAGGACTAGAATAAAGAATGAAAGTAAACACTTATGGGGAACATTATGCTTTAGAAAAAAAAAAGGCATTGCAATGTAATAGCATAATGATTTCAATCCCAGATTCATAGTGATTTAATGAAATAAACAGCATTCATAGGTTCAAAACATATGTTTACAGAGGCAGATTGAATGTCAGATATTTCTATTGTAAAATAGTGATTTTTGTGTCCAAAATGTCATTATCTTCAAAAGACATATAGTCCTTTGAGGTCTGAGAATACCGATAATTTTCTTTTAATGCTCCTTGTGTTTAGCACTTACTGCTTTATCTTGGAAGACACTTGCTATTTCCACGTAGAGGCATCGTAATTTAGGATTGACATTTCAGCAGCCAGCAGTCCCCGAGACTGGTAGAAAGGCTGGGGAAGAACGAGAAGACTTCTTATTCTGGCTGTCATAGATGATGACTGGGTTTATAAAAAACTTCAGATATAATGACAGGGAGAATTCATAAACCAATGCTTTCAAGTCAATTTCATGTTCTGCCTTTAATTGAAATCAGTCCCCTTGTCTCTTTTTCATTTGCCAAGTAACATACCTTTCCTTAATTTCTGAGGAGAAAAACCCTGCCAAAACCAGGATGAAAAAACAATTGATTTGGAATCATATTATAAAATAGAACTAAAAGAAAGAGGTGAACTGGCTGCCACAGAGTGAAGCAGAGCTCTCTGCAGAGTTGGCCCCACTCGTTGTATTGTTGATAGCAGAGAGAGTCAGAACAAACACAAAATTGTTCATGTAGCAGCTAATGCAATCGTAGCATAAATACTTGCCAGAGCTGGGATGCAGGATTTCAATTAACCCACCTAGTCTTTTGTCCCACTGACATAATGTGAAATGTAGGGCCCTTTTCCACGCAGGACTGGGAACCCTTCTTCCATGTGGTTTTCAGTATAATGATTAACTCATTGTATAATGATCTGCTGTTTTCCAACCTCATCTTTGGTCCATAGCCTTCCTCTACAAGGCTTTTCACACACTTCAGGGTATTCACTGTTCATACCTGTACTTCTTACGTTTCTTTGAGTGCACCTGAGAAATTATTATCAAGTGAAAAAATTCAGCAGCTCCAATTTAGCATTGTTCCTTCAGTAGGTCTTGAATTCCTCTTATTCCAGTCTTCATTTACTGCAACACTAGAACACAAGGCTTCAGTGGCATTTTTCCCATGAAATTCTTCATGTCTTCTGACTTAAAAAAAAAGCTCTCACTTTTCCATAAAGATTTCATCCAAATTTGAAGAAGGGAATTAAAAAATTCAGATGTTATTCCAAATGAATGTTTTAAAAAAAGCCAAACTATCAGAAATGAAGGTAATATAGAACTGAATAAAAGAAAACCAAAATGCTTCCAGTTTGAATAAACAAAATTCACCAGATTTTTTTCTTGGATATCAGCCTTTTATGATTTTGAGTGCCTAGTCATTGAAAAGCTTTGCTCATTCTTCTTCTTCTTCTTTTTTTTTTTTATTCTGGTGACATATATAGATATTGCTAATTGCAATTATTCACCCTAGACAAAGACAAAAAAAAATGAGTTTTCCCTTTTTCAGTTTCTTAGCTTGTATGTAAAGTTGCCATTCCAGATGGGCCCATTATGTGATGTTGTATTTCAAAGGAAACATTTCTTAAAGTTGCTGGAAAAATGTCTATTAGGGAAATAAGAGCTGCTGAAGGAAAGACACGTGTTATCTATTTCTTTAATTAGTGGCAAAATCCTGATAGTATTCCTAGAGGACTGTGGGGGCTTTAATTGAAATATTCTAATTCTTCCTCTTTCCCAACCCACCCAATGCTATTGTAAAAAGGGGGAAAAGAATCATAGAATTAAATTCTGGGTAAAAACCATTTCTGATTTTGTAACTATGTGAACAGAGTTGCACTATTTTGCTTAATGCATCGTTTATTAAAAAGTTTTTCTCAGTAGGACAGCAAGCAATTATTTGAAGCAGCTGGGTTACAAGAAGGGCTGATCACGTTATTACACGCAGAGGAATTATGGATTATGGAAAGATGAACAACATAATTATGCTCATGGAGTGTCACTTATTAATTTTTAAGGAGGGGTTTCTAACGATTTCATAATAGCTACAAAAATCAGAGTAAATGTTGGATTTGTAAGCGTCTCCAAGGTTTAAAATTGGTACCTGGATTTAATTTTGTTAAAATGTGGTAGTTTACCTGAAAGTTGTCAGTGTTTCAAGGACAATGGAATCCTTCAAAGGCTAAGACAAATCCAAAACTTAATTTAAAATTCTCATTCCATTAACTTTCATTTATCACAACTCTTTTCCTTTCTTAGGTTAGTGTAGAGATGGACTCAGAACAGGATAGCCCACGACTGTCTTGTATTTCCTATTAGTAATCATGCAAAGGTGAAAAGATGACATAATCATGGCAATTAACATCTTTTCTGGCTCCACTGTGCTGATTATTTAAGAAATACCACCTTTGAGAAGACTGACAGTCACTCAAGTCAGGACTACCTTTGCTTTTCCAGAGCCCCTGCCCTAAACTGTTTATAATAGTTACCTGTGTTATGTTTTTCATTGTTTCTTCCACCCTCTTCATTCTAGCTTTTTATTAGCATTATTACTAATTAAGAACCTAAAGTAGGTGTCCTTTTCAAACAGCACCAGGACAGTTTCTTTTGCCAGGTAAGTGGGTAGTATTTGCAGCAGGCAATTAAAATGTGCTTTTCCAAATTAAAAAAAAAAAAGACTAATGATAACAATAGTAAAACAACAACAACAACAAATGAGGGTGAAAAACTGAAGTGACCTAGAAATTAAGCTACATTAGTAAGCTGTGATGTGACCTGGAAATCCTGCAACTGCAGGTAACCGAGTTGTCTGAGCAGTGGCTCTCGGGCCATCTGATATAAAAGAAGAAGGAATCATGATTCCCCCAAGTTTGATATATTTTTAAATTTCCCAGCTGCTAGATAGTGATAGGCCTTTAATTTTTACTTTTGAGTATTTTTTTTCCAAATGGAAATAAATTAATTTTTTTAGCCTATCAATGTAATGAATGCTCACTATTAAAAATTCAAATAAAGTAAAAATTTCGCAAAATCCCCAGTGAAAAACTGCTAAAATTCAGTGTCTATCCTTCCAGAACTTTTTAAAAATTTTAATTTAATTTTTTAACTCCCAAGGAATAATTGTACACATTCATGGGGTACATAGTGATGTTTCAATACATACAAGATCGGATCAGAGTAATTAGCACATCCGTCACCCCAAGCATTTACTATTCCTTCCTGTTGGGGACATTGGATATCTTCCTTCTAGCTATTTGAAACTATACAATATATTATTGTTAACTTTAGTCATCCTATAGTAGTATAAAACACTAGATCTTCTTTCTCCTATCTAGCTATAATTTGGTATCCTTAACAAATCTCTCCTCATCCCTCCCTTCTCCCTACTCTTCCCAGCCTCTAGTGTCCTCTGTTATACTTTTTACTTCTATGAAATCAACTTTTTTTAGCTTCCATATATGAGTGAGAACATGCTGTGTTTAACATTCTGCTCCTGGCTTGTTTCATTTAACATAATGTCCTC
Source organism: Varecia variegata (assembly GCA_028533085.1). NCBI lineage: Eukaryota > Metazoa > Chordata > Mammalia > Primates > Lemuridae > Varecia > Varecia variegata. The sequence goes on along the minus strand of CM052439.1, from coordinate 102,231,243 downwards.
CAGTGCCATCCTTATTGCCACGAATGACAGGATTTCACTGTTTTTTGATGGCTGAATAGTATTCCATGATGTATATATCCTACATCTTCTTTATCCATTCATCTGTTTTTGGACACCTAGGTTGATTCCATATTTTGGCTACCGTGAATGATGCTGCAATAAACATGGGGTGCAGATGTCTCTTCTATATCATATAGATTTCCTTTCCTTTGGATAAATTCCTAGTAGTGGGATTGTCCAGCACTTTGTATGTGACACACAAGTATAAATATCAGACACAAATATATATAAATACATTTTGTATGTAAATACATTTTAAATAAAAACCCATTTATTCAACATTATTTATTGAGTACCTACTATGATCATGCAATAGGATACCACAGTGAGTAGTGCTCACTCGTAGTGCTTGCCAGCCTACTGCAGGAAAGAGCCATTCATTAAAGAATCGTAAAACTGAATACAGTATTACAAATGTGGCAAGTGCTATGAAGGAGTGCCACATAGTATAAGACCTTATATTAGGGGAAAGGGACATAATTGGAGATGCCAGGGAAGATTCCCCTAAGGAAGTTATAATATTAAATACAGATCTTAAGGAAGAGTTGGAGGACAAATGGAACCTAGAGAAAGATGGGGGTGAGAGGAAAACAGAAACTCAGAGCAGCTGAGCTTTCCAGGTAGAGGAAGCTGCTTGACTGAAGGCGTTGTGGGGGGAGGAAGCGTGTGCATTTGAGAAAATTAAAGAAGGCTAATGTCTGAAGAATCAGTTTGTCACAGTGGAAGACAAGCCCAGAGTGGTTGGGAGCCAGATCTTATAGGGCCTTGTACAATGTGCTAGGAACTTGGTTCTCACACTTAGGAGTAATGGAAAATAATAATTGAGGCATGGAGGTAATACGTGTTTCATCAAGCTCAGCCTGGCTTCAGTGTGGAGAACTGACAAGGAGGGGCAAAATAGATGCAAAGGAATTAAATGGGAGGCTGTCATGGCAGAAGGGAGAGAGAGATGACCACAGCATGAACTAGGGTAGTGGTGGTGGAGGTGGAGATATAAGAACATGGTGATGAGTTGTACATGCAGAGTGAGTGAGAGAGAAGAGTCAAGAGAGACTCAGTTTGCATAGCTTCCTCTGGGATTACCATTAAAACCTTTTGCCATTTGACTATAGTGCCCTCTTTTTCTTATTGATTTGTAGGATCTATTTATATATTGTGGCTATTATTCCTTTATCTGTTAAATGTTCCACATATTGGTTTTCTTTGGTCTATTTCTTATATTTTCATTTTGTTAAAAGTATTTTGTTTTACAATAAAGAGTTATATTGGTCAATTTATTCTTTTTCTCCTAGATTTTGTCTCTTATTCTAATGCTTTTATGATAACATTTAGTCATTTTTTTTTCTCACTTGAAATCTATTTTGGGGTCTTTTATAAGGTAGAGACTGACCTTCTGTTTTCTAGATGGGTAAAAAAATTATATTCACACATTTATTATCTATTACTCACTAATTTGAAATAAATTCCCATACATACACACCTACACATACACATGCATATGGCAGGTATTCAGTACATTATTTGAGTCCCTTGTTCTAGTTGACTTTCCTGTGCTAATCATGCACTATTTTAATCAGTATAGCTTTATGGTATATTTTTTAAAAAATATTTTTTATTCTTGTACATTTTCTTTTTCACAGAAATCCAGAGACTCAGCTTGTCAGTTCCCATAAAAGGAACTGTTGAGATTTTACTCAAGATTGCACTGGATTTATAGATTAATTTGGAAGAATCAACATTTTTTATAAAACTGGGTCTTCCTAGCTAGAGATGTGGTATGTGTCTCCATTTATCAAAATCTTCTTTTATGTCCTTCAGTAAAGTTTTATGATTTTATTCATATAAGTCTTAAGGCAAAAGTATTTTGTTTCCTTTGAGTTATCTTGCAGTTTCCTACTTCTTGACTTGAGTCAAGTGTGTATAAATAAACCCATCTTTTTAGTCGAAAATATTTAGGCTGATAATTGTGAGAAGTTTGTATACAGCAGAAAATTAAGATGTGTCCTTTCTATCTCTAAAAGTTCTGCTATTTGTTCCAGGCAGGAAGATTGAGGAAGGCAAGTTTTTCTTTTCTTGGAATAAATGCCTTCATGGAGAATTTCAAATCAACCTCTCCTTGCAAGTGAAGGCTTGTCTTCTCCAGTACGAGTTTTAATGTGGGCAGGGAATATATATCTATGGCTGCATATCTACAGCTTTAGAAACACACTCTATAATGATCTGGACATATTCCAGCATAATTCTTCTGCTGGTACATGTTCAAGGCCCAGCTGAAGAATCACTCATTCTTATCTTGCATGTTTACGCTTTCTGGCCTTTCTCTTGCCTACTATCTCTTAGATTCATTGAAGGGTGGAGAGAGTCTAGCCACCAGCCCTTAAGCACTGACTGTACAGTTCATCTTCCATGTTTTTGAAAGACATTCTTTTCTTGCCCCTTCCTGCCTAGGTAAAGAAGGAAGTTATTAGATGTTATGGTTGATAATACATACACACAAAAATCAGAGACTCCAAACATATTTATCTGTTTGGTGGAACCAGCAATCTTTGTTCAAACAGCTTTGTTCAAAATTTTTCTCTCAATGTCCAAGCTAAGCTTGTGTCTGGTAGCCACACGTTGATTTAAATTAGAGAGACATGGAATTCCCTGGCAGAGCTGCAGGAACAAAACTGGGTTTCTTCAACCTCTTTATCTCTTCTCTATTTGTCCTCAGCCCCCACAATTCTGCTTGCTTGTAAAGTTCAATCACTGATGCTCATACTACATTTTCGAACCGTAGCCTGGGCTCTGCAATGGTGATGGCTTGCAGGTTACCATCTCTTTCATTTGGGATTAATACTTTCCTATTATAATTGTTGTCCAGCCCCACTCTTCTGCCTGGTACTGTAATACACTGCTCTCAGTATTCTAATGGGATCCCATGAGTCTGCCATCACTAGCTTGATTTTTAACAGGAAACTAGGACAATAAGAGCCTTGAGAAAGCGAATGTGAGAAATGCATGCTTCTGTCTAGGGACATTATTGCAAAATGAGAACAACATTGTCTTCTATTGCTTGCTTCTGCCACCCCATTTTCACCAGTAAATAACTGGAGCGCTTCCCCGCACTATGGGCAAGAACAACAACAAAAAAGATTCAGCCATCAGGGGCTGCACTTTGAGATGTAAATTTCACTTTTCCTTATAAATATAGAATTGTTACTTGCTGTCTGCTTCATTTCTTCCCATTCAATACTCAACTCTAAGCACATTCTTTCTTGGTTCAAAGAGCACACCTTGATTAATAATAATAATAATATATGGCATTTCAAAAGAAAAACTCAGCAAACCTAGTGGCAGGTAACTATTAACTCCATGCATTAATTGCACCTAAGTGGATAAAGCAGTATAGCTTTGTGGGGACCAGCTCCATGTAGAGGAAGACACTTCTGGTTCTTTCCAGACCAGAACTGACCAGTTATTGAGACTTTAAACAGGATATGGGGACTCCTAGGGAAGAAGAACATTCAAGAAAGAATCATAAGTTTCACTATTCTAAAGGGAGAAAATACAGAGAATCAGAAATGATTTCTATTTAGCAGTTAGATAATGTCAGGAGTCCAGCTTTCTTTGCAGAGTCCTTCTCATTCTCTTCCACTGCAGTTACCCAGTTCTTCTTGCTGACACCTCTTTTCTTCCTTTGGGTCTTTGCTGATATTGTTCCCTGCCCTCAAATGCCTTTTCTTCCCATCTCATATTGAAGGGGACAGAACATTTAGTTCTTCCAAAAATTCTATGCTTTTCTTTCACAATAATAGAGTTTTGACTTGGCACATGGTTGTCAACCAAGAAACTTACATTTCCCAGGCTCCCTTAAAGCTAAGATTCTGGATATAAATTAGATTCCACCCATAAACAATCTCAGAGGAGATTTAGAAGAAGAGAGACAGAACTCCTTTGATATGCTGGCTGTCTTCACTGGCCAACAAGATTTGGGTTTCCTGTGCCAGCTGCTAGTCTTGTCTAGCTTCCCGGCTGTCCAGAGGCAGTCTGGAGCTGTGGTGGTCTGGTCTCTAATCTCCAAACACAGCTTCTCGTGTCCATTCTCTTGCTTCCTGCTGCAGCAGGGACCGCAGACTAGACTGCCACGGCTCTAGTCCTGACTCTGGGTTAGCAGCTCCTCTATTAGGCTAGTTCTGGCTTGTTCTGGGAGTCATTCCAAGAGACTCATCTCTCACCCTTTCCAGTGATTTTGTAAGCCCCTCAATCCTGGTATTAAATCCATTTCGTTTAAAATACCTGGGGTAAGTTCTGGTTCCTGCACTGACCCTACAGCAAATAACATTAATTATGTTCAGCCTCATGGAATTTGAGGGCAGGGCCTTGATCACTGCCATGAATAAGACTGACATATAATGGCCCTCACAGGGAATGAATGAGTTCCAAGTGCCAGGCATCATACAACACACTTTACATATGCATTGTTTCATTGAATCCTCCCAAACACCCTAGGAGGTAGGTATCACCCCACTTTATTGAGGTCCCCAACTATAAAGCGAGGGTAAAGGAGGCCAAAACTTGCCTAAGGCCCCAGAACTAGGGAGTGAAGTCCCACTCCTCCTTTAAACCTTCTCTATCACTCCAGCTGTGAGCCAAAAGTCATTAGAATGTCAGAACCAAATGCCATCTACTAAGATGTAAAGATAATTTTCTTCATAATCAAATGGGGAAACTGAGGCTGACAGAAGGAAATGACATTTCTTTGACTCTTCGTTGTAAACTCTGCCCTCCCTAATGCTGAGTTGGACTACAGGCCCTGAATGCACTGTGGAATTTTGTGCTTCTCCTCACTCCCTTATCCTACTCTCAAGAGGGGTAGAATCTATGAATCAGTCCCTTACAAGGACTGCAATGGCTGGAAGATTTTATTACATTCTCTTTTAAAAACAAATAAATAAAGGCACCAGTGCATATATTGTGAACATTTCAAAGGATGCCACAGGCAGGAATGGGAATGAGAGCGTTCCCTGTCTCTCTGGCTCTTTCCACCGTCTTTCTCTTTCAATCCCAGGGCTGGAGCTGCAGAAGGGTGGCAGCCTGTGAGCTCATGAAAAACCCAGCTCCTAGGCTGCTGGCTTCCCCATCCCTCTCACACAGCCACGCCTCTCTTTCTAACTGGTTCCTTGTCCTTGGCACTATACTCTAGAGTAGCTTTCCCTCAATCAGAGCAGTGAGACATACAATTTGGGTTTGGGCTTTGGGTGAAACAGAGCAAGCCTTCTGAGCTGTTGGGATTCTAGGACATTTCAACCATCTGAACTTAGGGGAAGGCATTCTCCATGGGTCTAGCCTAGCTCCTCAGAGTTTACACTGGTGTTTGGGGTGGAGGTAAGGAGGAAGTTAAAAAGAAGATATTAGCTTACTTTGCTTTGCATTTTTTGTGCATATATCCTCAGGGCCCTTTGAGGAAAAAGACTGGAGAGGCCAAGGCGGAATGTAGATGCCATTATAGTACCATAGTACCACTTTATTATCACCCATGAGCTCCCTATATGACAGTGTTCCAGAAAGTCCGCCCGCCCCTGGCCGAGGTGAAGCCTGTCTGCTGTCAAGGCTCAGCTCAACTGTTACCACCTCTGTGAAGCTTCCTTAAACCTGGCAGGCAGAATTAATCCCTTTGTCTTTAGCGCTTTGTTGACACAATGGAAACTACTATAGCACTTACTGCAGTGCACTGTAATGAGCTGTTTACTTATCTGTGTTCCCCACTACATGCTGACCTCCTTAAGAAGCTAGACTGCATTTTATTTATCTCTTAAGCCTCCATAGCTAAATAAATATTTGCTAAGTCAAATTGAATTCCCACCCCCAATTCAATGCAATACATGAGGTACAGAGACGCCATACAGAGTTCCTTGATTTTAAGGAGCCCTTGATTGTAAAATGCACCTTTGATTTACTAACTTTTGGGGAGACAGACATATTCAATGCACATGTGCACATATTACCTTAAATTGACTGATGATGCACATGAGTTCTGGAGCCCAGCATTGAAGTCCACTTTGAACTCTTCCTGGTTCGAACTTTGTCTCTATCATTGGTGAGCTCTGTGGTCATGTGCAAGTGCCTTAACTTCTCTGTCTGTACCTCAGTTTCCTCATCTGTAAAATGGAGCTGATGATAGGATCTACCTCATAGTATTGCTGTGAAGATTAAATGAGTTAGTATATGTAGAGCATTTAGAGTGTATCCTATTTGCAGTGTATCCTGCACACAGAAAATACTATTTAAGCATTTGTAATTATTCTCCTGATATCAGAAACAATAAAATGTAAAATCAAAATGTATACCTCAAGCTCATAAAATTGAATATTCTAAAAACAGACTTACAGAACAATTTCAACAACACTAGGTGCTTCCAGAATTGGCTCTTTTTCTGAACACTCAAAGGGTTACTCCTTGTTCTATTCAAAAGGACCCTGCATGCTTTTCTTGCATTATCATTGTTTTTCCTTTTCATGAGTCTTATTTTCACCTGAAGGGCTGGCCCGATATCTTGTATGCCTTAACATCACCTGCCAGGGACTCTAACAAACAGTAAGTACGCAACGAAACAGTAAACGAACAAATGAATCACCAGTGGAGCCCACACATAACACCTGGAATCAATGAACAACGATTCAGAACTTGCAGTTACAGCCAACAAAGGAACAAACAAGCCCCCACCTTCCTGCTCCACCTCTGACAGGCACATCCTCACATTTTGGGAACAGATTTAAATGAGTGCCAGGCTGGCCATACATTTTGTGCCCATTTCCCCTGTTGCTGGCCTTTTTTCCTTCTCTCATCCAAGCTGGAATTGGACACTTTTCCTCATGCTTGTCTTCATTATCGATCCAATTACGCATCCAGCTCTCTGCAGGCCATCTCTCTGCCCTCAACTGCATTTTCCAACATGAGCCCTTGGCCTGCACGTGACGACTGTCTTATCTTTTATTTATTCAGAATTTCCAATTGACCATTTATATTTTTGGTGCTGTCTTTGTTCCTTATGAGTCCTGCTCTGTGAAGGTACAGATGATAATTGCCTACACTGTCATCATGACAGGACTGCTTCCGGTGCTACAACTAGAAACTATTGAATAAATGCTTTTGGAGAAAATAGTGACACTGGCTTGGGTGACTTTTTATATGAGAGATAAAGAATATAGATGATACAGCCAGTATCATCATTCACTATTTTATTTATTGAAAACCTACAGAGCTTATATGACAGGTACAGTGCCAGGTGCCTACAGTCTAACTGGGGAGATAAGATTAAAAGGTATTAAAATATATCATTACTTGCAATATTGTTTGGTCCAGCATTGTAGACATTTAGCAAAGGGTCCATCCATTGGGAAGGGCCAGAGTGGTCACAGTCAGTTTTCATGAACAGAGTGGAACTTGACTGACCTGGAAGGACTGAAAGATTCAAACTAATGATGGGGTGAGAGGCGCTGGAATGGAGACTAGGAAGCTTGGAATGCCCTGCCTGGGCATTTGACATAGACTGAGACAGGTTTCTGCAAGGGGAGTGATGTGATAGAAGCAGTGAGGACAAGGTAATCTAATCAACTCTTGTGACTAGAACAGGGAGCTAGCCTTGGTGTGGCCTGCTGGAAACCCCATTGTGAATGAGGCAGAACAGCAGCAGGGAAATGGAGAGAAGACACAGATATGAAGACATTCAGAAAGGTAGGCAGAGCCTGGCAGATCAATCTTCTGGAGTTTTTTTTTTTTGAGACAGAATCTCACTCTGTTGCCCGGGCTAGAGTGCCGTGGCGTCAGCCTAGCTCACCGCAACCTCAAACTCCTGGGCTCAAACAATCCTCCTGCCTCAGCCTTCTGAGTATCTGGGACTACAGGTGAGCACCACCGTGCCCAGCTAATTTTTCTATTTTAGTTGCCCGGCTACTTTCTTTCTATTTTTAGTAGAGAAAGGGTCTCACTCTTGCCGAGGCTGGTCTTGAACTCCTGACCTCAACTGATCCTTCCACCTCGACCTCCCTGAGTGCTAGGATTATAGGCGTGAGCCACCACACCTGGCCCCTTTTTGAGATGCGGTTACAGTTCCAGCGTATTTTCTTGCCTATGGGAGTCCTGCAGTTCTTTCCTCCACATTTCTCTATTTACCCCGGCCCACATCTCACCTTGCTCCTCCTCGTGAACTATTCACGCAAGGTACAGCCATGCTGCAGCATGATAACCAGGGACCAAAAATTCGGTCACATCAAACACACGTTTCTGTCACTGCATGGTGTGGTGGTAGTGGTGGTGGTGGGTGTTAATGAAGTGACAGTGAAGACCCTGTGAGGCTGGCGGATGGCCAGGGACTCAAATGAATCTTTCTTGTTCTAGCTGCCGTTGGCATAGTGAACGACAGGTGTCCGACACCCACATCCTCTGTGCCGCTCCCTGCCCCCCCTTTAGCAGGAAAATAAGAACTGGAGGTTGGGAGCCAACCAATCATCAACCCCTTACCTCCAAATTCCCTTTATGTTTACCTTCACTGTATACCTTGGCGACATTGATTCTCCGGAAGACAGTTTAATGAAGTTGCTCTGGGGAGGCCTCTCAGCTTCCTCAGTCACACTTAGGAACTTGACAAAGATCATGGCTTATATTTCTTCTCTTTTCTCTGAACTTTAAATGTACTTTCAGTCTGCCATAATGGTTAGCCCCTCATAGAAGCTCCTAGTGTTCTCTGCTGCTGGTTCAAGGTAATCAATTTTCTCTCCCCAGCTCAGTTCAGCACTTTTTGTGGGTCAGCCATGTCTTGTACTTCTCTTTATGCCAGCAGAGATGCTCACTAAGCAGGGTTGAAAGAAAGAATGAATAAATGAATTCCCTAGTCACAGTCATGAACTCATGAAAACAGCACAACCTTTTGATTGCAATTTTTGAAGAAGTAAAAATAAACATATTCACAAGTATTAAAATAAAATTATTTGTAATACAGGTTGAGTATCCCTTATCCGAAATGGGACCAGAAATGTTTCAGATTTGGGATTATTTTTTTTAATTTTTTAAATATTTGCATATACATAATGAGATATCTTAGGGATGGAACCCAAGTCTAAACCCAAAATTTGCTTATGTTTTAAATACATCTTAGACACATAGCCTGAAGGTAATTTTAAACAATATTTTAAATAATTTTGTTCATGAAACAAAGTTTACGTTAAGCACTTACGTGTGTAATTTTCCCCTTGTGGCGTCATGTCAGCACTCAGAAATTTTGGATTTTGGAACATTTCAGATTTCAGATTTTCAGATTAGCAATGCTCAACCTGGATGAGGTGAAGTGTAGCTTAATAGCTTGAGCATCCAGTGTAGTTATATAGACCTCAAGTTACAATACGTGGAGGAATGGCAAAGTTGGCATTGTGTCCTGGTCACAGAGCCGTACACTTTAAGGGTCATCTACTTAGATCTTATCACTTTTTTTTTTTTTTTTTTGACAGAGTCTCACTCTGTTGCCTGGGCTAGAGTGCCGTGGCGTCAGCCTAGCTTACAGCAACCTCAAACTCCTGGGCTTAAGCGATCCTTCTGCCTCAGCCTCCCGAGTAGCTGGGACTACAGGCATGTGCCACCATGCCCGGCTAATTTTTTTCTATATATATTTTTAGCTGTCCATATAATTTCTTTCTCTTTTTAGTAGAGACGGGGGTCTCACTCTTGCTCAGGCTGGTCTCGAACTCCTGAGCTCAAACGATCCACCAGCCTCAGCCTCCCAGAGTGCTAGGATTACAGGCGTGAGCCACCGCGCCCGGCCAGATCTTCTCACTTGTAAACAAGGTGATGTTTAGAGGAAAGAAGTGACTTGTCCAAGATCCCACATCTGGTGGAAGAGCCTGAAAGAGGATCAAGAAAGGCTGTCCCTCAATCTACCCTCGGGCTACCGCATTGGGAGCCGCCTCCCTTAGGGACACTTCCAGAAGATCAGCATGGCTGCCAGAGCCCTCAACGCCCAAACTGCTCTTGCTCCAAACTCTTTCCCAACAACTCTTCCAAAGGCTTGCCAGTCGATGAAGCAGAGAAGAAGTGGTAGCAGCAGAATAAGTACTGGAAATGGAAGGAGAGGGCTAGCAATTGTGGGGCGACGGCTCCCAGGGGACGCTGGTGATGGTGGCGGGGTGGCCTGAGAACCAGGGCAGTGGACACTCAGGTCAAGGCTCTGAGAGTTTGGAGAGCTCCTTTCTCCTGCTGGAGCAGAAAAACGACATGTTCCCAGTGAATCAGTCCAAAGGATATCTGCAAACCTATTTTTTGGAGTATGTTTGAACTGGGACATAATATAAACAGGGCATTTTCTGTCCCGAGTATGGAGAGTCAGAGAAAATTGTCCTCAGAGAGAGAAGAAAGAAGTGACCTCCCAGAGTAAAGGCACGAAGTGAATCCTCAGAGCTGGGGCATAAAATATGAGATCCTGCCAGCATTTCCGTACGAGCCTCAGTCCCATGTTCCTCCTTTTTTACTTGAACTAATGTCAAGGGGTTTTTGTTCCTTGCAACCAAATAGTCCCTGGCTCCTATCTGGAGTCATGAATTGTAATTCTTCACCTGTCTTCCCCCCACCAACCCAAACACCTAGATAATAATCCAAGATAATAAAGAAAAACAAAATAACCAGCAATTATGTAATAATAACTAAGAACTTCTGTGAAATTCTGGCTTTATTACTCATTTGTAAGCTGGTCTATAAGTCTAACCACCATTTACAACATTATTTCTATATCAAAATGCATTTTGACTGCCCAATATCCAAGTTAATAATTTTAAAAACTTGTTTAAAAGTTAATTTCTGTGTGTGAGTGTGTGTGTGTGTGTGTGTGTGAGAAGTAACTTTGTCCATGTGTAGGTCAATGGTGCAGTGCAAAGAACAGGCTGGATTTTGGGCTCTGGGGGCTGACTCACTAGAGACTGTAGGATTCTGGGCAAGTCAGTTGTGCTTTTTGAGCATCAGTTTGTTTCATCATCCCTAAAATGGATGGAAACAAAAATACTCTCACCATTGGATTGTTGTAAGAATTAAATGACTTATTCTACATAAATCACTAGTGCTTGACACAGTAAGCCTTCCATAAATGGCAATTCCTTCCTTTTTTTTTTTTTTTTTTTTACCATGGTAATGTGAGTCTACTCACTGATATTGTCCTTGCATCATGTAAGAACTTCAAACACACTAATTTTTTTTATTTCTTTTTGCTAAGCTCAAAACAGATGAAAGTTGACTTTTGCATTGCTGACAACCATCTTTCAAGGTATGTTGTCTCTTATATTATTTTTAAAAAGCCCTGGATTATTTACTGACCTTGGAAGAGAAGAGTGATTTTTTTCTAAAAGGCAATTGGTTAAATGGGAATACCAATTCAAAGAGTGATCAGTAAATAATTTCTGTATTTTATTAAATGATGACTCTAGCATGTAGGAGTAAGACCTTTAGGAAAGCAACAGTGATGGCATCCTCTTAGATTCTTTTTACAGTCAGTTAGAGGGATCTTGATTTGATTTAGGTGTGATTTAATTTGTAACTGGATTAAACTTTGCACTCCATTAAAAACCAATCAGCTGACTTGCCCTGCAGGAACTTTGCTTTTATGAGCAAGACTTTATCTCAGAGCCCATTTTTCTTTTCTTCTGGAAGAGTTATTTAGCCTGCAGCTTTCCTGGGTTACCCTTAGTGATGTCTCCTTATCTTAATTTGAATAAGGACATAAGTAAATTGTAGAATACTACTCCTTGTTGACTATGGTTTTGTACTTTGGAGTGGAGATGAATTTCTCAAAGTTTTTTCATCATTTATGCTGTGAATTCTATCACTGGAGAAACTGAAAATTACTAAGCAGAGTACAAGAATCTGGGTTTAAGAAGAGATTAGAATATGTTTTAATAGCAGATGCAAAATAATGATCATATAGAGTATATAGGAAGCAACAGCTGAGTGACTTAAATGGGACAAGAGAGTACACCTGATTGATTCTTCAAGTCTAAAGCCCATAACCTACCTCTTCTGTGCTTCTATATATGTATGTGTATATGTATATTGGCTTGATAAATGTGCTTTGTAATAATGTTACCTTTTAATGAAGAGACAAGTTACATTTTTTTCATGTGACTCTGCCACTGGGAATTCATTTTAAGAAATCAGACCTCATAGTTTTGCAATAGTAATAATACTAACCACAGAAATAAAATGAAAAACAATGACTAGAATAATGAGGACCAAAACTTAGCACTTACTTTGTGCCAGGCACGGTGCCAAGTGTGTTATTGCTCATTACCTCTTAATTCTCAGTGCCACCTGATAAAATAGGTTCTATGGTTATCTCCTTTTTACCATTGCTGAAATTAGATTAAGTTATTACCCTGGGTACATATGGCCAGCACACAGTACAGAGAGGCTCAAACCCAGGCAGTTCATTCTACTGGGCAATATGTACTTTGTGTCTGATTCCACAGAAGAGTATTATTTTAGCAAAGTCAGACTGAACTTATTAGTGGTGTGGGAACTATTTAGCAGATAGGAACTTCAGAGCAATTGGAAATATCTCAGTTAGTGACAGATGTTGTTGAACACAAAAGTTCTTCTAGACTGCTTGCTTCACTGGTCAAACTTAATTTTAGAAAGGTGCTGATTCACTGACACAGTTGTTTTGTATTATGGCCAGATGCTTATTCAATACTTCAGAAAGCTTTTTCTCAGTCTAATGGGAAATTAACCAGTAACTTTTGGGGAAAGCAAAAAAATGGAAGGGCCAAAGTAGGATACAGATAATAATCTTGTTCATAAAGGAGCTGCCAATCCCTTGCCCTCTGCTGAAGGCATCCCAGGGATTGCCAGTGGCTTTGTCTTGCTTAACACAAAACTCTGTTGTTTGGCCAACTGTTGCCAAGTAACACTTTGACATTTGCATAGCCAGGAAGTGCTGGAAAATAGAGCTCCAACATTTCCCTGTATTATGTTTATAGTAATTAGGAGTAAAAATTATTTTTAGATTTCTGGCAGTAGTTATTTCTTGCAGTTCCTATTTTAACTTTGTAAATAAAATTTGATTTCCTGATTGCCTGGAATGAGAAGTTTATGACATATACTAGCTCCTGGAAGACTGAGTGGATTTCTGTGTGTTTTTTATGAGACAAATTCCAGGATGCTTGGGTAGCAATTCATTCTTCATGGAAGAGCATTTTCAGTGGGATCATAATATGAAAAGAATTACTCACTGTTACCCATCATTACATACAAAAGTATAGTGCTTTTCTTGTTTTATTTGTTTAAAAGGTACAAAGATTTGTAGTTTATATAGAATAAGAAAAATCCCTACTTTGTTCTGGCAGATTAGTAGAATAAAAGAATCTATATGTTGTTTTGGATCTAAATCTTACTGGGTGACACATCAGCTGTTGTTCTACTTTGGCATACTGAATATATTTCATCTTAGAATCAAGCCAGATTTCATTCGGAGGATATTACAATGTGCCTATGTATTACTTCTCTTGCATTCTTTAGCATTAGGCACATTTTATTTTACTGTGTATTGTTCTTTTTCATAGGATCTCATTAAGTTTTGCCTGGGAAGAAAGGGATTGGTTAAAATTTAATCATTTGGTGTGTCTGGTGTACATTTACATTGTAATAAACACTGTGAGAGGGATTCAGGAATGAACTAGACATAGTCTCTTCTCTCCAGAAAATGGTAGCAGAAAAGTCACCAATGAGTGTCTTGCATGGGAAGGAGGAAGAAATAAAGAAAAAGGAAAGGTCACCCTAAAATATACAGTCACTTGGAAATTTACTGTGCTTCTCTTCAAAGCTTTGCATTTGAAAGATTGACTTCTTGTCTATAGAATCAGCACCAGAGATATCAGTGAATTAGCAGCTATTGACTTCTACCTTAAGAACTTTCAGAATTGAATGTTTCATATTCTATTCCCTTGGCAGGTTAAAAAATGCTTTTCTTACTTGATATATTGCATAAGTTAACAGTTTCTGAAAAAGCACTAATTGACTTATCAGAAACAATCTCTAAATGCGCAGCAATTTCAAAGTCACATTCAAATAATTCTCCTGCAAGAAATTCAGTACAATGTGATTTAAACATGCCTCTAAAATGAGGGGCTTGAGCTTGTGGTTTCCTGCAGGATTAAGACGACGTGGTGAGCTTGAAGGTGAACTAGAACAAAACCATTGATAGTTTTGTTTGCACTCTACGCCATTCTTGTGGCTTCTAAGTGCACTTGTTTGTGTTTTGGTTGAACAAGGGAGGTGATTATTTCTCCAGCATGGGACTCTCTCAGTTTCAAGCATACACACAAGGCTTTTCTCATCTCTATGAGGTCATGGAGATATGCTCTCCACCTGATCGGTTACTGAAGGTTGGACTTGGTTTTGTGGGGGTGTAACAGTTGAATCTCCTCTGCTCACTTCCAAATCTGCTTATGTGGGTGTTGGTTTCAGTTCCTTCAGTGGCTGTTGGCTGAAGACTGCAGTTTCAGTTTTCTTACCACATGGACCTCTCCAGAGGGCAGCTTGCTTCTCCCCACGGCAAATGATGAGAGAGAGAGAGAGAGAGAGAGAGAGGGAGGGAGGGAGATTGGGCAAACAAGCCAGAGAGTGCCAAGGCAGAATCCTCGGTCTTTTATAACCTAATCTCAAAAGTTCCATATATCATCACTTCTGCTGTATTCTATTGGCCACATAGACCAAACCTGATACAACGTGGGGGGAGCCTACACAGGGGTGTGGCTGCCAGGACGGATCAGTCCTGGCCATCTTGAAGACTGGCTGCTCTGGGATGCTATTCATGGTTTGGGCAACTTTCTGGTAAAACTTTCCTGTTTCTGTTGTGTTGGTAAGGGATAGAGTAAGAACAGGCTGTTTGGTGGTGTTCCCGTTCAGTCTTGTCTTTACTTATGGACATTTGAAATAATAAAACTGTTTTTATTATGCTTACAGGTGGATGGTTTTGAACACAGGATTAAATGTGACTAAACTATGAAATAATAACTGACGGTGCATCTCAGAGAACGTGGATTTACGACTGGTTGCTGACACGTGCATAACAGCAATGGGATGAGACAGCTGTACAATCCACGTACGCTTAAAAGTGACTTCATATACCCAGAAACTTTTTGTCAGTTTTAGTATATGGGATTTTGACTGACCTGGTCTCTTTACTCTTTCAAAACTATTAGATTTTTTTTTTCTCTTGGATTATCTCTAGTTTGCTGTAATTCTGTGCAAGCCAAGTAGACAAGTAGCCTGGCTTTACTGAAAATACCTTACTTTAACTTATTTGATGGGCTTAAGCTTCTTGGGACTCCAGTGTCTCAGTGACACTTTGTAGAGCAGAATGATGTATGTGTGATAATAGTTCCTGATACCACACCACATTCCATTAGCCACTTTCTTTTATTAATTAACATCCTTGGTGTTAATATGGTTAATTAGTATGGTGTTTAGATGGCGAAAGAAGCAGGGAGGTTGAGAAATACTAAAATCTAAGTATCTTGGACATGAAACAAAACCTTGTGTTTACGCAAAAGAATACTCAAGAGCCTTAAGGAATAGAAGAAGGAATGTGTTCTAGTGTAAGTAAGTCACATTGAGCTTGGTTTTCATTCCCTTAGCCTGTCTGTGAAGGTACTAGGTGACTGGCATCTTGGAGGAGCACAAATGGGTATCTGAGGTGACAGGGAGGGGATCCTAGATTTGATACCTCATATGTGAGGGTAAGTGATAATATGAGTTTAACCAAGTGTATATGAGAGATGATTACAATTTCTCCAAGGAGGTGCTCTGTCCAGCCCTTGGAGGGTGAGAGCAGTGGTGAAAAGCTACTTAGGGCATGTTCTGCAACCCTGGCAGGAATTCAGCTGTCTTTCAAGGGCACTTGTAATTCCTGTGAAGGGGGTGTTTACAGTGAAAGATCTTGCTCAGAATCAGTGAGGGAGGGACTGGCCAGGCAGCGCTGGTCAGAGCAGAGCTACCTGGAGGCTACACCATTATCTCTAGCACTGTTGATCACAGCTCTCTCTCAGCCTCTGGAATCTCAGTGTCCAGAAAGTTTTATCACACCTACCCTTTACCTGCAGTCTCTGATGCTGTCTGGTTGACTTCCTGGACATCACCTTGAGTCACTGGCAGGGATGAAACCAGGTATTTAGACCTCTTTAGGAAAAACAATACACAATTACAAATATGAATCGGTAGAAAAATAAATATTTATTTAAAACAAGAAAAGAAATCACAAGAAATGATACATTTTAAAAGTCTGTCAAATACCACAAACATCACAAATCCAGAAAAAAGGCCAGAATATCTTCTAGCGCCACGCTTTTAAAAAGTTTTTTGTCTTTTATTGTCCATAAGCTTTTGGTGCTGGGCTCTGTGGGACAAATTCATATCACAATATTATTTCAGGCCTTGTACCTTCATGTTGCAACACTGGGTGAACTGGCATCGTGGGTGGTAGGACTATTACTGAAGTCATTGTTACCCTGGAACAACTAGTGATAACTGCACACTGAAGTCATGCAAACCTCATAAATATATCACACTAAACCCAAGCCAAGGGAGCCCCAACTCAACTTTCCCTTAGCAGATACTGAAAATGCACACGGCCACTCTGTCTACTCCCAACATGAGGGAAGCGTGACAGAGGCCAAGTCAGAGTGGAAACCATGGCAAGAAAAATACCTTAGTTTTAGAAGTTTTATAAAAACACATACCACAAGAATACATGCTTAGAACTTTTCTCTGGGTCTGCAAAGTGAGGGCCCCTGAAACTTGAGTGTCATTAGCTTCACTGGAAACTTACCTCTGATCCTTGGACTTAACACCATTATTATGGCTGGGCATGGTGGTTCCTGCTTGTAATCCCAGTGCTTTGGGAGGGCCAAGGTGGGAGAATCACTTAAGGCCAGGAGTTTGAGACCAGCCTGGTCAACATGGTAAGATCTGTCCCTACAAAAAAAGAAGGAAGGAAGGAAGGAAGGAAGGAAGGAAGGAAGGAAGGAAGGAAGGAAGGAAGGAAGGAAGGAAGGAAGGAAGGAATAAATTAGCCAAGCTGGTGGCATGTACCTGTTGTCCCAACTACTTGGGAGGCTGAGGTAGGATGATCACTTGAGCCTAGGAGTTCGAGGTTACAGTGAGCTATGATTGTGTCACTGCATTGCACTCCAGCCTGGGCAACAGAATAGGACCCTGCCTCAAAAACAAAAACAAAACCCCATTATTCTGAGATATGTTGACTGGCCCAGACAGGCTGATCACATTTTGCCCTGACCTTAGGTGTTAAACCCTTTTTCATCTGAATCGGCAACCTCATGGCTGTGAAAAGCTGAGCTATCCTGGTCTCCCTGCTCAGATGACCCAGATTCAATACACTTTTATCTATTGAGTTCAGAATTTAGGTCCTGTGTTTTGAAAAACAAGATTACAGTATTGATAGAACATGGCCAAGACTGGCTGCAATATCAGTTTCTTTCTTTCTGCCTCTTCTCCAACAGATATTGAAACCTGAAAGGGAGTGAGGGATGCTAATTCCAGGCTTGCTCGTTATCACTGTACACCACGGAGATGACTTAAGTGTATTTTTATTCTCCGGAGGCAGGATTGAAACAACTGACTTCTCTCCAATGTAGACGAGAATCAAGCATGATCAGAAAGTGAAGTCATTAGCTCTCTGGACCTTCGGTAACAAAAGCATTAATCTGATGAATTTTAAAAAGCTGGCTTGACTCATCTCTGCCTCACGTCATAAACATTTTCTACCAAGTCCACGTGTATTAAGCATGCATCTTGCAGTGTAATGGATATCCCAGTTTAGATTTTAGTTTAATCCATCAAACATGTCCATAAGCATAAGGAATTTTGTGTTGCATTCACCCTGGGGAAAATTGTGCAAGAATCAGCCAGTCACAACAGGATAAGGAGAACTATGGGGACTCTGGTTTTTCAGGGTATCACATTCCTGTTTTGCTTTCCATTTTCCTAATTTCGACTAATTATCATCCTCACTAATCTAACACGTAGCATAAAAGCTTAACCATTCACTTAGGTCTGCAGTTCAGATTCCCTCCTGGTTTTTATTTCAGTTTCCTCCCCCTTCCTTTTATTAATCAATTCCTTGGTGAACAAAAAATCTAATCTTTCTAGTCCAATTCTGAATTTTCACTCTGTGTTGGCAAGATTTTCTTATCTGTCCTGGTGGGAGATTTGGGCAAAAGTCAGACCTCCTGCTGTATGGAGCACCTGACTGAACTTGGAAGGTAAAAGAGGCAACATGATCAATTTAACCAGTAGGCTGGGTGATGTTTTTGTTTTCCTTTCTTCTTCTCTTCTTTCAAGCTCTTATGTGCTATGTAACCCCAAATAAAATCATGCACAACTTATGTATATGTTTAATTCAAAGGCATTCTGTGTAAAGATAAAACTGAAATTTCATCTTAAATAGATCTATTCATTCAGTGCTTTGGAGGCCAGCCAGGAATGAACTCCAAATGTGAGAGTCTGCAACAGCAACTGAAAGCACATGCTCCATGTGACTTAAGCCTGTATTTTCAAATGGCCGATAGAACAAGTCTCAAATGCTCTCAAGCTGCGACTAGGCTCATATGGAGAGATAAACAGAGGCCCCAAACTGTGCACTGAATATATAAGTCATCAAAGCAATTCTAAAATCAATTCAACATTTGACAAGGAGCCAGTACGGTTCCCTTGTGATGAGAGTGACATGCTCAGGCTACTCCTATGGGTAAAACTCTGACAGCAGTGTTTTGTACATGTTGGAACCTATGACAGTCATCTCACTCCCTCCCCCTCCAGGGAGAACCATAACGAAGCATTACAATGGTGTATCTGTGAGATCACTAACACATGGGCGCCATTCGACTATGAGGGCATTGATGAGATTCTGGTGACTGGGCAAAAGAGCCCGAGACCCGAGATTATGGTTTGGCCTCAACCACATTTATGACAAGCAAAAGGAGCAATCATTTCTGAATCTAGAGGTAATTGAAAGCATACTTCTACTAAGGATGGGGAATTTTTTGTTGTTGTTTTTGGGGAAAGAGGACAGAGGGCAAATGGAAGTGACTGAAATACTATTATAGGTCTGTATATATTTTTTAAACTTTTACAAGAGAAAATTTTAAAAACTTGCTAAGTAGAGGTCCATTTGCCATTGATATTTTTCTTCTTTATATAAGTTCTAAGTCTCTTTTTTTTTCAACTTTTAAAAAAAATTTTTATTTTGCTTTTTAAGTTGACAAATAATTGTACCTATTTGTGGGGTACATAGTGAAGTTTTTTTTTCAGCATATTATGGGGGTACAAAAGTTTAGGTTATGTATATTGCCCTTGCCCCCCACTCCCCCCTGAATCAGAGCTTCAAGCGTGTCCATCTCCTAGACAGTTCTAAGAAGTTCTCTTGGCTCTTCAAGGTACAGAGAAGAACTGGGGTGTCTTCTTGGTACACCAGAGGAGACAAATTTCCCACAGCTGTGGCTTTCTTGTTTGTTTGTTGTTTGTTTGTTTTTTGACACAGCATCTCTCTCTGTCTCCCAGGCTGGAGTGCAGTGGCACAATCATAGCTCACTGCAGCCTCAAACTCCTACTGCACCACCACAACTAGATAATTAACAAAAATTTTTTTTTGCAAAGACAGAGTCTCACTGGTCTGGAGCTCCTGGACTCAAGCCATCCTTCTGCCTCGGCCTCCCAAAGTGCTGGGATTACAGGTGTGAGCCACTGTGCCCAGGCAACCACAGTGGCAATTTTGACACTAAGCTACTATCTGATTGTAACAGGCTCAAGGCCAGATTTTCTCCTTGGCCTTCATTTCCCCATTCTTTCAACCTCAGACTCATCACCTTCTTTCACACTTTAGCCACCATCTGGCGCTGCCAGTGTGCCAGCCTCTGTCTCTTTTTCTCCATAAAGTGCTCTAGCCACAGCAGGCTTTGTTGGTTCTGTCCTGGTCCACCACCACGTCCTGGTCCTCATGCTCCATGGAGAGACAGGTAACAGGGAAAAGCCCCATGCACTTCAGGCACACAGTAGGGACTTTGTTTGGCTCAGCTTCCCCTGTTGGACCAAGTGCAGTGTACACTCCTGTACCTGAATAAATAATAAATAATATCGCTAAAGATTCTGGAGCCAAGCCCAGGTGACATTGTACTGAATGAAGGTCACAAACATGATTTGGCTGGCTCCCTGTGGAACCTTATCTGGAAAGGCAAAGGCATGGAAAGCTGCTCTACTTTTTCCAAGGATATGAGGTATAGGCTGCAACAACCTCTAAGGGAAAAAAAATTAACCCCCTGATCGGGTCATGTCAGTCTCCTGTGAAATACGCAAACTCTTTTCCAGGGCCCTAAATGAGCCACCCATCTGTCTGAGCTCATCCGTAGGCACTTTCTTCTCCTGCTCTTTAAAGTTCTAGAAGTACAAGATATCCACACTGTGCTGTTCCCTCTGCCTAGAACACTCTTCCCACACATCTTTGCCTCCTTCCTGTCATCAGTTTTTAGCTTAATTATTACCACCTTTGTTGTTTTTTTTCACTTCTTACACCATGTTTCCCCTTTTCAATTATATCTATGTGAATTTATAGTTTTACTTTATTTGTTTACTTGATTATGTTCCTCTTCCCCTGGTAGAATGAGCTCTGATAAGGCAGGAAGCTTATTGCCTTGTTTACCACTGAATCCCCAATATTTAAAGCAATGCCTGGTATGTGGGAGCCACTCCTTAAACAGTTGTGGAGTGAAAAATGAGTGGATGATCACGGAATGACCTTACTGTAGGCCTTTCTCAAAGTGATCTTCCCGCAGAAGTATCCTTTTGAAAAAAAATGAGCCTTCTCTGGTATCATAAACTTGCCTGCAAAATTAAGAGTTTTACTCAATTTGGCAAAGGTTTCTTAAGAACCTACGTGTGCAAGACACCACTGAAGGCAACATGGAGGATCTATAGGTAATTGTGAGTCTGTGCCTGTTTTCAGGGACTTGAAATTTTGTGGAGAGTAGTGCTACTTCTTCGGGGGCAGTTTACATAAGACAAAATGAAGTTAAAGCTAAATAGAGACTCAGAAACCTAGCATTCATCCTTCTTTCCCCGTGTTCCTGTTCAGGTTTGCCAAGTTTGAGGTCTCTACTTCCTTACTATTTTTTGAGTCTGTCCACTACCAATGCCACATCTGCAGTTTAGTTTCAGCCTCATAACATAGCTCCCTGTTTGCACCCCAATCTGGCTCTCATCTCTTCTCCACACTGTTGCTGCAATGGTGTTGCTAAGCTCAAAATCTCGGCATGTGATGTCCTGGCATGTCATTCCCCCGCTTCAACCCTTCGAGGACTCCCCACTATCCTCAATATAAGGGCCACATTCCAAAGCACAGCCTGCAAGGTCCTGCCTGACCTGACCTCGGCCATTCTCTCCAGCTTCATCCCCACCACACCCCACCTTTCATGCTACAAAGCAGCCACCAAGCTGTACATTCATTTCTCTAAATGGGCCTTGATCTCATTTGTCATGTGGCTGTTTAACAGGTAAGTCCCTCTGCCCGGAGCTCCCACTCGTGTCGGGACTCAGCTTTAATGCCTGTTTTCCGTGTTGTGCCTCCACACCCCAGAGTCCGTTTGATTAAACACACACTCTCATGACCACCCCCTTTCAGAGCATGTCTGACTCTGACTGCTCTTTGTCTATTTCTCTCATTATATTGCAACTTCCTTGAGTACAGGGACAGCATCTGGTTGAAAAGAGAAAAAAAAGAAAGAGAAAAATTATAAATGAATGATCCAATAAGGAAATACAACTAATATGCTGTAGGATTTCCAAGGAGGAGTTTATTTAAGGCATCTTTGGAAGAAGGAAGTTTTATATGGGCTTTGAAGTATGACAAAAGTCTTTCTCCAACCAGGGAGTAAGAGTAAAGCATTTGAGGTGGAGGATGGCAAGGGTTGGGCATGGCTGGAAGGATGTTGAGGACAAGGAGGCCAAGAAAACAGCTGAAAACACAATGCCTGAGAGCTTCAGATGCTATGTCATGGTGCTGAGATGTATTCTGAAGGGCACAGGGAGTCAGGATTGTTTGTGTACAAGGGTGTGATGTGAACTGATTTATGGATCAGAAAGAGCCATCTAGCAACATAGTGAAAGAAGGATTGCAGAGGTGGAGACTGGAGGTAGAAAAGCCAATTGGAGACCATTCCAACGATCCAAGAGAGCGATGAGGAGGCCCAGGCTGAGGCAGGCATGGGTGGGACTGGGGTGGGACTTGGGTGGGCTGGGAGAGGACGTGAGAGACGTCATGGAGGGAGAACAGACAGCACTGACTGTGGGAGAAGAGGGAGGGTTGGTTGGTCAGCAAGGAGGATGGTAAGGCAGATGTGCGATGGGGCTGCCAAGCCGAGTGCCCCAAACAATAGTCCACTGTCCTGGACGGTGCTCAGCACACATCAGGAGGAGTGTGTTCCACACTGCATTGCAGTTTAAAAGGACATTTGAAAAATGTAGCAAATTCAGTGAAGGGCAAGGAAAGGGCCTGGAAACCTTGACTAAGGAGAAGTGGATTAAAGAAACCAAAGTTGTTTAGTTTGGCACACACCCCAAATAAGCGAGGGAACATGTCATAGCTGTCTTCACAGACTTGAAGATTGTCCTACAGAAGAGCTATGAGACATGCTCAGAGGGCAAGAGTAAGGCCAAGCGTGAGGTGGAACTGAGAGCAAAAGCACGTGTTGGCTCCATATGGGGGGATCATTCCAGCATGGACAGCCGCAGGCAGCCTTGTTTAAAGAGCCCACCTGGACAGGTGGCCACACAGAGAGTAAAAGACTCTGTTGGGACCCACAGAAAGGGGCTTCTGGGGTTAGATGGGAGGTTGAACTAAGGTCCTACAACCTCAAAGGTTTTATGTTTCCTTCCATCCATGTCCTAATTCATAAATCTTTTTATTGCAAACCTAGTATTGAGAACAAATACTGTGACTGGGAAATCCTGACAGGGAAAAGGGAATGGATGATGAAGACAACTCTGCTGCCCGGGGGGAAGGAGTCTGGGTCATGAAGGACCCTCCGGGGCACTTGCGGCCTCTGCTCTGCTCTCCTGCTTGCCTCCTCCTTTGCTTCTCCAGAGCCACGGGGCTGTGCCCTGGGCTGACACGGCCCAATGGGGCTGGCCGTTCTGGTCTCTACAACCAGCCACATGGCAGCAGGAAATGCCCCTACTTGCTATTAAATGCTGAATTCGTCCTTTCTTCAGTGTTTTAAGATATGGAGCAAAGCAAATTCAGTGTCTGGGTCTCTGTCTATAGGGAATCCTGTTTCCCTATGCTGCCATTCTATTTAGGTCATTAAATATGAAATGTTCGACTTCAAATCACAAATGCAGTTTATTATATCTCAAACGAGAAGCAGTATAATTAATCGTAGTATGCACCTAAACTATTGACACAGTTTTGCCATCTTAACAGTAGCTTGTTTATGCCAGCAGCGAAGAAGCCTGGAGAGCAAGTGGCGATGAAGCTGTGAAATGTATTTTCCACCGCTTGTTGAGAATTGAATATTTTTCCTTGCGAGAAGTGGTCCAAAGCCTGGAAGAAGTGGCAGTCAGTTGATGCAAGGTCTGGTGAATACGGTGGATGACAGAAAGTTTCTAAGTACAGATGCTGTAGTTTGAGCAGCATTGTTTGTGAGACATATGGTAGAGCATTGTCTTACAAGAGGATTGGCCTGTCTCTGTTGACCAATATCAGCTGCTTAATCACAAGCATCCTCATCATTTCATTCAGTTGGTTGCAGTAGACATCCGCTGTAATCAACTGACCAGGTTTCATGAAGCTGTAGTGGATAATACCAGCGCTGGACCACCAAACAGACACCAGTAGCTTTTTTTGATGAATATTTGGTTTTGGACTTGTTTTGACACTTCATCTTTATCCAACCATTGTGCCGAACGCTTTCGATTGTCAAAAACAATGCATTTTTCATCACATGCAACAATATGGTATAGAAGTGGTCGCCTTTATGTTATGACAGCAAAGAAAGGCAAGCTTCGAGACAATTTCTCTTCTGATGCTGGTTTAATTCATGTGGTACCCATCCATCCGGCTTCTTTACCTTGCCCATATGCTTCAAGTGGTCCAATACCGTTGGACTAGTAATGTCAAACCTTGTTGCTAACTCATGCTTAGGTTGAGATGGATTCGCTTCCACTACAGCTTTTGGCTCATCCTTATCCCCCTTGGTCTCAGGACACCCACGTGGCTCATTTTCAAGATTAAAATCACCAGAACGGAACTTCTCAAACCATCTACGGACTGTGCATTCATTAGCCACATCCTTCCCAAATACTTCATTGATATTTCTGGCTGTCTGCACTGTTTTGGTTATACAATGGAACTCATACTTGAAAATAACACAAATTTTGACTTATCCTTGGTTTTACAAAAATTGCTCTAAAAAAATGAAAGATAATCACAAACAAACCATGCATTTGAAAGAATGAGGATGTACCTTCACAATAAAAACAAAAAGAAGTGTCAAGGATATCAATTGTCAAAATTAGTACTTAAGGAAGTAGGACATTTCATACTTAATAACAATATTTTTGTTTTTTTCCCATCTCCACCTTCTAACAGTAACTAATTAACTAGCCAACTAACTCTCTCTCTCTCTGATCACAGGGCTTTGTCAGTCAATGATAAATTATAAATCTTCCTTTTCAGGGATCTAGAGCTTAAAGATTATGCCAAATTCCTTAATAACTATATCAATGATAAAGATTTCATAGTTCATGTAATTAGAGATAATATTTTCCATTGATTATTATGGCCAGCCTTCAAAACAACCCTATGAGGTGAAGAATCTGCGGCTCAGAACAGTTAAGTAAACGGCTTGAAGTCTCACAGCTAGTCAGAGGCAGAGTTAAGGTTCTCAGGCCTGACTGCAGACGACCTTCAGTCAGTGAGCTGTGCCACCTCATCTGTCTGGAACGGGCTGGCAGACAGCAGATGGCCCTCAAACTTCCGCTGTCTCTGCAGACTAAAAACTCCCCAGGGGCAAGGACTGGTCTCACTAAGAGACTAAGAGCCATGATAATTGCATTGTTCGGTACATAGAATGAAAAAATTTAATAATATTTAATATTGTTTATATGTTGAAATGATGATATTTTAGATATATTGGGTTAAATGGTTTTAAATTTAATTTCACTTCTTTTTTTTTTGCTTTTAAAAATGTGGTTATTAGAAGACTAAACATTACCTTATGTGGCCCTCATTAGCTTCTCTTGGCCAGCACTGCTCTAGATGTGGAGGTTGTGCCTTTTCTCTGAGGCCAACTCAAGCGTTCTATTAAGAAGCTGCAAAGAGAGGAAGCTGGAGAGAAAACTGGAAACCAAATCCTGTCAATTCTCTGAGTGACATGAGATCGCATGGACTGAAGCTGGCACTTCACCCTGACTTCTCGTTCTTGGTTCTTTTCATCTTCTAGAGTCTTGGAGATTTTTTGGTGGTTGTTTGTTTGCTTGCTTTTGAGAAAATGTCCTCCTGGCCTCTGGCCTACACCAGAAAGCCTGCCCTGAGGCTGAAAGCACAGTCACCTGCCTGTCCCCTGCTCCTTATTTCCATCTTGTTTCCATTTGGGACTGCCCAGGGCTGGAGAGCTATCTGGGATGCTGACACATCGAAGACTCAAAAGCATCCCTGGAAATATCCTAATGAGATGGGGACATTTATATCCACCAGAATGCTTTTCTGCAAGGGAATTGTTTCATTTGAAACGTGGGAATAAGATAAAGTGCTTTGTGTGGGGCGGTGTAAAGACCCCAACGGCCTTAAGTAGGTCCTGTGGTTACTAAATTGCCTTCAAAAGAGTGGAGATTTGGCCAATTGCAGGGCTTTTCTCCTGCTGAGTTGCCTGTGCAAGTTTAAGGCAAAGGGGAGGAGCTGCCACTGGGACTCTACTCCTCCCTTAATTCATCCAGCATGTGTTCATTTGTCAATATTTTAATGCATATTGATTAGATAAAAAATCAAATGATTAGACTCTGGGATACTCACATATCTTAGCGTGGCTTTGTTCTACTCTGATGAAAAGTATAAGGTGCCTGGTTTGGGTAGGATGGTGGCTGTGTCTGGTGACATTGAAAGGAATGGCAGAGCCACACGTGTGCATAATGCATGTCTGTGCTTTAAGAGACCGTCTCCAGCAGGGGCCACTTCTTTAACCTAGACTATTGATTTCTAAGATTTAGTAAATAGACCTGTTGTAGTAATGAGAAATGCTAACAAACTCATCCTCACATGAGACTGTGAGGCTACCGTGACAATGGAAGAGATGGGGAAGGCCAAGGAAATATTTGCTTGAACTGTAATCCGTCCAGTGAATATGAAAAGAAGTAAAAAGAAAAAAGAACCTTTCATCAGTCTGCTCTCTCTATTGCACTCCACCTCAACAATCATAAACAGGTACTGCTCTTTTTTTTACAATCCAAGAGCAGCACCATCTTTAATTCCTTTCTAACAGTCCCTCCCCACTCTCCCAGAGCACATAACACAGTATTCTGCATCCAGTGGATACTGGTTAAATAAATGCAAGGTCCTGAAAGGAGACTTCTTGGCAGAGCCCGGCTGTGAGGTTCCTTTATGACCAATCCTCATGAGCCTGGCCCCCCGGGACTGACTGAGAGGTGGTTTCTGTCTAGAAGCTGACCATGACTTGAACGGGCCTGTGGCCATTTGCAGTTTTCAGAGCCTAAAACGGCAGCACCTGTTCCTGCACATGGTCCAGGAGAAGCAGGCTGTCCACGCAGCTGGACCTAGTTCTTTGAGTAGTGCCTGGAAACAGTGTGAGGCACAGCGGCTCTGAGCGAACTTACGGGCCACTTGGTTCCTAAAGCAGATGCGGGTTGATGCATTTGCCGAGCTGCAGGGAGCTGTCCTGGGCTTTCCTAAGGGATATAAAAGACACAGTCACACTTCTCCTGAGGGTGCCTGGCATCAGCCCAATATTCTTACCGTGACTTGTCATCTCCACACACTGTGTGGTCTGCTCTGTGGAGATGCCCATTCCCATATTCGCTACATGGGAAGTCAGAAAAATGGCAAGAGTGGTGCACTCCTTCCAAAAATCAAATCACTGATTAGTTCTGTTCTACTGAGGTTAATAGCAAAAGTTACTAGTGATATAAATGGTCATATTAGCAAAAAAATTGGGATTTACTGTACATTAGGTATCATTCTGGGCATATTTCATACCTGAGTAATTTAATCTTCATAACAATTCTCAGAAGTAAGTGGAATTATTGTTCCCATTTTATAGATGTGAAAACTGAGACATACAGAGGTTAAATAATTTGTCTAAGATCACACATTTGATAAACAGAAGAATCTGAATTTAACCAGAGTTTGGCTCTTAATCACTGTTGCTAGTTCGTCTTTCACTGTGTATTCTTTGATACATGTGTTTGTTTGCTTATATTAAAGTGGGAGAATGTATGAGGTAGAATTTAGCAGTCACAAGCAAATTCATCCTAGAGACCAAAAAGAGGCTCAGCCCTAGGCATAGGCATCTCTTTGCACAGAACTTGGCCACCTAGGAACGCTCCTTAGACGTTTTCTGTGGAAGGCTGGCTGATGTGAGGTATGTGCACCTGTGCTGCGATGTGTGTGTGGTAGTAAACTGAGCGGACCCCATTTTTATAGTCTGGTCTATCCAGCCCTGGGTGTGTTGTTTCGGCCTCTGACACAGAGTCTATATAATGTCATCTAAATGCAAATTCCAAAGTTAGGATTTTTGAGAAAAGAAAGGAGCCTTAAAACATACTGAACTCAAAATCCCAGGACGGTCCTACACAGACTGTGAGAGAGGCTGGGGGAGGGGGAGGGAGGGGGAAGGACGAGAAGGAAGAGGCGATGACATGCAAAGCAAACAAAGGGCCACTGAACCAACAAGCAGCAATTCCTTATCAAATAATCGAAAGTTTCTAAAAAAATGTTTCTAATAGATAACAGTAAATTCAGGGAACTATTTCTTGGGTAGAAAGATTATTAAGAAAGTGTGAAATCCAAGAAAGTCATGGAAATAGTTGTGGTTTACTATTTGTGATAGTAAGCAATGCAAATCTAATTGCTTTATTTAGAATTACCATTAAGATTTAGATGTCCTGTGTGTGAATGTGTGTGTGTGTGTGTGTGTGTGTGAGGGTGTATGCATGTATGTAACTTAGAAAAAAACAGCTGGGAATTAGGCCAAAGAGTGAACTTTATTTGTTAAAATAAATTAAAATGGAGATCAGGCCTGAAGAACTCCTGAGCAGACAAAACCAGTTAGGTCTCATAACTGACCTCAGTCTTACTTGATTTGCAAATATAAACAAAATTTAACTTGAGCTATTTCTTGTATTTAATAAATACCTATATTAAAGAAAAATAGAACTTAAGCTGAACCAATCAAAAACAGCCAACAAACTTATGATTATATACCTGGGGACTTTCCAGCAGGATGGACCAAATCAGGCAACCGTCTAACTGTAACCAGTGGAATGTTTTCTTTGTGGTACTTCTGTGTCCGTCCTGTGAAAGCTTCCCCCTTACATTCCCTCAATGGATTCTCCGGAACCATTTCTGGTTGGGAGCTGCCTGGTTGTGGCTTGCTCAAATAAACTCTTTAAAATTTTATTGTACTTCTTGATGTATGTAAAGAGAAAGGACAGCTTTTGGCCCAGAAATTCTGAGGAACCTCTGAAAGCTGGTGTTTGGATGAGATCATACTGAAGGAGGAATCCAAGCCCCACACAGGTGCAGGAGGAAGGGATGGAGGAGGTGATGATGGCCCAGGAGAGTTCTGAGCTCCAGGCAGCGGCTGTGGGGACCAGGAGGGGCCTGGGTGGGAGTTGTGACAGCATCCTGGAGGTGAGCCTCTCCCTTCCCTCTTCTAGGTGGTCGCTGCCCATCGGGTGTTCTGGGTGGTTGGTGAAGCCCACGTGGACTGATGAGCCCTGTGCCCAGGACTCCAGTTTGCTCCCTGTTTGGAAGCAGGCTGTGGTCAGAGACAGGCTGAAAGGAAATGGCCCCCAAAACAGTGACCTCACAACCCAACATCATGATATGATACTTTAGAGAACAATAGCCGTCATGAAAGATAGGCATCATACAAAAATAGGGATGTGTGAAGAGACATGATTAATAAAGCAACCAAGAGGAGACTTTAGAATATGTATAATTAGCTTCTCCGAGTGCTGGGAGAGAATAGTGTTTTCTACTACATCAACCTATTGTTCAAGTTGAAAGGTGAAACAGGACATTTTTAAACAACAAAAACACTTAAAAGTATACAATTTGTGAATCTGAAATAATTAATAGAGAATATACTTCAGCAATATTAAAATGAAATTAAAAGGAAGATATGAGAAATAAGCAGTACTGAACAAAAAATAAGCATAACTTATAATTGAGTATTAATTATTTAGAATATAAAATTTAGAACTGAAATCATATAATTTCAACATCATGGGAGCTCAGAGCATAAAGGAGAGAACAAGAGGTTATAAGTACTTATTAAAGTGAGGCTTCAATAATAAACAGAAGTTTTACATAAATTTCACATATGTTTAAATATATGTTAAAATTTTTAATAAAACTACTGGAATAGCAGAAACAGGAGGAATAACCACCATTCAATTAAAGGGAAAATATGGAATAAAAATAATATGTAAAACAAATATAATCAACCCAATAAGTTTGTCAAAGGGTAAAATAAGAATCAACAATAAAGCACAGTAAATATAATAGACACAAAAATGGTGACTGGGACATGTACAAAACATAAGAAATAAATGTAAATGGTTCAAATAGCCCTGCTAAAAAAAATGAAGAACCACAGGTTGGAAAAATGAACATCCAGCTATATGTTTTTTTATAAGAGACATATAAAATGAAATTACTCAAGAAAGGTGAAAATATATGGATGGGCAAAGTTATTCTAAGCAAATGCTAATAACAATAATGATGACAAAAACTATTGTAATGTATTAATACCAGACAAAATAGAATTCATGGCTAAAATTATTTAAAGGGAAATAACAATATATTTCATGTCGATATTAATAAAAGGTACAATTCAACAAGAAGTGTATTTGTCATGAGCCTTGATCTGTCATGGGCCATAGTTTCAAATTACCTAAGGCAGAAATTACTAAAAATATGAGAAAATGTGCATTAACATTGTAATGGGTGAATTTATGTGCTTGCTTTAGAAACTGTTTAAGCAAAATTTAGAATAAAACTGTAGAAAATATAAATTGAAATGATCAAACTTGTGCTTGAGAGCTATCATGATTAGGAGTTAGTAATGTGGAGCTATATACAGGATGAAAGTCACATTTTGTTTGGTAATTCCTTCCTCCCCTCCCTCCCTCCCTCCCTTCCTTCCTTCCTTCCTTCCTTCCTTCCTTCCTTCCTTCCTTCCTTCCTTCCTTCCTTCCTCCCCTCCTCCCTCCCTCCCTCCCTCTGTCCTTCCCTCCCTTCCTTTCTCCTTCTCTCCCTTTCTACCTTTCTTTTATCTATCTAGCTATCTATTATCATCTATCTATCATGTATCAATCCCTATTGTATTTATGGTTAATCATTCAAACATTACAAAGGAAAGTAGAGGGAAAAGCATCTCTCTACCTGTGACCTCAGTCCCCAAGTTCTCTGCTGTAATTGCAACTACCATGTTCAGTTTTTGTATCATTCCAAGTAATAAATACAAATACAAGTTTATACCAGTATGTACATATTTTTGTATGTATCTAGGAATATATTTTTGCTTTTTAAAAACACCTGTATATGGACATATGTATTTCTCCAGGTTAATAAATATTTTTCTACAGCATCATTTTGAAGTTATAAATAGGGTTGTATTTTATGAATGTATCATTTTTGTAGCTATTGATGAGTAATGTGTCTATGTAACCATTCTTAAAATATTTTGGTGATCAGTTTCTAAAAGTAGATTCAAATGTGGATCAATGGAAAGGAACATTTTTAAGACTTTCGAGTATGTGTCACCAAGATGTTTTTTAGAATATTTTTCTTGCATTTTTATTGTGAATTCAATTTAGGGTACCCAGACACTAGTGTAAGTTTATATTTAACAAGTGAATTAAGTCATAGCTAAGAAATTTGCTAGTGATGAAGTGAGAGTTGAGGAATACTAAACCAGCTTCAAGTTGAAGGCCCAGTTGGGGTTTTTGTGTATTTAAATCTAACAGCCCAAATTTGCTATAGCCAAGAACAAGTTTTATTTGTGCATGTTTCTTGCTAGAAGATGGCTAATCTTGAGGGTTGAAAGAGGCAGGAAATAAACCAAGAACTCAGTATATCTTGGCTTCTTCTAAAGTTTAGTTTTAAATGCATTCTGTAACTTCCTAATAAGATGAAAAAAGAGAAATAGTCTTCACAGGGAGTGACAACATGACAAAGTTTTGTTTTGGACAGTTGTACAACTTTTTTTAAATGAGTAAAGCAAGAAAGCAACCACAACTTGTTGAATAACATAAAACTCCAAATTTGGGATTGGCTATGGCACTATGTCAGTGGTTCCAAAAGAATAATAATAGTCCCTTAGCATATTATCAAGAAAAGGATTTCATAGAAAAATAAATTTGGAAACATTACTTATTGTATCAACATCTTGAAAATTCACAATTCACATTAGCATATTAATGACTCTGAGAAATTCAATTTTAAAAACTTCCTTAAATTCATTTTACTCAGCATTTTTGAGATTTATTTAACCAGTACCCTACTCCTCTTTTAAAAATATGTGACACCTCTTAAATACCCTCAGAATTAATGTTCTGGAGAACATGTTCTTAATAATACTGGTCTGCAATATGGTGGATTCATTAAAATAATATCAAAATGTTTTGTTGGTACAATTTCCTAGGTGCTATATTAAAACTATTGAATGACGAGACTGGTATTTTGGGATTTGTCATTCAGCTGAGTCATAGAAATGAATCATGCTGAATTAGATGGCTTTAACTTCTCATATCTATGTTAACAACATTTTAATACTACATTATAATCAGCTAGTCCTGTAATTACAGGAGATGTTAAAGAAGTTCCATGATTTTCTTCAGACACCTGTGGTCAGATATAGACACATGACTTAGCAACACTGTTGGGTAGACTTGGCATTTCTACATCCACTCTGATCAAAGTATGTCAATATCCATTTATTTTCAAAAAAGCAGGTTGAAGCAAGTAGGATTGCTAAGAGAAGGAAAAGGAAGCCATTGTAGAATAAAGCAAAAAACAGTTTGCTGCCTCACCACCCCTATAGATCATCTATTAGTCTGACATCAGGTTGTATTACCTGATCAATAATGGGTGACAGAGATCTCTGAATTCTGCCCACCAGTAATTAATAGGAACTACCTTAATTATACATCATTATTTTAAAAATTATAAATAGCATAGGTTAATCTTCTTTCACTTCACACACTACTTGTGTCTTACTTCAAGTTCTTCATTATGACATAAATTATTCCTGTTAAAAAGATTTAAAGCAAAGCTTGTATTTTATTCTGTTAATTTTTATATCTTTATTGCTTGCTTTTGATTACAAATTTATGCATGCTGGTTATAAAGAATTCAAACAATCAGATACATCTAAAGTAAAAAGTAAATACTCCTCCCTTCCCTAACCCTACTATCCAAGGAACAATCAATATTAGCAGTTTGATGTGAATATCTTTTGATCTGGAAAAATAAACATTTATATTTTTTATTCATTTATGCATATATACTTTTTATTTTTGCAAAACTCCTATTACACTAATCATATGTTCTTAGAACTTGCTTTTTCACCCTTTAACAATATTTCAACACCATTCCATTTCAGCATATGTAGATCTATATTGTTCATATTATGGCTGCTTAATAATCCAATATATGTATATATCAAAATTTATTTTACTAATTTCTAATATATAGATAATTATATGACTATATATTAAAATTTTTTTCTTTTCTTTACAAACAATGCAGAGTGTACATCATTTAATGGTGCAATTGAATCTTAATCAACTCTAAAGTCAACATGGAAGGCAACAATTCCTAGAAGTGAAATTAACTCATAAATTCATTAAATAACAGTACTTAGTTTAACATGCATAGTACAAACCTACACAATCATACATATATATGTATAATATATGCAGGAATGCATACTATATAATAAATTCATATACAATGTGTAATTCACAATGTTGTAATAATATTAAAAAGAGAATGTGTGGTTGAATTTCTTTAAGTTGGGAGATTTGATTGTAATAAATTTTTGCATACTTATGCAAGAATTCCAGACTACATAATTTTGGAGCTAGGATGATTTTTATTAATATGCAAATTTGATCATGTCATTTCCCTGCCTAAAACTTTTCATTGGCTTTCAGCAAAATTCAGATAACATCTTGAATTTCTAACATGGCCCACATGGCTCTTCCCAATTCACCCCTGCCTATCTCTTCAGCTTGATCTTGAGACACCCTCCTCTTCTCTCTCTGGTCTTGGGCCACCCTGGTATATTGGATGTGCCTTTTCATATGCTCTTCATTTTGCCTGGAAAATTCTTCTTTCCACTGATCCTTACTACTGATGTATATACTGTGTACCTCTTTTAGAGTTCTCATTTCAACTACTGTTTTAATATTAGGATATTTATTATAACTTTAATTATATGTATATTTGTTGATTTATTCAACAACTATATAATATCTTCCATGAGAATATAAGCTTCCTAAAATTTTCACCACTATATCCTCAGCTCCTAGCATATAATAAGTGCTCAATAAATAGTGATAATAATAATAAAACCCTTGCATAGCACTTAACAGCACTGCTCTAAGTGCTATATCTATGAATACATTTAATCCTCACTGCAGTTCTAAAAATTGGCATTACTATTATGCCCATTTTACAGATTATAAAAGTGAAACATAGAGATGGTTAAGTGACCTGGCCAAGATGATACAGGTGGTAAGTGGCGGAGCTGGGATTTGAACGTAAGTAATCTGACTCTTAACCACTGCAGCAGTGTCTCAGTATTTTCAACATGAGAACTAATACGCACCAGTAAAAAAACACTCCAGAACAAAAGTGCAGCAACTACCCACAATTTGCACTTTGTCCAAAGCATTATATATTAGTTTAAGATATATTTGATCTGTTTGGGCTTATTTCTGAGATGTTTTTATCACTAATCATTACCTTCATCATGTTCGATAAATGAAACACAAATGAAGATGTAAAAAAATTCTAGTTTTATTTATTGTGGAAAAACGGTTGCACTTAAAAAATTAAAAGGCCTAAGAAAAAGATGATTGTGCTTAGTATCACTTTGGACTGCCAAATTTCTCTCCAAAAAAGTTGTATTGATTTTCTATTCTTCACAGTTCATGAAAGTGCCCTTTTCTCACACCCTCCCAAACATTGAATACAATTTGTCTTTTCCATTTTTGTCACTTTGATGTGTGTTTCAAACGAAGATGGCAGTCTTTGGTTAAATAAATATTGAGCCCGTTGTAAGTGCTTGGTGTCAAAGTGCTTGGTGAGTGCTTTTTGCTGAGCTTTTTGTTTAATAATTTTTGCACAAATCATCTCATGGAGCCATCATAAGATTATGTGTGGTGGGGAGAGGGGTAGTTATTGGCATTGCATTTTAAAGATAAAGAAACAGAGGCTCAGAGATTTAGTGGCTTTCCCAGAGTTACACAGAGGTCTCCAACTCTGTTGTCCTTCCCACTTGTGTACAACATAGGAGTCACACTGAGCAATTTTAGGATTCTACTCACCCAGCACTTGCTATATTCTTAGTTATATGTTAGGCGCAATGTTCAATAGCATAAAAGAAGTAGAATATTAATACTTGGTTTTTACCCTTAAGGAACACGTACTTCAGTTATATATGCCACACTAACATTTGTGACTTGGAGATAAACAGTATAAAACAAAAATGATTAAGTAATAAACTGTGAGGCCGGGCACAGTGGCTCTGTAATCCTAGCACTCTGGGAGGCCAAGGCCGGAAGATCGCTTGAGCTCAGGAGTTTGAGACCAGTCTGAGCAAGAGTGAGACCCCGTCTCTACTAAAAATAGAAAGAAATTATTTGGCCAACTAAAATATATATATAGAAAAAAAAAATTAGCCGGGCATGGTGGCGCATGCCTGTAGTCCCATCTACCTGGGAGGCTGAGGCAGTAGGATGGCTTAAAGCCCAGGAGTTTGAGGTTGCTGTGAGATAGGCTGACGCCACGGCACTCTAGCCCAGGTGACAGAGCTAGACTCTGTCTAAAAAAAAAAAAAAAAGTAATAAGCTGTGTAGTAGAGACTACACGTAACATATCAACAATATGTTTTGAGTGTCATCATATGCCAGACACTAAGTGACGCTGGAGGGAACCGAGGGCAGAGAGGTAAGAGGTATGTAATCAAGAAAGATCTGGGCGGATAGGTAGAGGTCAGTGATAGCTGCAGAGGCAAAATCTGATTAGACCTTGAAGAACGATTAGAATTTAAACAGATTGGGACGTGGCTCTTCCAAAAAGGGCCACACGATGAGAGAAGGTGGAGGGTTAAGAATGAATGTAACTTATTTCAGAGACTGACATTTTCTTTCATTGTGAAAAATGATGCCACCAATAAAATCACCTTGCTCTATCAGAAAATTTAATAGATAGCTGGAAGTAATTAATGAAACACCATGTAATCGCTATGTGGTAGAGCAATCAGGAATCATATAGCAGGATTCACTAATAAGGTAATTTAAACTCATTTTCAAGGATGAGAAGAACTGAACTCTGAAGGACTTCTTGATATGATTCCACTTGGCCTCGACAACATACTGAGTGTTCTGCTACCCCAGGCATATGGTGCATATTTATAGGCTCCTTGTGAGAGCTCACAGAAATTAAGCCTACAGCCCACACATTTGCCCTTAGGAAAGTAAAATAAGCAATTTGCTCTGAAGCCTCAAAGAAATTTTCTAAACCCTAACTCTGTGTGTCGAGTTATCTACTACAAACACAGAATCCTGAAAGATGAGTTCTGTAAACAGGAAAAGAGTCAAGCAGTCTCCTTAACAAGTTGATTGCTTTAAGACTTGGGTAAAACGCATGAAAGAGTCCACAGTTTGGAACTAGCAATCTTCAGTCTCACAGACTCATTACAGTGTGTCGTAAGAAATTTCTGGATACTTCTTTTTGACCAGCATGGGAGGAGGTGATCCACATTTTTAAACTGCTATCTAAACTGTGGACAATTTTCTTAACCTTAAAAGTAAAATGAGGATAATAGTATGAACTACTGCATAGAGTTGTACAAATTAGAAAGCATTTAATGCATAGTGATTTCCACAATGACCCCGTACACTAGACACCAAACGAAAAGACTATTGTTGCTGTTATTTTTATGTTTTGGACTGGATTAAACAAATCTGAGAAAACAAGGTAACCCCCTGGGGAAAGGGAAGGTACCTAACATTCACCAGGTGCCATTATGTGCTCCGTGGCTTAAGTGCTTTACAGATATTCATCTTCCTGATTGGCAAAGACTGGGCCTATGTGTATCACCTACATAATCTAAAGAAGTTTTAGCAAAACAAGGAGACATCTTGTTGACATTAAAATGTGTGCACATCAATTTTTGCTATCATTTCAACCCTAATTTGAAATAACAAGATTTTGACCTACTGTTACAGGTTTGAGAGTAATAGAAAACTCCGGTCTTTTCAAATCTCCTAGACTGGCAACAAACTGTAAGATCAAGTTGTTATTATGACCTTAGCTTGTGTAAATTTAGTCAAGTTATTTTGGAAGCCTCTAAAATGGTATTATCTAAGCAAGTCTTTGGGATGTGGCCCTTGAGAAAAAGATTAGCTTTTTGCTTGTATTCTCTGATGGCTTTCTGTGATTAGCACTTGTTGAATCACACTTACAGTATTTCTTATCGGGAAGATATAATTGAATCTCCTACATTTTTGCATCTTCAAATGTATCTCTGCATGGCCACCTGAGAAAGCATTTTAGCAGAAACACTTGTTAATGGATTTTTCCTTATCCTAGTTTTGCTTCTAATGCAACAATAATCACATGTATTTCCAAAGTGCTTTTTATCCTCAAATACAGCAGAGTTCTTTAGAAACTATATGTAATTCTGAAATCACTTGTCTCATCTCACCATGCAGCTCTCTCTGGAGTAGGAATGGGCATAGCCGCAAGGAAAGGGACGAATAGAGAGAGGGCTCCAGGTTGAGACCAGACCCGAGGAAGGCAGCGCTGTTTTGTGTTGGAAATGCTAACCTCTGTGGCCTTCGAGCTGAATGCAAATAAGTCCTGGTGGAATGAGCCATTCTGCTCAGGGCCATAGTTCATGCTTTGCTCCCACTCTCTTTTGTTGCACACTCCTGAGGACCCTCTTGCAATCAAAGCCAGGAGACAATTTTAGCTGCAGAGAGAGTAAAAATGGGCTGGAAAAAAAAATCAGTGGAATTAGCAGCTTTGGTGTAAAAACATAAATAGTGCTTCGTTATTTCCACTCTTTTGATGAAGGATGCATAGGCCCTTTTCCTCTCCTAATTTCCAAAACCATAAATTATTAATTTTTCCTATATTTTAAATTTTATAAAAATGGAACTATGTACTATGTACTATTTTGTGTCAGCTTCTTTTGCTTGAAACTATATTCGAGATTCACTCAGGTTTGGGATTTAGTAATATTCATGTACTTACATTGTTAATAGTATTATATTTATATACCACAATTTATTTTACACACACACACACACATTCTTTTTTTTTCACCTAAGGGTGTGTGTAAACTATGTGACATTTACTTAAATACATAAAATAGTTTTCATGTCAATCAAAATGATAAGGTCAAATTTATGTCAGTTTTTGAAATACAGAATATGTATATATTTACATGTATATTTTAGAATGTCTGCAAACACAGGTACCTTATAATGAGATTGGGCAGGTGATTCTACCAAAAAGGGTTTTTCTTTTCTTTTTGGGTTTAACTTGATGATGGAGAAGAAAAGATATAGAAGGGTTAGGCTGTCAACAGGTAAAAATCTAATTGTATATCTGTCTTTTGGTGACTACTTCACATAAGTTGTGTTCTATTTCTAAGTGCCTCATTTTATTTTCTATATACCTTTACCTCTATATGCAAGCTGTGTAGGATGTCTAATATATGTTAAAAATAGCAATAACATGCAAAGAACAAAATAACACCTCAAGCAGCTCTTTGCTTGGGACAAATCAGTAAACAAGATACTAATTTATCACTGATATGCTTCAAAAAACACTGAAACTACTAACTAAATAGTAACATTATTTGATTGAGAAATGTCAGCATAGATAAAATCTACTAATTATGTGTTGATGAGTAGTAAAGCTTTATGTTTTCAGTTTAGAAACATATTTTTTTCATATCCAATGCAACTCCCTGTGGGTGTAGATTAAAGAAGCTTTATTTTATTTTCTACACTGCTAAACTGCAATTTGTAAATTCTGCCTCCTGGTTGTCCTTGCAATGTTCATTTGGATTCACTCCATGCTCATTCAGTCAGGAAAATGGGTGTGCTTAGCTTTGTGCAGGCTAATAAAGTGAAAATATGAACCAGCTGTATAACTATTTTGGAACAAAAGCTATAATGTGAACAAACACGTATAAAAAGTGTATAAGTCACAAGCGAACAACTCAATGGATCGTCACCATATGCACAGGTATGTGCAACAGCAGGTGAGGTCAGGAAGAGGAACAGTGCTAGAATCCCAGCATCTCGCTCATGCCTGCCCATCATTCCCTTTTCTGTTCCTCTTCTGATTGCCAGCAACATACATTCATTTTCATTGTTTTAAAAATTTTATAAAAATGGAATCATGTTTTATTTTGAGTCAGCTTCTAGGTTTCGAGAGAGCTGTAGTTATTTTGTTTACACTGCTGAATAGTATTATGATACATTACATGACTATACCACAGTTTATTTTCTTCTCTTGATGGATATTTAGGTTGTTTGTAGTTTTTGGTTATTATGAATATTGTTACTCTGAACATTTCTTGTACCTGTCTTTGGGTATACACATATCTGCATTTCTCTTGGTATATAACTTGGAGTAGACTTGTTGGACCTAGAGTATGTGTAATTTTAATTTTAGTAGCTATTGCTAAGCAGTTCCCCATATTAATTGTACCAGTTTACAACTCCACCAGCCCTGTATAAGAGTTCCCATTGTTCTCCATACACTTGGTATTGTGAGTCTTTTTAATTTTAGCCATTTTGGCTGAGTAGTAGTATTTCATTACAGTTTTTATTTGTGTTTTCCCAATTACTAATGATGTTGCATCTTTTCATATGTTTATGGGTCATATGGATATTGGGAATGATAAATTTTTACCTATTTATTTATCTTTTGGGTATTGAAGTCATTTTTACTGCATGCATTACTCAACTTTCCACTGCACTTTTGTCCACGCAAACATAGATACACAAAAAATTGCTAACTCTTACTTTTCTATAGCCATCTTACAGTGTTCGATGTAAAGAGAGCAGGAGGCACAGTGTCACTAACCTTAGGAAGTGGCTACACCGCAACCCATCTTCTCAAATTGCTGTTTGCCCAGTTATTCCCTCCTCCCCTTGTGGTAAGTTCTGTAAAGAAAAATAAATTTTCTCTTTCTGAAGATAGAAAGTTATGAGGTGGGAGGACTATTTTAGATAGGTTTTCTAGGGAAGCCCTCTTTGAGAAGATATTATTTGAACACAGATTTGAATGTAGTGAAGAAATTAACCAAGTTAATTAAAGTGGGTTAGTTTGGATTGTATTGGATTAGTTGGATTGTATTCTATGATAGGATGAGATTGGAGAGTTATGATTAGGGAAGTAACGAAGAGATTTGTGTTAAGATGACCCTGGTTGCTGTGTGGAAAGAATAGCTCTTAGGTGAGGAGTGTGACAGTGAGGAGACTACTTAGGAAGAAAAGGCAGTGGGTGATGACGGTGGCTGGTCATGGGTATTCCTAGCACACGTGATGAAAACAGGCCAGATCCCACATATATCCTGAAGATAAACTCCAAATACTTGCTGAGGGATGGGATGTAGGGTTTGAGGGGAACGGAGGAACCAAGCATGGCTTTCATGTTTTTAGCTGAGCAAGTGGATAACTGAGACTCTTGTTTACTGACATGGAGAAAATTGGGAGAAGAGAAGTTCTGGAGAAGGAGGGTTGACTACGGTATTTGCTTTTAAAAATGTTAGGTTCGAGATACTTATTAGACTTCAAAGTGGAGATGTTGAGTAGGCAGTTATACATATAAGTCTGGAGTATAGGAGAGAGTTCAGGGCTAAGGTATAAATGTGGGACTCATTTAAAATTTAATTAAAGTCACCAAATTGGATAAAAAGACTTATGGGTGAGGAAATGTAGAAAAGAGAAGGGGGAGGCACCTAAGGACTGGACCTTGAGACACTCTAATATTTAGATGTTTAGAGGACAAGGAAACACCAGCAAAGAGGACTAAAATATAGTGGCCTGTGAAATTGGAAGAAAATTAGGAGTCTTTTCCTGAAAGTCAGATGAGCAAAATATTCTATAAAGAAGGGAGCAGGCAGGATGAAAACTTGAATTAAAAAGAGGGCTGAAAATTGAACATAGTCTTTGGAAAAACAGAGATTAGTGGAGATATCCATAAGTGTTTCCAGTGGAACAGTGAGGAGCAAAGTTTTACTGGAGTAGACAGAAGAGAAAACGTGAGATAAGGAAACAGAGACTGTAGCATAGACAATTCTGCCTTGAAGTTTCAATATAAAGAGAGGCAGAGAAATGAGGTAATAGCTAGAGGGGTTCATGGGGATCTCTGCACCTTTTTTAAATGGGAGAAATTACAAAATGTTTGTATGCTGATGGAAGTTGTACAGTTAGAGAAGGAGAAAAATGATAATTCCAGGAAAGAGAATGAAAGGAAACAAAATACAAATTTTTGAGAGAAACAGAATTAAGAAAATTTGATTGACTACAATGGACATTAGCCAAAAGGAAATGATACATAAAGCTTTCACTATTTGAAATTAAGAAAATAATGTTTTTTCCCCCTAGAAACACTTCCCAAAGCATAAGCCATGCATCTTGTGTTTTCTCAATGGCCATGTGTGTTCATGTATATAAAAGTACAAACATTTATAAATTCATGACCAAGAGATTGTATACCCTGATCTAAACATTTACTCACATTTTCCATGGCTTATTTGCACAATAGCAACCTATACAACCAAAGATTTTCTAAGTAGCAGGATCATTATAACAAATATTTCATCAAATCAACCAGGGAAAGAAAACAGTTTCAACTAGCATTTCCATATTATCCTGACTTTGTATAAAGCAATTGTGTCATTGTCTAACTATTTCAGCAGTTTAAACAGCTGTGAATTTACTAAAATTCTTTCCTAGTTGCTTTTTCAGAGACATACTAGAAGGAATTATTGTTTGTGTGCACATATATGCGTTCCTTTTTTTCTTTCTCTTTACTTCTGCCATCTTTTATGTTTATGCACAGAATAGTAGATGTGCTTTCTGAGACTGTTAACTTCTTTCATCAGCATATTTCATACATTTTCTGACAAGATAGGAAAGGAATAATGTAAGTAGCGAGAGCTATTTCTTATTCTATAAATATACAATTAATAAGTTTAATTTTGTGTAAAAATGAAGTGAAAAATACATAAAAAGCAA
Organism: Varecia variegata; assembly: GCA_028533085.1. Taxonomy (NCBI): domain Eukaryota; kingdom Metazoa; phylum Chordata; class Mammalia; order Primates; family Lemuridae; genus Varecia; species Varecia variegata. Next base: position 102,189,366 of record CM052439.1, on the reverse strand, counting down.
AATGGCTTTTCCTAGCAGTAAATACTGCATATATGACTACATGGTATTTTTAAAAATTACACAATGAACATTGGCTATCTGGACACACTTTTTGGATTTCTTCTTTTAAGAAAACAGTTTTGCTAAATGTTTATAATTCTTGCAATTTTCCATTTATGGCTAAACTTATTCCTTATGTGCTTGTTGTAACAAATATAGCTCTTGTACTTTGCATTTTTGAACAATAATTTGTATTGTGTTGAGCTTTCTAGGTTTTAAAGCTTTTTTAATACTTTGTCTCATTTGAGCTTTTCTATGACATGCTACTTTATACACCTCCAACTGCTACTTTATAAACCAGGCTGAGGCTTAGAGAGAGTAGGAGACTTGCCCAGCAGCTCAGCTGGGTCTGAAACCCAAGCCTTCTGACTGCCAACCTTGTGAGCTTCTCATTATGCCAAACTGCCTTTCCCGGCATGTTTGCGTCCATTTTAAGCCCATCACAATTTCTGAAAATCAGACCTGATGTTCCCTTTTGCATCTGCTAGGCTAGCTTTGGTAAGATTACCTTAAAATTTTATTTCTTTATAAACTTTGAGGAATTAAAAAATGTACTTTCCTTAATTTCACTATTAATACTCTTTTCAATAATTTGTTTAAAAATATTTATTGTATATTTAACATGAGCCAGGTATTGTTCTAGCTTCTGGATACAGCATGGGAAAACAAAGACAAGATCTTGGTTCTCAAGGAATCTGCAATCTGATTGCAGAGCTTTTTTGGTGTAGGATGTTACCAAATGTCATTTTTCTTGGGTTGGTAGAAGGGAGATCTTTGGAGAGCAGTCCTATTGGGGATTTGTAATATATATATACCTGCAGTCATTGAGTTGACTTGGCCAATGGCTCAGGTGGAGCGCTTTTATCAGTTTTCTAAAATGGCATGCAATTTCAATAATTAGAGCATGGCCCCAGTGATCATCTCTGTAATTTATTTGGGTTGCCAGTTGTGAATGACATGATGGCATTGCACTTGAAAAGCTCCAGGACCAGGTGTGGAAGGACTTTAGAGAAACCACATGAAAACCATTTCTAGTCACAGATTTTGTTAAATCAAGATGTTATACTCACAAAATATTATCTAACAATAGATCAATTTATTCAGTGCCAAGTTTGTGGAGAATGTTTCATAAGAACCATTTCCTATAATTCATGGGGGAAGGCATCATCATCCTCATTCCCATTTTTAATTTGAGGAATTGAGCCTTAGAGGGAAAGTTTAAATAATTTATCTGGAAATGTCAGAGGTATAATGTGAGGATAGGATGTTCTCATTCCTTAGCTTTTGCTTTAACCACTGTGTTATACTTCTTACCCTGGAAGACACCTAAAACATAGTATTGTCAACTAGACGAAGGTTAGCAATGCGTGGTAGCTCTGATTTTCCCAAGAAACCTGGAGAAGTTAAGAGAGAGCGAGCAACATCAGTGTATGGCAGTGAGTTCCCTCCTTCTTTTCTTTTTACAATTGCAATATCTGTCTATGGCCCAGCACTTCAGGAAGTATTCCAAAAGATGACAGAGATCTATTGAAAAATTCTGAAAACAGAAAACAAATCCATATTTTGAAATTCCAATCTATTTATTGCAGCAGAATCTGTGATTGATAGACGTGCAAATGGAAAACAACTCCATTTGTAAGTTTTTGTCATTACACACGGCTAATTTGCTTTTCTTTTTGTGATTGACTAGTTTTTATTAGTCAAATTCAACCTCTAGTATTTTTCCTCCCAATTTATTAAGAGAAGGAAAAATTCTGATTTTGCCATCCCAGACTTTCCCTTTGAAAGATTTTAAAATCTTATGAAATCTTTCTGAGCTGTCTCTATGTCCCTTCACACAGTCCGTGGATGCAAACGCTGAGCACCATGCTTTTCACGTGGAAGAGCGGGAAAGGGTGCTTTGGTGGATTGTGTGAGGGGCTTTATCTACATAATGTCATTCATGTTTTTGGCCTTTACTATCTTCTGAACAAGGGGCTAATTGGCCTTCGATGCTACATTATCTAATAAATCCCTGTCAAAGGGTGCTTTTTCATAGAAATTCAGCCATGCTTTAAAATGCATCATAAATCAAGGAGAGCAAAGCTTATTGCATTTGCAGCTCTTGAACAAAAGTTCAGTTTGATTTCTGGTTGTCAGCATCTTGTTCAAGGTGAAGTGGGACAAAACCAAGTATGAATTTGAAGTACTTAAATAATGCAATTTACCAACTTTGTTGTATTTCTCTATTCAACCTCAATATACAGAAAATACATTTTTCTCTTATGCTCATAGAACATGTACAACATTTAATTATACACTTGGCCTACAGAAAGCTTGAATTTTTTTTTTTTTTACTCCAAACTAGAACACTTGTAGGACACATTCTCTGACCAAAAAACCAAAATATTGAATTTCCATGGTAAAACAAAATAATGAAAATCCACTTCAAATTAAAAAAAAACTCTTCCAAATGACTCTTGAATCAAGAGGAAACAAAAAACTGAGATTAAAAATGCTTAGCAATTAATGCAAATGAACTGTTTTCATTGAGAATTCTCCGTAACATAAGTAGAGCCACACTCAGCAAAATTCATAACTTTAAACTTTTTTATTTTAACACAAATGAATCAAACACTTAATTTAGAAAACATTTAATCTAGGAAACTTATGAAAAAGAAAAACAAAATAAACTGCAGGTAAAAGCAAGGAATCAAGGAATTATTAAATACAATATATATATATTTTTAACTACCGAAGAAACCTACAAAAGCACTGGATTTAATCAATAAAACCAAAACTGTTTTTTTTACAAAGATATTTCATGGATAGGCTTGCCAAATATAATACCATATGCCCAGTTAAATTTCAATTTCAAATAAACAATAAGTAACTTCTTAGTGTAAGTATGTTCCATATTTAGGATATTCTTATACAAAAATTATTATTCATTGTTTATCTGAAATTCAAGTTTAGCTGTATGTCCTATATTGTTATTTGCTAAATCCGGCAATGCTGTTAATAGAGGAGAATAGTTTTTAAAAGTTGAAAAATTGAGATGATTAAATCTAGATGACTTTGTAAGAAAGTCAAAATTACACAAATTGCTTCAAGAGAAGATGACAAAAATAAAAACTGAGCAAAGAAATACTAAAGAAAGGAAAAAGAGTGTTAAATATCTATTATTAAAAAGGTACTAGGAATTCTGCTTTCATCTTTGTAGGAGTGACAAGGACCAGATTTAGCCTTCTATGGTAAAACAGGACAAAATATGTAGAATGACTATTTTTAGTTGTTGGACAACAGGCAGTGCACACCATGATCCCTGAGAGAAGGGAAGGGATGAACTAATTCCTAAGACCTTCTTGCCTTAATGCTTGGAGGCAATTTTCAGACATAGGCACAAGGACAGAGGAAACCTACACAAAGCCTTGATGAATTATGGAGATATAGATTGTAGTTTGGAGAGAGATGGCTGGAAATTGCAACACATAGTTCCAGAAATGAAGCACCCGCATAGAAACAAAAACTCCAAAACCTATATGGGTTTCCTTGAGGATTTGCTGAGCATGTGTAGAGTGAAAACTCCACAAAGTGGGGCAAAGAGTGACTGGGGAGTTATAAACTGAATGATTTCCATAGTACATGCAGGACGGAAGACACTTGAGCTCAACAAGAGGAGCAAAAACAATTACTAGTCTTACTTATGACTGTAGGTGTGGATATCTTAAATGGTACATTACAATTATCTAAAGAAATACCTCATGCTCAAGGGGATTTATTCTAAGAGTACAAGGATGCTTGAAACTATTTTAACAAACAGAGTGTAATCAAGTAAGATTTATTCAAGAAATGCAAAGATAGTACATTAGCAAATCTATCAGTTTAGCAGTTATTCTTGAAGGATGCTCAAAAACAAATAAGAAGAGATGGAAAATTCGTAAATGTGAAAAACAGTATTATTAGACATAAATAACAACCATCACATTAAATACTAAATATATTCCCATTAAATCCAGGAGACAAAGATAAGATGGTATTGTCATTTTTTTCACATTCTTCTGAAGATTCTTTCTACTTAACACAATTAGAAAATAAATAAGTTGCATCTGTATTAGAAAAAAACAAAATTATTATTATATGAAGAAAGCATGACCACATACCTAGAAAATCAAATGGATCTAAATAAAATAGTATTCAAACTAATAATACAGTTTACAAAAGTATTTGCAAGCAAGATGAATCTATATAGTTTATTTATATAAGCAGCAGATAGTTATCAATTTTTAAAATCTCAATGATATCAACAACAACTTTGAAAAGTCTCAGGGTAAATGTATTAAGAAATGTGCAAGCCCTTAATGTAGTCAGCAATGACATTTTGCCTGAAAAGATATAGGCTTGAATAGATGTAGTAGTCAGGATATCATCTTTCTTAAATTTATATATCAATCTTCTGAAACTGACATTATAACTCTAATGTTTTGGTGAGAAGTTAGTGGAAGAAAACTTGCAGGTTGGTTTGTTTATTTTAAGATTATCTGAAACAGTAAATGTGCAAGTTTACTCAAAAATTGTTTTGAAAGGGATTTTATTGTATAGAGACTTAATTTATCAGATATTAAGAAATCCTATGATATAATTAAAACATTATGACATTAGCACATAATGAACAAATAAATCAATGAAACAGTAAAGAGGGTCCATTAAGATATGAAAACAAAGATTGCACTGGAAATCTATGGAGCAGGAATGTATTTTATAGTGAATGATGTTAGGACAAATAGATTTCTCTTTGAAAATAAAAAGTTAAATATCTACTTTGTATCAAATATAAAAATAAATTCCATTGAATTAAAAATCTAAAGATAAAAGACAATTAAAATACTAAAGGCAATACTTTATTATCTTTGGGTAACTGAGGTTTCTAAGTATGACATAGAACTCAGAAATCATAAAGAAAAAGGTTAACATATATTATTGTATAAAATTTTAAAAGCCTGACATGGTAGAAAACACTGCAAATAACATTAAAGAATAAATGACAGATCAAGGGAAAACTCTATGATATCTTCTATCTATCTATCTATTACCATATCAGTGATATGTAAAGAGTTTTTACAAATCAATGAAGAAGTAAAGACAATAACCCAACAGGAAACTGCACAAAACCCATGAATAGGTGATTTAGAAGAGTAAATTTAGATGATCAAAAAGCAAATAAGAATATTCTACACCTTGCTAATATGGTTAAAATTTTAATTAAAAAGAGATATGATGTTCATGTTTAATGTATTATATTTATAATCATTTAATAACCAATAATACCCAGAATTGCTGGGGTTATGGGAAAATAAGAATTTTTATGCACTTTACTGCTTATAAACAATTACAACATTTTGGGAGGGAATTTGACAGTATTCATCACATTTTAAAGTATTTTTGCCATTTGATAGAAAAATATTACTTCTAGTACTTATTATATTGAAGCTTGTCTAACAAGCTAGATTAGGACAAAGGCACCCGGTCACCTGCTTCTTCTGGGCCTTGGATTCTACACACCCCAGAACCAATTTACTGGTTGGCCCCCCTCCAGTATTTGGCTTCTGCAGGTCAGATCACTACCCCTCCTTTTAGAGGAACCCAGCCCCATGGGATTCTAGAAACTCCATGATTTCTAGAATAGTTTGTGTTAGTAGAGTATTTTTTTCCTACTATTACTTGTATATGTATATAATTTCTCCTTCCCTCCCTGTATACGATTTCTCAGAACAACTCCCTCTGCCTTCTTCCTCTAAAGATACTGTTTCTAACATAAAACTAAGCTCCTGGACCGTCTTCATCACTGTGTAGGAGGTCCTCTATTCATGTAAAATCCAGCTCCTGAGAGATCACTGTGAGACTCAAGGTAGATGTGTCCCCTCAGTGCCTCCAGGTACTATTAAACCTCTGGTGTAATATATTCATCCATTCTAAAATGCAGATTTTTTTTTCTCCTTTTAGCATCCCTGAAATCATGACATGTCTTAAAATCAATGGCATATTATAGTTTAATTAATTGGCAGTATATTTTCTTTCTCAGTAGGATGTAAGGTAATAATAAACCTGATAACCAATGGTATTTTAGTTTTAAAAAATTCCTTTGTTATACATAGTTTAATGACATTTTTAATTTTATAATAAATATTTTATATTGCTAATGAGGTATGACACATGGAACTACATCAGAGCTCTGACCATTATGGTTAAATAGATATCTTTTGTTTGTTTTTGTCTCTCCTTAATGCATTATCTCATCAGTGTTTTAGGAGATTTTCCTTAGTTCGAAGGCTATTTACCAAACATAGATGTTTGCAAATTGATAATCTCCTCTGGTATTACTCATGACCCTGACAATGCAACCAAGTTCTAGTTTCTGGACATTATTTTATTTAGCATCATTTTGTTTTGAATTGTTGATTTCTTTTTCTCTCTTTCCCCTACACCTCCGAACTATTATTTCCTTACTTTGGAAAGATGATATGGACTAAGATTTAGATAAAGTGTTTCTGAGAAAGGCTAAATCCAGGTTATGTCTCCTGGTAGCTAACATAGACTAGGGCAGGTTATTGCAGTGCTCTCAGCCTCAGTGTGCTCATTTGTAAGAGCCTTGTTCACCTCAGTGTTTTTGGGAAGACAGCTAAGGTAATGCACATAGATGTGCTTCCTAAATGCTAAAGCAATGACATTTCTGGAGATTATTAATAGTCTCAGAGGGCACCTTCAATAATAGCTAGTTTTAACTAATTTCCTGAGCAATGACGCAAGGCGCCCCTGCATACTGAGTTAATCTAGGATGAGTTCCTTTATTTCTGCTATAGCTCATTATTGTGTTTTCTCATCCCTGATGGTACCTGCTCTAGTGTTCAGATAACCTTAACAAAAATGGAGTTATATCAAGGTCATAGCACAAGCCTATGACAAAGTAAAGGGAAAACACACCTATCTTGTAAGCCAAGTTACTCTATCTTCACCAGACGGCTTCCCATGCATGTAGTGTTCATTCTATGCATAATTCTAAAGTGCACATTCTGCTTCTGTAATCAGTCTGCAACCACAGGATCAAGTACAAATTGCCGGCCGCCGCAGGACTCTATTCACTGCACTGTTCTATGAACAATGGAACTGCAAATCTGGAAGCGACTCAGAGTCAATCCGCTAGCCTTAATGAATAATCACATCTGAAGCATGTGAGACAAATTATATTTTAGTCTATTCTTAAAGACCTCCTGAGGTGATTTGCCCACCTCTCTCAGGAACACTTGCCGATATTTAGCAAACGTTGCTGTTGGTAAATACTTCTTTGTACTTCAGTGAAGTTTCTCATACCATGGAGTAATGAATTTATGTTGTTTTTTTCTACCTTAGTGAGATGAAGTAGCACTGACAACATGCCATCTATTTGAACCTGTAACTGACTTTAATGAAGAGCTCCCTCTTGCCTAGGAGGTAACATTCAAACTTGTTAGCATGTCATAGAAGGCCCATGAGAATCGACCCCTGGCTACATTTGCAGTATTTATTCCTGACATATCCCTACACACATTCAGCATTTAGCTCTGCTAAAGTACTTTTTGAACCCCCCAAGATACCATGTTCTTTAATACATTTTATTTTTGCACATACTGTTCCCTCTACTTGGAATGTCTTCTCCTCTCATCTTTCCAAGTGACTCTTACCTCTATTTCAATAGTCAGCTCAAATGTCACCTTTCTTGGGAAGACTTTCCTCAGTCTCCTAAGCAGTTGGTCACTTTCCACTCTTTCCAAACTTCCATTATTTGATTTCGGTATTTGATTATTTAGGATGGGATTACTTTTTGATTGTTTACATGTTCTTCCTCACTCTTCACTAGACTGTGAGGATTGAAGTCTGAGATGAGTTTTATTCATTTGCTCTCTGTGTACACGAGTGACACAAAATAGGGAATCAATACATGAGTTGAAAGAATGAATGAATGTCACAACACTCTAGTATTCAAAGAACCAAAAGGCTTTCTTTGTCATCAAATAGGAAGAACGTGAATACAAAAACACGAAAGACCTGCCCAAAGCATCAACATGCTAAGTATCTGTAAAGTTTTCTCTTATAAGTTATTACTATCAGAAATTGTTGAAGGACAATTGTAAGTATGTGTATCTTTTTGAGAGACATCATGGTGGGTTCCCATTTGCCATCCCTAATGTGAAAGAACTTTACTAAGCCGGAAAGTCAAGCATTGATGTTTTATCATCAAAGAGTGATTTTTCCATTAGCTTTTCAGTGCCCGTCAGCAGGACAGTTTGCAAAAGCATATGGATGTTGGCAACCAGTGATGTTTCAGGTGCATGCCATTAAAGGGGCTCCGGCAGTCTGTCAATGCCATTAGAAACTCTGATGGCCAGAGATGAAAGACTGAAGCTCTGCTTATATAATACAAAATGCACTGATATGGTATCATGAGGTTTTCCTGATTTTATTAACAAATTAAAATATACTTCCCAGTAAGCATATCCTAGGAAAGGTAAAGTGACTCAGAACTGGGAAGGGATCTGGGATGGTTTAGCCATTTCTCTTCTCACTGTGGAAGGAAATTCTTTAAATTGCCTTTTATAAGCACTGACAATTTTGTTTTCTCGACATAATCTCTTCCTCATAATATACTGATTGCTACTATGGTTTGTTATTAATAATTTCTTTGCATCCTACCTGCTCCGAGTTTCCTCTGATGAAGGGGTAAGGAGTATTAAATTCATTAGGGTAAATTCTTGGTGTTGTCTAGTTGCAGTTAGTGGGGACAAGAGGGAAAACAAAGGGCTTGTGCAGTTTACAAACTGGAAAATCTGCTCCTCCCCATTGCTGTGGCTGTTGATGACATGTATGAGACACCTGTGGGATGCCGCCTCTGGGCCCATACATTAGCATTTAGGACAACGGCAGGAATTAAAATGTTGGAAATAGAGAACTTTAAGAGTAAATTACTACTCTAAAGAAATATTATGTTGGCTCTTTGGAATAGCTATTTTGTGTTTTTAATGAGGAAAGGAATGATGATTTCCATGCCTCTGTTGGGACTTGGATTAGCTATTAAAGGAGGAGGTGAGATATAGATCTTTTTAATGATGGAGGATATAGGGTCTCATGTATGTAAATAAATAGGCATCTGCCTTTCTTTCTTTTCTTTCCCTCTTTCCTCCGTTCTTTCCTTTCTCCCTTCTTCCCTCCCTTCCTCCCTCCCTTCTTAGAATTGGCTTCTGAAGGTTGAATAAAGACTTCTAGCTCTCCGTAACACATGTTTTTATTTTTAGGAATGTTGTTTTCATTGTTTATTTTCCATTTGTGGGTAGTATTTTTCTATCTAATTCTTTATGATGTCATTAGCAAAGTTCAATTGTTGATTTTATGCACCAACCATGACACTGGCTGTCATATCTGTATTTAAAAGCAGGTTAAAGCCTGAGAGTTTCGGGTTTGGAGTCATGGGTTTGCCCTGTCATGTGACCTTGAGAAAGGAGCTAAAATTCTTTAAACCTTCTATTTCTAATATATAAACACAAACAGAACAATTGTAAGTACTTCATAGCCCAACAATATGTACTCCATAGGGTTATTGTCAGGATTTAATGAGATAATGGTACAAATAAAGAATATATATATAGGTTTTTTTGTGTTTTGTTTTAAAATCATATACTTGACCATTAGCATTGTTTTTGATTCCTAGGGCTAGAAGGCACATTGTAAATCAGATGGTATGAGACAGGACCTGGAAAACTGTGTGTATGTTGTGTATTATCTCTCCAGATAATTCTGATGTACAAATATATTGGAGAACCATTGGCCTAGGATAGTTTCTTGTCTTAAAAATAGAGCCAATTGTAACAAGTAAGGATTCTCATCCTATATTTACAATCTCTTAGAGAAGTTGAGTCTAAAAATTTGCCCAGGAATTTATTCCAAATACTTCTCATTGTCACTAAGTTTTTTTTTTTTTTAAATTGTCCTCCTAAATCATCCGAGCTAGAGGTAAGCATGAAGCCCTTCACTGTAGCCTCTGTGAAGATGGGGCCACTGGACATGGAATTCTGCTATCTGTGGATTTTGTGTATGCTTTGGTACCTCTTTCTTAACTGTGTGGATCTCAATTTGAGACACAGAGTATGCCCTAGTGTGTATATTATCTGCATTAAAGTAAAATGAATGGACAAACACCTTACTGAAATTTCCAGGGAAGAAGAGCCAGAAAAAGTTTCTAGAGGGAAATCACAAAATAAAATTAATGGCAGTTTACTCATTATTGCTAAATTAGGTTTCATGAAAACATCACAGATATTCTCAGTCTTAATATGTTGTCTTCATTGATCGATGCGAGAACATATTTACGAAGTCTTTCGTAGATTCACTCATGAAGAAAGTTTCCCTCACCCAGTCTTTCGTTGTGTTAGTCAGGACTGTATCAGTTGCAACTGACCAAAATTCAACTCAGACAATCATAAAAAGGGTGTGTGTGTTCTTGTAAGTCCAGGGACTAATAACCTATTGATCTGTTGTTTCATATGGTTAAAATAAGAAGATGATCAAAGTGTAATTTCATGAATCACATGGTTTATTGTGATATAAAGAGACTCTTTTTTCTCCACAATGTTCAAAGAGGGGGAAAATAACGAGAATAAATCTCACCGAAATACACTCAATAGACAAGGTATATTAATCACATAATGAGTTCCTATTGTTTAGAGTGCAATTATTAAAGTCTAGTTGCCCAATTAGGGTGGAAGCAGGCCTCTGCGAATGTAAAGTCTAATCGAAGTTTGAGCTGTGCGTTTCTATGAGAAGCTCTAGGGAGACACAGTTTGACCAGCACAGCAGGGATCAGGAATGACACGCAAGGTCCTCAGACACTAGCACAGTGCCTGTGTTGAGAGGCTCACGGAGAGTCGCCCCGCCACAGCCCCGGCTCTCAATCTGTCAAAATCTTGGGTTTACATGCATTTTTGAGTCCTGTACTTTAGGCAGATAACTCACATATGTGGTCTAATAAAGTGTGGTGTGACATTCTCCTGGGAGGGGGGATTACACTCCTTGTTCTTATCACAGCAAAACATATGTCTCTCAGCAGCAAATGATGTGTTTGGAATCATTTCAAAGCTACATAACACATTTCTTTCCTCTGGCATTGCTAGATCTCGGGGTTCACATAGTGTCCTTAGGACTCAATAACTTCTATATGTCACTCAGCCTTACTTTTCTCTCAGTTGGTTTCATTCTTAAGCAAGTCCTTGGCTAGCCCAGCAGATACATCACTTCTTTTTTTCCCAATAGTCCCAGGATTGGGTCTCATCAAATGCAATTTGGATCACATACTCATTCCTGATCTACTAACACAGCTACAGAAGGGAATGTGGTGACTTACTGGGCCAATGTGACATGTCACTCCCTTTATGGATGGGGTCAATCACATCCTAAAACACACAGAAATTGGAAACAGGTGATTCCCTTAAGGAATTCGGAGGGGCTGATATCAGAAGAAGAAGCAGCATGCTGAGCAGGAATAAAACAACAAATATCCACATGTCATAAGGCCCTTAATCCCTTACCTATGAAAGTCCCCTCCATGGAGATTTCACCACTGAGTCTCAGGAAGGGAAGACTAAGCTAGGATTGATTCTTTGGAGAAAACCTAGTGATTTCAGAAAGGTTTAAATATGATTTTCACCTAGCCTTTTCTTCTACCAGTTTATACAATTCTCATCTACTTGTTTGGCAATGTGATGGGAAAAAGGGGCGAATTTATTAGAAGGCTTTTGAATATGTTGAGTGTCATATTTAATTATTTTTTAATTATCTTAAAAAAAAAAACAGAGTGAATTGAACTTACATATAATCCCATGGAGACTAGGCCACAGGAGAGAGATTTGTTTTCTGGGAGCCTCCCTGTGCCAGCAGGTCCATACTTAATAGTCTACAGATTCCATGCCAAGTCTCTCTGCTATGCAAAAGTAGACGTCCTGTTTATGTGTTAAACATACTTTCAAGCAAGCGGTGGTCTCTGTCTTTGTTTTCTCTACTTTTCCTAGGAATCCACTCTTCAGGAATTATTGCAGTTCCTGGGTTTTCTAACTTATAGCATTCTGGATTTTCTGGAGGAGCTCCCATTTCATGCATTCATATCGCCTCAATCAGAGATTTATGATATTCGATTTAAAGTGTTTTCACTATTATGCTTTGCAAATATTTATAGACAAATAAATGAACAAATCCAAAAATAATTAGACCATGATTCCTAATTTGTTTCAAAAACTGTGGTCTCAGATACCCAGTGACCCATTATTTCCCAGCACTTCTTGCAGTGGGTGTGGCAGTGCAGAGAGGTGACACGCCATCCCTTCATGGTTGGAAATTACTCCAAGTTAAAAAAGAAGAAAAAGGCTGTGCACGTGATTGTCCTCCATGTGCACAGCCCTGTGCTTCATACCATGACTTAAGATACATTAAATAGAGACATAGCTTTTCCTTGCAGGGATGTTAAGATTTAGGAAGGATGGACAAGTCATAAGAGAGAAGCAACAGACACATCAAAGAGTAAACATATACCTTGCCTGGAAGTAAAGGTTGGTGTAATCTCTTTGCAGTATAATTTATCAATATCTATAAAAAATTTAAAATGCAAAATCTATACAAATTTAAAACAATACCAGAAAAAGACATGGAAATATTAAAACAATAATCTCCAAGTGGGGAAGACATTTCTAAGATATGCTATAAAACCCTTAACAGCAAAGACAGGTAATTAAACTATACAAGAAAAATCAATATTTCTGTATGACAAAACAAATAATAAAGTCAAAAGACAAATAGTAATTTCTAATTTATAATCCTCACAAAGAACTAATTTCCTTAATATATAAAATCTCCTACAAATCAGTAAGAATGAGAATAGCAAACCATTTTAAACATAGACAAAGGATATGAATATTAGATTACAGGAAAGGAAGTATAAATGGCTTTTAAACACATTGAAAGATGCTTACTTACACAAAGTGAAGCTCAGATTAAAATACCGTTTAACCTGTCAGTTTGGGAAAGATCAAAAAGTTTCTTAGTACACTGTGTGTATTCTAGTAAGGTGAGACTATGGGGAAACAATGACTCATATAAATTTCTGTTGGGAATGTAAATTGGCATAACCTCTGTAAAGGACAATTTGGTAATAGTTACCATATTTTAAAATACAGCTACCCTCTAACCCAATAGTTTTATTTCTAGAAATGTATCCTTCTTTGAACATATTTGTCCTTTTGCCAAATAAAGTGTACAGAGGTTTATATATTGCAGCGTTGTTTGAACTAGCTGCGAATAACCTAAATATCCATCATGAAGGGACTGGGTAAATTAAAGTATGGTGCATCCCTCCACAGAATGCTGTTCAGCTGTTTAAAAGAAGGAGAACTCTTTTACATGCTGACATATCACCAAACAACCAAGATAAATGATTAAATGAGAAAAAGGAAGATGCAGAACATTGTGTTTATCTGCATGTGTAAAAGAGGCTGGTAACAGAGATTGTCCCAGGAATGGGAACTGAATGGCTTTCAAGGAGGAGTATTCAAGAAGCTTACTTTTTCTTAAGTATTCTTTTATAAGTTTTATTGTACCATGTGAATATACTCAATCTTCAGAAATTAATGTAATTTTTAAAATATGCCTATGAATTGATCTAGCAATTATATCCCTAGAATTCACCTAATAGCATAGTTCATGATAGCAAAGAATAGTCCATTAGTAGCAACTCTAAAAGTGAATCCCATATGTGGTGGTATGAAATGTTCCCAGAGACAAACTGTACAATAAGAAGCAAAAGCAAGTTGCAGAAAAATATATACCATGCAACTATGAAAGGTACAGAAAAATACATATATGCCCTTTATATATATCACTTTTATTTATATTAAAAATTTCATGTATAGGGATCAACATCCATGTGTGTGGAAAGACACACTGGTATTTAGGGCCAGGGGCCTGGGGGTCTGGAAAGAACTAAGGCTTGCATTGCAATGTGTCCTTTTACATACCCTATGCATGTAAATTCCTGTGTCCAGATAATAATTAATCAAACAAAAAAGGAAACATGAAGACAAGGACAAACATGTAGCTTTATTGGTTTGCGAACAGCTGAGGTGACCTTCTGGAGGAAGAGAACCATGCCCAGTTAAATCAGCACCGAAGGAAGAGCCAAGCTCGTAATGTGCAGAGCTGAAGTCCTAGGGATGCGTTTGTGTCCTCGAATTCCAAAATGATCACAGAGATAGAAAAGGCAATCAGAGATGATAGATGACTTTACATTTTGAACAATAATAGGCTTATTTTTTAAAGACATTCAGCCGATAACAATTTCCTTTTCATAGAAACTGTTGGATTTTTTATATCCTCCCATGGAATTTGGCAGACACAAAAAGGGAAATGTTGACTTTTCCATGTTGCCCATTATGCAAAATTTTGAAATATTCAGAACACAAGAGACACATGTAACAAGCACAATGACCTTAAAAAATTCTCAGGCAGATGTATCGGAGTCCATTTCACATTGCTGATGTCCTTGCCCGGTGGGCGCGCATACAGCTGGCTAAATGCCTCCTCCACAGCAGCCGGTCCAGGGATGCCCATTAGCTTATGATTTAAAGAGAAAAGAGGAAGCCGGAGAATGGAGAATGAGGCATGTTATTGGGGGTGGGGGGTGGCAAGCAGGGAAGGCTTGAAAAGCAAGTGTGGAGATGCTTGCTGCACGAGCAATTCGTGGGGAGGTGGTCCCACCTCTGGACGTGAAAACAAAGTTCAGGTAACCTTTACCTGCACGCCAGCAAGTCATTTTATCATTTTGGTCAAGTTTCCGGCAATCAGGAGTTGCTGTTCCTGCCTTTTCTGTACGGGAACTGTCCAATTCTGGAGTTCCAAGGCTGCATGAAGTGGGCACACATCTGCTCTCAACCGTTTCCTCGCGTTGTCTGCTATTTCTGGTCCGAAGTCTGTCTGCGTGTGCCTGTCTCGTCCTTAGCTTGGCACTCTCCACCTTCACTTGTTTGCTTACTGCTCATTCCAAGCCTGAGTCTCACCGCAAGTTCCTTGACTTCTGAAGTGGACATTTGTGACCATCCTGCCCACCCTCCGTTCTTTCTTCTTCTCAGCCCCCTGGGGAGCCATCCCTTCCTTGCTCAGCCCACATGGCTGATGAGGATGGCAGTGCCTCTGGACCCAAGACAGGAACTGGGATCAGCACCTGTGAGCACTCTGGATCCCCTCAGCCGCAGTGACTGTTTATGGGTGCACATGTGACCCAAGGAAAACAGACCAAGTCCTGGAATTGAAGTGAGAGGTTCCGGGACACGCTCTTTCCTGCTGGACTTGAACTGGAGAGGATACAAGCCTGAATCAGTCATGCGGCACCACACAGGCCTGCAATGAAGGGCACGCAGCCGATGATGGCAGAGCCCAGAGATGCAGAGAAGCTGAGTCTAAGGGCACTGAGTGACCCGGAACCTGCCAGACCTAAAGCTGCATCTACTCTGGACATTTTGGCTATAAGAGTCCCCCAAACCCACTTGCCTTCTTTCCCCCATCTCCTTGGTCTCAGTTGGGTTTTCAGTTACCTGCAAGAGAGAACCCTGACTAAAATACAGTATCTCTGATGGTGATGATTATAGCAATTAACCTGTATAGGTCTTTCCTCTTTCCAAACATTTTCATCTATCTTAGCTAATTTGTTCTCCCAACAACCCTGTGCAATAGTCAGAAGGCCAATTTATACTAATCTCCTTTTATACTTGGGAGAACTGAGGCTCATAAAGGTTACATGACTTGCTTGGAGTCATAGCTAGTAAGAAATAGAGCGTATTTTGAAACTCAGGACTCTGGATTTTGTGTTTTTTGCTGTACCTCCTACGACAGGGTACAGCACGACTTTGGGTCCTTTGGCCACTTCTCCCTCGTGCCTTGCTGGGCTGTGAGCTCAGGACCTGTCAGCTGCCTCTGGAACTGGCACTTGGGGTCCTGCAGACCCAGCAGGGAGAGTGTCTGGGGCCTCAGGAGTAGCAGGAAAAGAAGTCTTTCACGTGAGTTAATAAACAATAACCAGATCCTTTGTCCCCAAAGAGTGCCAGCGTAGGTAGGGCTTGTTTAACGATCAGAAAGCAGCCACACCTGGGCAAGGAGGGTACCAAGAAACAACACCAGCTGAGGGAGGCTGAGGGGAAGAGATCTTCAGTGGGCAGGGGCGTGACCTTGGAGGATGGCGACTAAGGAGGAAGCATGGGCGGTGGGGTTTGCGTTTTCCTGCTGCCCCGTTCACTGTGAGCATCTCAGCAGACTGAAGACGCAGCCTCTGGGCTTCAGCTCGGCCTCCTGACCTGGCCCCTTGACGCCTGGCTCTCCCCTCTTCTTTCCCCACTGCCACTTACTCTCAAGAACAGTACAAATGCTCACATGTCCCTTGGTGACCAAAGAACAGCCATTTTGCTTATTACAGAAAAACAAAATTCCTGGGTGAGGTTTGAAATATTCTCTCCACATTTATCACTGTCGTGGAGGCATGGGGACTCAAGACTTCAGACACCAACCTAATTAAAACAGCCGGATTAGAAAGTGAAAGGGAAGCAGCATTAGTAACATGCTCTGTAATTAAGGTAATTTTTTTGTTGTTGTTTTAAAGGATCACCCTCGCTGCCCGCAGATGGCTGGCTGGTGGTGCAGCATGTCACAGGTTCCCTGGGAGTGGCGGGGTCACCGGTGAGCTCACGCTCTCCCCTCCCCTCCTGTGCCTAACCTCCACCGACCCCTCCGCCACGCACGCACGGCTTTTTCTTCCTCCGGTCTTGGCAGGTAGTTCGTCAAGCTGATCTTAATCAGATCAGTGTGTAATTACAGAGGGACCGTCAGAATATTTTTGGTTGTCATCTTCTAAGAGAATGCAGATTGCATGGCGTGTATACATAGAATTACTCTGTAATTCAAAGTAAATTGACATTTAATTTCAATTTAATTACATAGGAATTACAGACATGACAGATACAGCCTAATTAGGAAGCAAAGTAAAAGAATCTGTTTATGGAATGAAAATCCATATTATATCACATTTTAACAGAATCAAAATAATTTCTCTGAATTTTTGTACAACATGTGGAATGATAACTGTAATAATTAAAATTACAGTTCTGGGCCATCCACCTTGTGCCATATATTATCTCATTTAATACCAGCAATAACTCAGTGAAGCTGGTGGGATCATTCCCATGGTATAGATGAGAAAACTGACATTTTGAGAAGTCGGTAATGTGCCCAGTGTCGCACAGTTGGGAAGTGGTCAAATGACATTTAAATTTGGTCCCATCGGACTCAAGGCACGTGCTCAGGAGCACTGTGCTGCTTCCTCGGTTTCTAGGGAGAGAAGAAGGAGGCATGGGATAAAATTCCAGACCTTGGCCTTGGCCTTTGCATGGAGGTCTTTGGAGCCCTGGCCGAGAAACTTGAGTGTTTTTCCTCCCTTCCCTTCCCTCTCTTTGTCTCCCTTCCTCCCTCCCTTTCTTATTCTTTTCACTCACTTAACAAATGTTTACCCAAATGGGCAACCACTCTGTCAGGCATTGTACTGGGTGCTGGGTGTTAGGTGCCAAGGGAAACTGATGGTGCTGTGGCCTTATGGGGTTTCCTCTGCCTGTCCTTGTCCCCTCCCATACAGGACATCTGGCGCACCTCACTCAGCAGCTGGCATGTGTAATGGACCCAACTACTTAGCTGCACATGTGAGTATCAGGAGTCATCAGATCCAACCACATGGGACAGACACGAGCAGGTGGGAAGGGGACGCCCAGAGCCCATTTGGCGGTGGTTTTACTCTCGGGATAGTTTCACCCAGACTTGGAGTTTACAGAACTTTCACTTTTCTCCTAGTGGGTTTCCAATGGAAGCACATTTTTTTGTTATTTGTGTTTGATGTTTTCTGCACACCCCCCACCCCATTTCTATTCTTTTATTCCTCTGATCCCTACCCTGCTGCAAAGAGAGTCACAGCCCGGGCCATCCTGCCTTGCCAAGAACCAGGCCTAGGTCCAGTGACTACAGAACTTTCTCTCTAGCTAATTCACTAATTTCCTTCAACTTAACTTCCTTTTACTTCCACTCTTATCCCTCCCCCATCCCTCATTTACTTACAGTCCTTCCATGGGGATAATACTTTACAGTAGGTAAAAAGGCGTTTCCTTACAGTGTCTCATTGGATCCTTAAGCACAAAGGAGACACTTGTGTCCTTCTCAAAATGGGAAGAAGTCAAGTTAATATTTTTATTGTATCCATCTTATAGCCTGGGAAACCAGTAATCAGATACATTCAAGATGTTCATCACCTCCCTGGGCTGTCAGTAGGCGCAGCTCCTCTGGGGCTAACCCCAAGCACTTCTGTCTCGGGACATTAGCTGCTAGCCTTTCCCTGAGCCCTGTGCCTCTTTCTTCTCGTTCTCTCAAACTCCAGCATTTACATAACAACTGAATAATTATTTATTTAGTTTTTTCTTTAAATTGATTTACAAAATATTCGAGTACATTTATTTTAAAAGATAACTTTGTATGACTACTCCAAATGGACAACTAGCATCACTTGGTAGGGAGAAAGTAAACATAAATGCAAATATAACAAAAATGGGACGTCATCACTGGATCCTAGCTAGCCGCTGACGCCTGTTGAACGTTTTTATCCGGAAGCCAGCTCTTTGTTGACAGTTGAACTTTGTGGGAGTGAGAGGACTGTTAAGTGTCTACTAACACCAAACAGAGACTTGCTCCTTAATGTGACAGGCAGCACTGGAAGAGAAGGGGAAGCAGAAGACAGTCTTCTCACATTGCATTCAAGAGTTTTTGATGGTCTGTCTGTATCTGACTCAAATCATCTCAAATCGCGCCGTGGTAAACACTGTCCTGGCCTAACCACTCCATTTCACATACACGTGACCGCACCTCTGCAAGGAATGCCTGGGTCACACCCTGACTCTGAGGTTCAGCAGAAAGACACTGAGCCGAGGCAGAGCAGGCACGGTGCCGGGCCAGAGCGTTTCTGGGCCCTCCCTCAGCCGGATGGGGGTAGGTGGCTTAGAAATATTGCAGAGATTGTATGGATTCATGTACCTTACAGAGAAATATACCTTACAAGAAAAAACAGAAACATAAGAAAAAGTGGTCTTCTCTTGGGTTTGGGAAACCTTGGTGAGCTTACTTACCTTTCCAGACTTAGATTTCAGCTTCCCATCAATCAGACTTCCAAGGTTTAGATTTTTGCTTGCTTATGGAAAATAAAAGCTCCCCATGCTGTGAAATGGAGCATTTTGAGGACAAGTGTCTCCTTGAAAACACATCTTGATGACATGTAAATGATGATGTAAATGAATGAAGCCCAATGGATTAATCAAATCATTAACATATCAATCATTAACAAGAAGATTTTATTTTTAAAAAAATTAAATGAAACTGCTCCCGAAAATAGATCAGAAATTCATATATTACGTGGCCTTAAATCTTTTTTGGAACAAAGCAGAATATAAATAAATAAACATCAATAAATAATACAGTAATAACAATTTTGTCCCTCCTTATAATTTCAGATTTTAAAGTGAAGAGGTACATGAGAAAAGATACTTCTGTTTGTTTGATACACTCAATCTGAACACAACCAGAGAGTTCCACATATGCAATACACGGCCACAATTGCAGTTCCTGGAATCCTCACTGCCTGTGCAATTGCTTTCTTAGCCTCACGAAAATGAAATCTGGGAGGAAGCAAGTCACTTCTGAGAATACACTTACAATTCATCTTCAATCTGCAGGAGATAAAAATCAAAAAATGTATTGCTTTACCTTTGCCTTTTCATCAGTTTAAAAAGATTGTATACAAACAACAAATCTGAACATGCAAAGGGGTTAGTTAATCACAAAAAGATCAAAAGCAGTGAGAGACCCTCCACGTGGAACAGGGTGGCATGGGGACAGGGCTCTGTAAAGAGACCGTTTGACATGAGACGGCGAGGACAGAGAGAACAAGCAAGTGAGAGAGCATTTCCACAAAGGAGGAAGCCATTCACCAGGTCACGAGCTCCCTGCACTTGGGATTAGGAGAGAAACGCACCATTCCGCCCTGTGCAGAGAGAGGGAGAAAGGCGCCTACTGCCAGCCCTGCCTGCTTTTGTGCAGGGCGTGGGGGAGGAAGAGGAGTGAGGCTGCTGTCCCTCCTCTTTCTGATAATGCTGAAGGTTCACACTGTGCTTGCACACTGTGCAAAGCCACGGAAGTGGGAACCCAAAAAGCTCACTGTGCTGGTTCGATTATAAGCAAAAGTGTCAAGTTTAGTTTTATTGTATCTCAGTAACCCCTGTCCCTTGGCAGCCTCTCCTCTTTAATCTTGCTCTGGGCCATGCACCATGTGCACATATACAGAGTGTCCCAAAAGTCTCCATACCAAGGAAAATTTTATAAAATTTTGTAATGAATATTTTGTACATAAAGGTACATTTAGCTACAATGTCCCATTTTCCCTATATATGGCTACTTTTGGGACACCGTGTATTATCTCATTTATGTGTCTATTACACATCCCCAAAGATTCCCCATTCTTTCTGGATCTGAGCCTCCTGCCTCCCCCTGTTCCAACTCTCATCAGAATATATCCACGCCATGTCCTAGGCCTGTGAGCCCACATAGGTCAGGGTTACCCTCTGACGCCTGTGTAGACAAGCCCGTGAGCTGTTTGCACCGTGCAGCGGGAGCGGTGGGGCTTATGGTGATCAGGGCAGGCAGGCTCTGTCGAGAGCGCTCACGTTGAAGCAGTCACTAACCCCAGAGCTTGCCCAGTGAAGCGCGCCTGTGGGGAGGCTTCCATGAGCTGGAATGGCTCCCAGTTTGAAACTCTTGCCAGGTCTGATAAAGAGTCTGATAAAGGCAGTGGCATTAAGGTTTTAATGAGTATGATTTACACAGTGTGCTACCTCTCCCCTCGAACCTATCCCCCACAAAAGAAAATTAAAAGGATTTGTATTCTGAAGGGAATAATAATGTGCAGAATCATGTACCTCTAGGTCACATACAAACTATGTAAAGCAAAGCCATGGAATTGGCACTCAAGTCACACTCCCATGTCCTGCACTTGTACACTGGCTCATCCTCATGGCACCTTTGCTCACAGATCCTAGAATAATCAGCCAAGGACGACTCCTTTACCTGGTACTTCTGGCAGTGGTCCGGGCGACAAAGTATAAGGCAATTCCTCTATACTCAGAGTAGGTGCTGTGTGAGGCTGGATGAGGCAGGAGCTCAGGAGTGCGCTCCAGAAGTACTCAGAGGCCTTGTTAAGCTTCCAGCACCACCGTGAAAGTCCTTCGTTAAGAAATCTCTTGACCAGCACAGGAGGCCATATTGCCAATGGCCACAGGACCTCATGGAAAATTGATTCAGATGGTAAGTGTGGTCAAAAAGGACGGATCTAGGAATCTTCAAGTCTGAATTCTAGTTCTGGTTCTTCCATTTATTGGTTATGAAACCCTGGTCAAATGACTTAACTTCTCTAGACCTTAATAAATGATCTTTCTAACTCCATCACTGTGGTGGGGTCAGGAAGGATAGTAATTAGGCCCACATCACGGAGTTGCATGAGGGTCAAAATGAGAAGCTGTATCTGCTATATGTGTGTCTTGGGCGTACTCAACATCACTTCACACATATACAATCATTTCCCTCTGGCCCTCTCCAGATGTAAAGTCCGATGCTATGGAAAATTAGGGAAGGCTGTTTTTGTAAATTTCTAATATCCTCCTGACACCAATGGAAAAAAATCAGGCCTATTGGAAAGCTGGATATCTCATTTAATGTTTTTTTTTTTTATGCCAAAATAAAAATTTTCTTACTCCAGAACTTGATGGAAATAAAATGAAGGCTGCAAGAACATTAAATGTTTAACCTATCATTTTCTTTCTCTTGGGAAATATTAAAAAAAAACAATGCACTGTGTTCTATTGTCCTATGTCTATGCATAATTAAAGATCTCTTTTTACCATGCAAGATACTTTCAAGTTCCGTAGGAATAAATATTACCACTCTGTTGCAAGTGTGCTAAAGTCATGTTTTAATAAACTGAATTTATGCTGCCTGGTTCTTGCAAAATTAGAAATTATAAACATATGCTTTCCAGGAAAAGTAGTCATTTTCCTTGCTTTTATATAGACTAACATTTGATTGTTTCCCCAGCAAAGAGAAAAATAAAAAAAGCCTGGCCTATATTTAGTACTGCTTCATGACCCTAAAGCCAACTGGCAGCAAAGGAAGAAAAGAGGTCTGGATGCTGGGCATGGAGGTGGCCTCAGACTGGCCTCTTGAGAAAGGACTCCGGGCTCACTGCCTTTGAGGTCTGTAGACTACAACTGTTTTTCATCCTTGAGTTTGCCTTTAGGATTCCTGAATGTTTTCTGAAGTCACTTTCCTTTTTCTTTATTTTAAGCAGTTAATTCCACTAAACACATTTTAACTTTTGATTTCAAATCAAGAGTTTCTCTCCTCATAATTTTTGTTTATTCAGACTGAGCCTTAAGTTTTAATTATGCGTGAGTTTAGTAGTGATTATCCTCCAGAACTTCATGTGATGAGGGTGACCCTCAGAAACCAAGCAGACAGTTAAGTCTTATCAGTGCAGTCATGTTTTGAATGTGCTAAGAGCCTTCTTTCAAAGCATGGCAAACCCTTTCTAAAGGAAATTGTCACTTCCAAGTAATAATTATTCTTGATTTTCATAATTACATATCTCGATGAAAGCTAGAAACATGTCTGAACAAGGTTGTCAGTGGATAAAAAGGTGTTACTCAACAAATAAAAATTCTGTTTACAATGTGAAGTCACATCACTGTCATTGTTGGAAAGTGACTGCAGTTATTGTTTGAATCAAAAGCACCAGGTAAGTCCCTGAGACTGGCTTCCCGCAAAAAGGGGGTGTGTCTGAGAGGAGAGGGCATAGGCAGTTTTCCAGAACAGAGCACTGTGCACCCAAACAATCTGCTTTCTAAGAATCTCTCCACCCAGTCCCTGAGCCCGAGGGAGTGATAAAATGTGTATGTGCGTGTGTGCGTGTGTTTGTATATGTGGGCCTGTGTATGCATGCATGTGTGCTGATTTGTGTGCAGGCGTGTGTAATTGTGGGCTTGCCTGTGTGGTTGTGTGCATCATGTGAGTGTGTGTTGTGTGTGCACGCGCACTTAGGCGCTTGCATCTGCATGAAGGGGCAGAGTGGACAGTGAGGGAGGACAGCTCTCATTTCACTCTTTCTGTCAGTATGGAGCAGCTTCCACAGCTTCAAAGTTAATGACATTTGGAATGGTTCTTTTTCTAAAGGATAACTCAGTCTCCAGATTCACAGAATTAGAGGGAAGGCAAAGGAAGAAAAGAGAAAATTAGTAGATTTGGTAGAAGGGAAGTTGCTATTGCTATAGTCTATAAACATGAAATTGTCCCCTTAGAATGATTCTGAATTAGTGGGATACAGTACTAAGGAAAAAGGTTTATGAAGACCCTCCTCCTCAGGGGCAAGAAAACTTCAGGGCGTAGCTGGCATTGATTAGGAAGCCATGGCTACCCATGGCCTGGGAAACACAGCTCATGCTGAGAGAGAAGATAAACAGTTCTGTGTCAGACGGTCCACCTGGGCTGGGCTTCGGGACGTGGCCTTTGGAGAACTTGCACGACTCCTGCTTTAGATCCCGCATTTGATTTCAGCAGTCTGGGGTTTGAATCCCGGCTCCATCATTTACTTGCCCTGAGACTTTGGGCGAGTTACTAAACTTCCCTGACCCTCAGTGTCCCCATCTGTAGAATAGAGATAATAGTACCTTCCTCTCAGGCGTGCAGTGAGAAATTAAATGAGATCTATCAGGGCTCGTAAAATGTCTTCTCCATTCCCTCATGGGTTTGGAGGGTGGGGCAAGGGGGCATCTAGAGACATCAGTTGCCAGATCTTCTCAGAAAGAAGGAAAAGTTTTAGATGAAAAAAATTTAGCTCAGGTATAATTCAGAGGGAACAGTGCCAGAACCTACCAGGGATTCCATGGGATGAAGTTGTGGACCACAACGAGAAGGAGTGAGATTTCGGCAGAGACCAACCGCCGAGAAACCTGGAACCCCATGGAAAGGGCAGGTGGGGGGTTTGTTTCTCCTTCCCTCACACCTCTGGCTGTCAGCAGGCTCCCGAGCTGCTGGGGACCTTCTCTACCCTCATGAGCACAAAAGCTGCTGCTGCCAGTGAACTGGGAGCTTCTTGAAACAAAGCACCAGGTCGCCATATCCCTCGGGGTCACTCCCCATCACATCAGACCAGAGCAGAGACGGCTGGCACCATAGTGTCTCTCCACCCATTGTCTGCCTTTGTCCTCCCCAGGGAGCTTCAGTTTTTGTGTCACTGGTCCCCACACAAACATTTCCTAACTCCTGCCCAGACTGCAGTGGCCAAGGGGGCCAATGGGTCCTGGGGAAACTATGTGATCCCAGAGCTTGGGCATCCTGGGCGGGGTGCCTTCCAGGGAGAAGGACAAAGGGGACCGGAGTGTCAGCTCTCCTCCATTCAGACTCTTCTCTTCCCCGACCCTCTCCTGCCCACTGCTGCCGAGTGGCCCTGGTGCTCCAAGGGATGACTGAGTCGGGGCTCTCAGGAGTGGCTGCTTCCCCTCTGTTGGTGCATCCACCACACTGAGGCTTCCACAGAGAGTGGGGCTCACACCTTTCCTCTTGATGACATGCAGCGGACCAAGGGGTGCTTGGACTGTGGTGTCCCTGCCCGCTGGCTGGCCCTGCCCAGTGCTGCTCCAGCAGAGCAGGGCATACCCTCCAGCAGAGGGACTTCAAACCTGCTGGAGCACTCCTTGGGCAACTTGGGGCCAGCACGCTTCTCCCTGACACTGTCAAGGATTTAACTTGGGGGACCAGGGGACAGGCCCACAGTCTGGATCCCATATCCTCAGACTCCATAGGATTCTGTCCTTCGGTGAGTGGTGTTACAAGGAATAACTAACAAGAACTAGGTTCCCTTAGATGACCTAAGGGAGGATTAGAGTCTTGAGTTATGGACATCTCTGATCTAACCAGGATCAATAAAGAACCATTTAGCCTTTGGCGCTGGCTGTGCTGTGTCCCCAGGTGTCTCATCCCAGCCAACACACATTTAGTCAGTGGTATGTAAAAAGGTGAGTGTCAAGAAAGAAAGGACACGTGGTTCCAGGATCAGAAGGTCCCACTGGCCCCTCCACTCTTGGTTGTCACTGCCTCTAGATCTCTGTCGATGGAACAGTGCCTTGGGCAGAAGACATCAGCTTTCACAGTATGTGGGGGCTAAGAGCATGGCTCTTTCCTTAGCCAGCCTTGATTCAAATCCTGGCTCTGAGAGTTGCCAGCTAAATGACCTTACCAAATTATTTGTCTCTCTGGCCTTCAGTTTCCTCATCTGTAACATTATAATAATAATGCTTACATTATACAGCTGTTTAAATAAATAGTAACATATTATATGTATAAAGTGGATGGCTAACAGCAATTAATAAATATTGGCTATGACTATGAGAGGATGATGGTTATTGTAAAAAATTCTCTGATACTGGACTCTGGGCATATGCTTGGTCTGCTGAGTGCATTTGAAAAGATACGGAACTATGAGGCCTGGAATATTTTTGGATAATGTATCCCACAGTCCTAGAGCCAAAAATGCTCACAGCTACCCAAGCCAACAACCTTAAAGGTAATGCCTACACCAAACTGAACAGGAAAAAATTGCAGGAGGTTCTTGTTTCTTTATGGCACTCTGGCAATAATGGGTTATATTCTCTTGTGTACTCGGTGGGGAAAAAAAACAAAGAATGCTTTTCTATTACTTTTTTACTGCTAACCAGTCTACATCTCCAAATTCACAATCAATCAACACATCAATCAAGAATCTTACTGCCAATGAAATGGAGAACATATTTGCCTTTTTATAATCAAGCTGTACGGTCTAGTGGTTAAAACTACATGTTTTGGAGTCCACCGCATCTGAGTTTGATTTGAGGCAAATTACTTGCACTCTCTGAGAGTCCATTTCCTCATCTTTAAAATAGGGTAATGAAGGTGCCTACTTTGCCATGCGGTTGTGAGGATTACGTGATAAAATGTGCATAAAGCTCTCAGAACGGGGTCTAGCATTTACTAATCATTTAGCAACAATTAATTTCTACACTGTTTCAAAAGTATTGCCAAGAGGGGCTTGGGAGCTGCAAGCCCACAGTGCAGAAAGGCATCAAGTGAGGTTTTGAAGAACCCGCCCAGGGCCCGGATTGGAAAACCCACTGCCCTCGTCTCAGAAGACCCAACCCACGCAGAGGTGTCCTCCCCAGCACGTCTTTCTCTGGGTCAGAATCTGTCAAGCCAGGAGCAGGATCAGCTACATAATTTGCAGGGCCCAGTGCAAAATGAAAAGGCAAAACTTCCCATTTAAAAAGGATTAAGGCTTTTAAGATGGCAGCAGCAAAGCATTAAACCGAGTGTGGAGTCCTGCTGAGCCCCGGACCCGGTAAAACGTCTCAGTTTGCACGTCCCTGAAGCTGGCCCCGGCAAGGAGTGAGGAGCAGTGTGGAGGAAGGTGGGACGGAACATCGGTTCCACCCTAAAAAAGAGTCATGTTTTAAAGCACAAGAGCCACATTCGAGTATGCCCACGCTGTAGCCCACATCGGGACACCCATTTCCAAAACCTGCTTCTTAAGAGCTGTCTGTGTGGAGGACAAGCAAGTGGTTGCTCATTTGTTTAGTTCTGTGGTTGCCAAAAACAAGGCCAGCATTTTAGGGCCGCAGCGCAAGATAAAATTTACAAGCTCTTTCCAGCGGCATGCGCTTTACTCAGGGTTAATCTGGTTTATTAGAGGAGTAGCAAGGACGTGTGAAAGACGCCTTGGAAGGGTTCCCCATTGCAGTCTTGACTCCTAATAAAACGGGCTGTCCCCTCCAGTCCCTGGCACAACTTCCCACGATACATCAGCCCAAGGAGGCAGAGGCAGGCTCCCGGCCAGTATCTCAGCACTCACTGCGGTCTCTGTGGCTTAAGCACCGGCACTTACTCCTCTTAGGACTTCCAGGCCTTGCAGCGAATGCTAAGCCTGGGATTGAAGGGAGCAAGGGCTTTGTGGAAAAATGTGCTAGGAGAAGAGGGAGGGAAGGCTTCTGGGGTTGGGGGGCTGCAGGGGGAGGCGCTAGAGGGGAGAGACGTTGAGAGAATGAGACTGGGCAGGACAAGTTATTAATCAACACACCACTAAGCCTCCTTGCCAAGAACCCTCACTCACTCCCAGCTGCCAAGAGACCTGATGGAGGAGTTGCTATCTGAACTCCAAGCAAGTGTTCACTCATGCGGTTAGTTAGAACAATTAAAACAACATGCAGGTTACAGTAGAGAATAATGCATCACGTGATCCAAAGACCTTTCAAATACCAGTGATTGATGATGTATTAGCTCATTTGTGGGAGGTGCTCATTTGAGGGATGGTACTTCAGTTCTCCAAAACACAGAGTTCCCGCCTCCATCTTATCTCAAGAGCTGCACCAGAAAAGAAATATCCCCGTGCCTTCTTATGTCATCTTGACACCTGAAATGAATTGACAAGGCCCAGCACAATTCATCTCCTCTTCAATCGTTTGTTGAAACATCCAAGGGATTCAACTGTGCAGCTGAGTCAGTGAATGGTGTACGCTAATCTAGGTTTGCTGAGATCTGAAATCCAGGTGTGTGGTTCTGAGTTTATATGCCTTGGAAAAACTTGACTGTAAATGACACTGGCTATGATAGATACTCAGGTCCCTTTGTGGAAAGGGCAGCCCACTGGTGGATAGGCAATGGATAGAGGACTGCCGGAACCTTCTTTGTGCCATTATAATTTTGTTTCTGTAGAATATCCAATGCCTTTTTAAAAATTCTTATTCCTGCCAAGAAGAAGCAGGTGAACATTTCTGAGGCTTTTGGGTTTGCAATTTCTGGTTTGTTTCTCTGTCAATTTTTCAGAAATTAGTATCTTGAAAAATATTTTAAGATGGTTTTGCTCCAAAGATTCTTGCTCCCTTAACACAAAAATTTACGGCTGACATGGATTATATAAAATCCTTAGAACTCTTCTGAATAAAGGCACTAGAGACCATAACAAACAGGATGAACCTACAAAAGATTTGCTTTTAAATCACTCTGTGAATCAAAGCTATTTAATAAACTCTCTGCCAAAATATTACTGGAAGAAATTTCTTTGCATTGGTTTGAATATCCAAAAATTAAATATAATTTACACTTACATTCTAAACAACGTTTTGATAAAATGAGAGACGAATATAAGTCAGAACAACTAACTGCATAATCTGTTAAAATACAAAAGATGATAAAGTGTATTGTTACATCAACTGTTTATCATTAGGAGCATGATGAATTGCAAAGATGATTAAATCCAAGGTTGCTGCCCAGAGCAATGGTGACGGTGACCAAACCCAGGAAGGAAGTCGTGCGCGTGGGGAGACAAAGTCAGGTGCAGCCTGTGTTGTGACCCTGACGCCCAGCTCTGCTGACCTTGGGGGCATTCAGGCCCTGGAACTGATCCTTCCCAGGGTGAGCAGGGGAGAGTCAGGCTGAAGAATATTTTATTGATGGACTTACTATAAATTTACTCAATCTGGTAATCATGGACATTGTGATAATTTCTGGTCCTTTCTTACTATAAACAATGCTAAAATGAATAACCCCGCATTACGCCTTTGCCCACTTTTTTGGATTTATAAATCCTTACAAGAGCCAAATTCTTGTCGAGTCAATGTGTACGTGTGTTTAAAACTGCCAATTTGCCTTCCAAAGAGGTTGTACCGATTTATACACCTGCCAGAATTTTATGAGAATATCTATTACTTCACACACATGCCAACACAGCACGCTAGTCAACTTTTGGATCTTCCTTCATCTGTTAGGTGAAAATGACATCTCAGGCTAGTTTCATTTGCATGTATTTTATTGTAAGTAAGGTTGAATATCTTTTGGTAGGTGAACAGGACATTTCATAATTTGTTTTTCTGCAAATTCAACTTATATTCTTTGTTTCATTTTTTTGGTTGCTGGTCTTTTTCTTATTAATTTTCAAGTGTTCTTTACGCATTAATGAAATTATC
Source organism: Varecia variegata (assembly GCA_028533085.1). Lineage (NCBI taxonomy): Eukaryota > Metazoa > Chordata > Mammalia > Primates > Lemuridae > Varecia > Varecia variegata. The sequence continues at coordinate 102,160,111 of CM052439.1, read as the reverse complement.
CATTTGTCTGTCACATATTCGGCAATAACTTAATTTCTCACTTGTTACCTGTGTTATGGTACTAGTTCCTTATTTTGTAATGGAGACCTTTTACATTTTTATACAGTAACCTTTTCAATCACGCCGAATGGGCTCATTTTCCAGAATGCCGTGAGGACACTGTGGGTAATGCCACTCTTACAGTGCCTGGTGCGCCTTTCTGGCCTTAGCACCTTTTTCTCAACACAGTGCTTTCAAGGACCTCCTGGACAGGGGTCACCATGTCTGCTATTTCATACCTCAGCCATGGCTGCTGTGACCTGGGTTCCCCACGAAACAGGCTCTGGGCAGCACTCTACATGTAGGAAGTGTGCTGAGACACCAAGAGAGGAAAGCAGGGAAAGAGGCCTCAGTTGATCCCACAGGGCGCTCTGGAGCAGAGATGTCTCAACTTGAGCAGAGGTAGAAGGGCCTGGACCCCCACAGGTCTGTTCTTTAATGAGGGCTGCCCCCGGGAGCAGAGGCACCCTTAGGCATGGTGGCTCCAAGAGGGACCAGGCTATGAGATGTCAGCCAGCAACACTCCCAGCAACTGGAAAGCAGCCCTTGGTTCCAAAGGAAAGGACTTGGTGGCATGCCCAGCACCCGCCACCACCTCCTTTGGCTGCCCCTCTTAACTTAGATCCAGTTCCATGATCCCTTAGGCCTCAGGGCTCTGCCAACTTAGTCTCCCTTCAGTTTCAGGTAGTTTATATCCATTTTAGTGACATAGAGGAGGGGCCAGTCACATAGCCATTGGCCTGAGAATTTTTTCCTCCCTTCTCCCCCTGGATCTTTATGAGTCTTTGACACCTTGCACAGAAATGTACTATAAAAAGTGTCCCTGCTTGCAAATAAAGTGAACCAGACACAGTAATTAAAGAAATGAAGATAGCTGCAAATTTAGGGCTTTTAGGAGATTTTGGCTTATGTGTTTCAGCAGTGACAGAAGGAGAAACAGGATTGCATTTAATTAGCCCCTAGTCCCAGGCAGCCTTCACTTTTCCATGCCTGTTACCCACTGAACACCATCACAGCGCTGAGCTGGAAGCGCCTTTCTGGACGGTTTGATAGGCATTGCAAATCCTCTCAGAGGACCCTTTTCAGAACCCACAATAGCGTGCCTAGCAAAACATCCCCACATGTTCATAGTACCACTTCCTTTTTGGGGCTGCTGGCTCTTACTGGAATCAGGTTTTCCTGGTGCTTGTTTTGGCTCCTGGCCACCAGCTGCTCCTGTGCCTGGAACAGGGCATACAGTGAAGACTGGAGTTTGCAGCAGATGCTGCTGGTGCCCTGGCCAGACACCCCCTCCACCTCCACCCCGCAGGTCCTGCTCTGCAGACTGCCAGGGCTTTGCCCAGTCCTCACTCAGTAACTGCAGGTAAGTACCCCGGCTTCCTTGCCCTGAGGTGGGGTGACGCTGAGTCTTGCTCTGTGCCATGCCGCAGAAGATGGAGTCGCAGTTGCCCACGGTAACAACCTGCTCATTAACACACTGTATTCTGGCCTCCTTCCTTCCCCCGTCTCACTCCCCTACTCCATGACTGCTATTTCCTGGGATCACTTCCCAATTCGACTATCAGCGCTCAATCCTTATCTGCCAGAAGCAGACAAGCAGCAAGGTGTTAGAGTTGCCAGGCAAAGGTTCCATCTGGGAAATCATGTTCATAAGTGGGTGTCCTGCCTTCTCCCCCATCTTGTCCATCCACAGTAAGAACAAACAACCAACCCCAACTAAACAAACAAGAACAACAATTAAAAAACTAGCAACATCTGTTATGTTGTCCACAGAGGACTTGTGCTAATTGTCTGAATCGGTCTATGCAAATGTATTAGTTTTTACATAGCTGGCTTCAAAACTACTTTCCAGGCAGAATTCCAGCCACCCTTCTTACTGATTCTTAACTTGTAGTTTGCATAATCTTCCCGATTCTTGACATTACCCCCAGCACGTTGTCAGTATGTACCTACTGGGATTGAAAGCAAAGGAGGTCTTTGGTGAGGAGTCCAGAATTACTTCCATCTACCCACAGCCTGGTGCTGATGAACCACATCAAATTTTGAATGTGCAGTTATTTTCTCTATGTCCATATCAATACTCTGAGCTGATAAAGATTAAAAGGGGAAAACAGAGCTTGAGAGTTTTACAACTCCTTCTGGAGTTGCAATGTGTGTTCCTATCTGTCTGTTTGATTGGAAATTTAAATCATCTCACATTTCAGGCAATTGGTAGCCTCATAAGATACGGAATCTGACAGTTTATGGCTCAATCTGTGTCTTGCTGTCTTTAAAGGAAAGGTAGTAAAAATTGAAATTAAGGAAAATAGATAAATGCCAAAGTCCTGGGATGGTGCATTTTATAATGATCACATCTGCTGCAAAGCGCCTGAAAAATGGCTCTGGAAAGCTGCCGGTGCCGCAGAGCAGCTCACGCAGTGGAGAGGGGCTGGACAGCACAGGACATGCGCCATGAGCTTTTCACACCAGAGTGTAACCTTGCGTTGATGAGCCGGACTGCTCCTTTCTCTCTTTTGTTTTTGTCGCAGCTGTTCTGCATCTTTCAAAGCACGTGAGATTCCCATCTGTGCACGCCCTCCCCCTGGGGTTGCCCTGTCAGAGCTCAGGAAGGAAAAAGGAAATGGACAGGGACAGCCGCCGGCAGAGCCCGTGCATGTGCTGTGGGAGAGAGGTGGGGAGGAGGTGTGGAACGAGCAGCTGCAGCTCCAACTTTTGTGGTTACCATTCACTTTGGTATCGGATCCTTGCGGCGACTTTGTGTGCTTGGCAGGTCAGGACGACAAACCAAAAATCCAAGATTTAATTATATGATTTGACATGATAATGAGGATGAGAAAGTATTAATTAATAATAAAATAATCTAATTATGTGCCAGGGACTGTGATTCGTGCTTTATGCAGAATATTCCATTCGATTCTAACCACCCTCGGAGGGAGGTATTGTTAGCAGTAGCCTTCCCATTTTAAAAATGAGGAAATCAAGGTTTAGAATGAACATAGACTTGCTCAAATGGAATCGAGGTGACTGGACTTCATCTGCAGTGCTCTGACTTGAGTTAGAGCTGTGTGCACGCTAGCACGACTCTTCCCCAATCCAGGCAGCAAATGGAAGGCTGAGCCTCCTCTTTCCTCCTCCCTGCGTGTGCCTCTTCCACCACCCAGACTCCTGCTGGCCTCCTCCCGTCCATTCCCACCCACCTAGCTTGCTGTCAAATCCTGTCTGCTCATTAAACTGTAAATAGCTCACAATGCTTGACAACAGTTTTGCATTTTCACCGAGACCACAAACTAACGCCAATGAACTCTAAGGGCCGCCTCATGGTGTTAGGGGAGGATTGTGTGTTGGGGGAATGTGCGTGGTGGGAAGGCCAGGCCTTGTATTAGTTTGGGTTCCTCCATGAGCCAACTCTCAGTCAAGAATTTATTTGGGAGGTAAAGAAGACAGGAAAGGGGAGGCAGCCGCTAAAACTTGCGGTGTCAAGCAGTTACCTCTGTGGGCTACTACTGGAGTTTCATTCCCACCGAGGAAACCTGGTAGACATCTGTTCTTATGGGAGAACACACATGTCAGAATTATCCTGTTCAAGGGACAAGGACATTTGCATATTTATGCTCTGCTCCCTGGTCATGGCTGAGCGCTGCTGGGTTGGAGAGAGTTCATTCCCTGCAGCTCCTGGCCTGCCACACGGGCAGCAGGCAGGCTCCCACCGCTGGAGGAAGCCTCAGACCGAGAAATGTAGGTGCTGGCACTGGGAAATCAGGCCGGAAGTTACTGGTGTGGAAAGGGCAATGGGATATGGGAAGGCACCGGGCTGCTGCTTCACCTGCTACAAGCTCCTCGGAGTCCTTGAAACCATAGGCCCTGACGTTGGGAGTTTCATCCTGAATGCGCATCTCACTTAGCTTCCAGAGACATCCTCACACTTTGTCCTTCTAGATCCAGGTAGTTAAAAAAACAAAAGGTGACACTGGATCCAACTAGGCACTGTGCAGTGTTGTGTGTGTGTGTGTGTGTGTGTGTGTGTGTGTGTGTGGTTATATAACTGTCTTCTAAACATCGAAGGAAATAATGAAAAATGATACCAGTTTTGTGTGGGTTAGGTATTTTCTATAGCTTCTCTTTTCTTCTTAAGAGGCTTTGATTTAAGGGCCACAAAATCCTATTATTGCCTCTAAGTCTTCGTATAATACAGTTGAAATTGTCTACTGCTCTGCACAACAGTAACCAATTCTAGGTCCTTTACTTTTTAATGAACACATTTATTTAAGAGACAGTAGTATAGGGTCTTTGTGTGTTATTCTATATGACTACTTTAAATGATAGTTACAGCACTTTTTTTAATCCACTTATTTTAATGATCCCTTTGTGAGATAAATGGGTAGCAAGCATTCTGGATGTGGAAAACTTTGCAGCCTCTATATGCAATCAAAATGATTTTTTTTAAAAAAGCAAAATAACTAATTCATTCACTAAACAGCTGTTTTGGAAAGAATAGATGTTTGGCTGAATTTAAATGCTACCCTTTTCTGCAAATTATTTTTGTGTATATGTGTGAGTCCAAATAGATATTAGCCATTATTGTCCATTAACAAAAAATAGCCATTAAGATAGTCTCTAAATAGTATATATGTATTTGATGTCTGTGGGGATTTAGGGGAGATTCATCTCCCCTGCATCCATCTCTGTTTTATTTTGTGGAATGTCCCCAATGTGTGTGAGCTTTTGTAGCCTGGTCTTCCCTCCTCACCTCCTAAAAGCCAGGCAAGTTGCATGACCTAGGCTGGAGAAATCTGAAGCTCCAAGTAGGACTTCCTAGCTTGAGCCAGCAATGCAAAAAGAAATCTGTGGTGCACATCCTCTGTGGGAGCCCTGGGCTAGGGGCAAAATGGGGTTTACAGTGATGACAGTCACAGCAGTAGTGTCCATCCATGACAGCATTCTGGCAGATTTTGTTCCCTGTTCCTTGGCTTTGGAGTTACCTCTATATATTCATTCAAAAACCATCGAGAGACTTCTCTGAGCCAATCATTTGAGATGGTGGAGTTACAGAAGTCAACAAAACTGATATAGTCCCTGGGATCATTCCTAAAAATAACTAAAAATTCCTTTCCCAGCATCTAGGGCCTTGCAAAGTGGTGTTAAAGGTCCTTCCAACAGGAGGAAGAATCTATTTTTTTATGCCTTGGGTCTAGGTGGGCTAATGGAACTGTCACAAATGTGACTCACTCAGACACTTGAATGGTACTTGTGCACTGCAACCCTGCTGTGCTTGGAACCCTATGAACAAGTCTGAATTAGCTGGCTGGAGGAGAAGAGGTCACATGGAAAAGAACAAAGTCAGCCAGCCACGAGTCAGCCTGCTTTCAGCTGACCTGGTCGATAAATGCAGATGTGTGAGAAAACTTCAGTCAAGATCAACCAAGCCTGCCCCAGACCAGCGGGACCACTCAGCTGAGCCCAGCCCAAATTGCCAAACTGTAGAATTATGAACTAAATAAATGGTTGCTGTTTTTAGACACTAGGTTTTGGGATGGTTCATTACTGGTGAAAACTGTTATAAAGATTTAAGAATAGAAAGGCAATAGAGCAATCAGGGAAGATTTTTCTGAGAAACATATTTAATACTTGAATAAAGTGAGGAATCAAACCTGTGCATGCCTGGAGAACAGCCATTTCAGAAAGAGGAGACCATAAATGCAAATGCTTTGAGGCAGGAGCATGCATGGTGCATTCAGGGGAAGACGTGAAGGCCAGTTGTGAATTGAGAAAGGGAAAGGGGGTGAGAAATGAAGTGTGAGAGGAAGCCAGGGCAAACAATCACTACAGAAGGTGGAACAATGAATGCATGTTTTCAGAATAAAAAGATGTGCTGAGACACATTGGGTGCCTGAGGGCCACCTGTGCTTGGCCAGACCAAAGGGAGAAAACCACCCAGGAAGGCCAGATGAGCAGGTCCAGACATCTGGAGGGATGTGAAAGTGGTATAAGGAGGAGACGGGAGGCAATAAAATGATTGAGAAAATATAAAATATATATGATATACAAAATATAATGGACAAAAAAATTTATTTCTATACCACTAGCTCTTTGCTCTCCATGTACAAATAATCAACTTTGTGGAATTTTGCTTCCATGAAACTTTAAAATCACATACTGTCCCTTGCTGACATACCTTTCCTTCTCACCTCTTATGTAGGGATTGGTGCATAACTAGGGACATTATTTTTAATTTTAGACCAGGCATAAAGTAATTAGGAAGATAAATCTGTTGCATAAAAGAATCAATCCTTTTACTCATTCTAAAGTCAAAGTGAATTTTTTTTAATCCAAGTCATTGCACTTTATGAGAGATTATACTGAGTTTTCTGCATTGCTTTCAAGTTGAAAATTATAAACAGGAAAAATTTAGTACAGTATACACAATAGTGAGTTCACATATGGCAGAAGTTCAGTTCTGCATGGTTAGCCTCATTCATCAAAGGACACTTCAGGCATGAATCCAGATACCATATAGTTTTGTGACAGCAATTTACTGAAGAATATACTAGCATGCTAAAAGGATTTATCCACCTTGACCATTTGTCATTAGTATGAGACATTCAGCACCAAGTGGCATGTGAGGGCCAGGGGCTGTGTATAAAGTGCTTTCTGAGGGAGTGTGCCAAGGGTTGAATTTGGTGATGTGTGTCCAGGCACAGTGGCAAGGCAGAAAATATGCAGAGTAGTTATCTGAAATTAAATGTGAGAGCCACAATATGGGGGCTCCCTGAAAAATCCAAAATGGGGAAACAAACAGTGGGTTGAAGGTAGTTTGAGGTTAATGGAAGTCAGTAAATGGGTCCCTCTGTGATCTTCACTTGGTGCCTAGGCAGATAAGATCTAAAGAAGAAGCCAGTGGAGCTGGAGGGGGCCAGGGATGCTTTTCCTGGGAAGAAAATGTAAATGTGAGTGTAGGTGAGCTAGGGTCTATACTACGGCCTGAGGATAATTCAATGAGAAGAGCTAGTGTAGATGGTGAGCAGGGACCATCAAGCCTCACTGTCCTCAATGGAGAGAGGGTTTGGGACAGCTTCTGGCAGAGTGGCTAGCTGTGTACTCATTGTGTCTGTGCCCCGGACATTTTCCTGCTGTGGTCATGTATGTGGCTTCAGCTGGCCAAGGCTCTAGACACAGTAGTAAACAACAGAACTTTCAGGGATGATGGAAACATTTTGCATCTGTACTGTCCATGAGGGGAGCCACATGAGGCTACTGAGTGAGTATGTGAAAGGTGGCTAATGGGACTGAAGAGCTGAATTTTAATTAAAATTTGAATTTGAGTAGCCACTTGTAGTTAGTGGCTACCAGCTTATTGACAAGTACCATTCTAGAACATTTGCTTTTAGGCCTCTGGCCCTAATCTGGTGCTGGGGATGTTATGGGAGGTCAGAGCTTCCATGAAGGCAGAGACTTCATCTGTTTCATTGTGAAACCTAGAGCAAAGCCTGGCACAGGGCAGGTGCTCAATAAACATTTGTTCAATGCATTAGTTAGTTAGTAAGAGAGAAGGACAACCAATCACGTTTTACACTCTAAGATCAATATTTACTTTCAAATTTTTACCAAATTGACACTATCTTTGTTGCCCTCCTGGAGATGGCTTCTTTATCAGGGTTTATCTGTACGAAAGCTTCCATGGAGAGGTTCCTCTTGCTAAGGACAGAACCAAGACAGTGAATCTCCATCCTACCTGGCTTCAAACAATTCTCCTAGCTCAGACTTGGTTGTCACATATTTTAAAGGGTGCATTATTCTTTACAACATTTACAGAAAATAATATTGAAAAACTAAGTGGAACCAGACAAGGTTGCCCTCTATCACCACTTCTATTCAACATAGTACTGGAAGTCCTAGCCAGAGCAATCAGACAAGAGAAGGAAATCAAGGGCATCCAAACAGGGGTGGAAGAGGTCAAACTATAGCTCTTTGCTGATGATATGATCTTATATTCTGCCATGAGACTACTGGAATTGATAAACAAATTCAGCAAAATCTCAAATCAAAGACTCAATACCCTTCACAATAACAACAAAGAAAATAAAATACTTAGGAATATATTTAACTAAGGAGGTGAAAGATCTGTACAGGGAGAACTACAAAACACTGAGGAAGGAAATAGCAGAGGACGTAAACAGATGGAAAACCATACCATGCTCATGGGTTGGCAGAATCAACAGTGTTAAAATGTTTATACTACCCAGAGTGATCTAAAGATTCAATGCAATCCTTATTAAAATACTAACATCATTTTTCGCAGATCTAGAAAAAATAATTCTATGCTTCCTATGGACTCAGAGAAGACCCCGTATACCAAAAGTGATCTTAAGCAAAAAGAACAAATTGGGAGGCATCAATTTACCAGACTTCAAGCTATACTACAGGGCTATAGTAACTAAAACAGCATGGTACTGGCATAAGAACAGGGACATAGACCAATGGAACAGAACTGAGAACTCAGATATAAAACCATCTTCATATAGCCATCTAATCTTTGACAAAGCAGACAAAAACATACACTGGGGAAAAGAATCCTTATTCAATAAATGGTGCTGGGAAAATTGAATAGCCACATGTAGAAGACTGAAACAGGATCCACACCTCTTGCCTATCACAAAAATCAACTCACAGTGGATAACAGATTTAAACCTAAGGCATGAAACATTCTAGAAGAAAATGTTGGAAAAACTCTTATAGACATTGGCCTAGGCAAAGAATTTGTGAAGAAGACCCCAAAGGCAATCACAGCAATAACAAAAATAAATAAATAGGACCTTATCAAATTAAAAAGCTTCTGCACAGCCAAGGAAACTATCATGAGAGCAAACAGACAACCTACAGAATGGGAGAAAATATTTGCATGCTACACAGCCGATAAAGGGCTGATAACTAGAATCTACATAAAACTCAGGAAAATCAGCAAGAAAAAAATCAAACAACCCCATTAAAAAGTGGGCAAAGGACATGAACAGAAACTTTTCAGAAGAAGACAGACTAATGGCCAAGACACATGCAAAAATGCTCAACATCTCTAATCATCAGGGAAATGCAAATCAAAACCACAATGAGATATCACTTAACTCCCGTGAGAATGGCTTTTATCAAAAAGTCCCAAAACAATAAATGTCAGCATGGTTGTGGAGAGATAGGAACACTCATACACTGCTGGTGGGACTGCAAACTAGTACAATCTCTGTGAAAAGTAATATGGAGATACCTCAAAGAGCTAAAAGTAGAACTACCATTTGATCCAGAAATCCCATTACTGGGCATCTCCCCAAAGGAACAAAAGACGTTCTGTAAAAAAAGACATCTGCAGTCAAATGTTTATAGCAGCACAATTCACAATTGCAAAGATGTGGAAACAACCCAAGTACCCATCAATACACAGTGGATTAATAAAATGTGGTATATATGTACCATGGAGTTCTACTCAGCCTCAAAAAAGAATGGTGATCTAGCACCTCTTATATTATCCTAGATAGAGCTGGAGCTCATTCTACTAAGTGAAGTAGCACAAGAATGGAAAAACAAGCACGACATGTACTCACCATCAAATTGGTATTAATTAATCAACACTTATGTGCACATATGGTATTAACAGTCATTGGGTGTCGGGCAGGTCGGGGGGAAGGAGGGGATGGGTATATTCACACCTAATGGGTGCAGTGTGTGATGTCTGGGGATGGACATGCTTGAAGCTCTGACTCGGGTGGGGCAAAGGCAATATATGTAACCTAAACATTTGTACCTCTGTAATATGCTGAAATAAAAAAAAAATTAAAAAAAGAAAAACTAAGTAAATACATTGTAAATTTTCTCAGGTTTCTTAAGACCACAATCTAGTTTTTTTACCATGTGAAAATAGCCACAATAACTACAATTGATTATGGGCCAGACACAAAACTAGGTATTTTGTAAATAGCATTTTTAATCCTCATGAGAATCCTGTCAGTAGAAATTTCTATCTCATATTACTGATGAGGAAACTGAGGCTTGGAGATGCTGAATTTACTTGTCTAAAGTTACACAACCTTCAAGTAGTTGACTCTGTGTGTCCCTTTAAAATCCATGCACTTTTCACTGTACCACCTTGACTCAAAGTACTGTAGTTGCATCCTTCATGGGACCCAAGAGCATAGGGATATAGAAAAAAAATAAAGTTCACTGCAAATAGCTTGTTTCATAAATATATAACTAAAGAAACAAACAGCTCATTTTCTTAACGGGCTCCTTCTCCCGGCCCCAAATTTAATTATGCATATCATATAGAAATGTTAGCCACCTACACACAGGGCTGCCCAGTGGGGGCGGATGGTATTTATCCTAGATGATTAATTGCCCCCATAGATGATAAATCTGAAAGAGCTTTGTGAAGAATGACTACCAAGAGGAGAGATAAGAGTTTCCACTGGGAAGCTGGAGAGCAGGGTAGATCATTATCGTGGTAAGTTTACTTATGTTGCCACTTTGGGTTTTATGAGAAATCCTGAAAGCCACATTTCTGGAGCTGAAAACTTGGCAGAAAGATAGGAGGAAAATGTCCCATTTCTATCCAAGGGGTTACTAACATGATGGCACAGGAGTCATTCTCTTTCCAGAAATGACCGAACCTGATGTGTTGCAAGGAGTGGGGAAACGAACCGAGAATCCAGTCAAGAGGACTCTCTGCTCTCTTACTTTCTGCCAACTTACAGCACCTGCCAGGAAGGGCGATGCTCGGCCTCCTGCTCATCAGGATTTAGCTTATAGACCAGGCAGCTATGCAAAGTCAAGCTCTGGATGGCCGTGTTTGAGAAGAATTAAAGGTAGGAAAGAAGAGAATTTCAGGTCACCGGCCCAATTCTTCCTCTTGGGTGAATCAGGAGTCCAGAGGGGCAGAATGATTTGTCAGAACACTCCCAATCCAGTCGTTGAACACCTCCCTTCAGAACCAACCTGAGCATAGCTCCCCCTGCCTCAGTCCCCTCACCCTGGCCATCATTTGTGTCATACTCTTTATTTTTCCCAATACTTTTCACGAGACATAATTATCCGTGGATTTAAGTGATAAAAAAGTGCTTGTCTACTATTTTTCACTGTCATTGTCATCTTGTTAATCACTACCAACTCCTAGCACCTAGCATATCCTAGCTATTTAGAGACTGTAATTGTGTGGCAAACCTTCTGAGATACATTGATAACCTATTTTGGAGTAAGCTTGTGCCATAGAACCCGAAGAAGCTTCTGGTAGAGAGGAGTAGGAACTTCACGATAGGTGCAGTAACTTAGTCGTAATAGTTGTCAGAGCTAATATTTATTGAGCACTTACCAGGTACTATACCTAATGTTGAACATTTTACTTGCACTGTCTCCCTTAATTATCAGATTATACCTATGATATGGCTATTGGTGTTATCTGCCTTTTCAGAATAAGGAAACTGAAACTGAGAGAACTTAATAATTTGTACAAAGTCACGCTCTGCTGACTCCTGCTTAAAGCTTAAGTTTTTCCATTACTGCATGTGGGGAGTTGTGTGCCAAGCACAGGAATTCTTTTGCACTTGAAGTTCTCCAGTAATGTGAGACTCCCCACCCTTCCCCCCAAATCTCTCCAGGGTCCTGCTGGAATGGGGAGCTAGAGTGAGAAATCCAGAATCCCTGTTCCTGTCTGAGCCTGCTGGGGTCACTGTGTGGGCCTCCCAAGGCCCCTTCTGACTCATTGTCCCCTGACTCTAAGGCAGCATGTTAATGCATGAATACAGGTCCAGACTGACACCTGGGCAGAATAGCCATCACCTACCTGGAAGGCCAGGGGCTCCAAGGAAGTCCCTGTGGTCAAAATGATCAGCTCACCATGTCTGTGGCTGTGCCTTAAAGTCTACCATTAGATTTACATCACAAGTTAAGCTCTGCTCTTTCTAAATACCCTTTTTAAAATGCCAGGATAAATTCCTAATGCAGAAACCAGCAGGGTCTTGAAAAATCATTTATTGTTTGGCATTTGAAGTGCACTTTCCCACCAAAGCCACGTGATAAACATTGGTTAGGTTTCTACACTGGCCCACAAATCTTTCCCTTTTTAGCCCTAATGTATGTGTCATTTGGTACTAGTTTTATGGTAGTGCTATTTCAATTCCATGTGACTACTGTCTAAAAATTGTTTCAATGGGAAAATGCAACAAGTTTCAATGTAGGATACCAGACACATCTTTGTCCTTTGAACCGTGGGACTGGGAACTGATTGCTTGATCTTCCATAAGAGTGACAATAGCAATCAATCCTTTGTCCCAGCTCAGACAATAGGCCGTGGGGTTTCCAGCCTTGGCGCAGTACCAGGCAGAGCCTGCTGCAGGCTGCTGTGCGTGGAGCTTTGGGAATATTCAGAGAGGCAGTGTTTTGGGGAAAACTGAACCTAAAGCCAAGCACATTATATAATTGATAAACATTACCTAATTTGGTAATTATGTAATCTGGAAAACCTTTACAAAATTAAGTAACAAATGCATCTATCTTTTGCCCCAGTAGTTCCTGAATAAATCTAGCCTCAGAAATAATCTGAACATGAGACACACACACAACACGTACACACAAACTGTGATCTTGTTTTTCAATAGCAAAATCTAGAAAACAACATTATTTTCCATCAACAAGTAAATAAATTATGGTACATGTTTAATATGGAATATTATGCATCTACTTAAAATTCTAGTTAGAACTGTATCTGTTGGCTTGGGGGGGGGATGTCCCCCCCAAAAAAATTCTAGTTAGAACTGTATCTGTTGGCTTGGGGGGGATGTCCCCCCCCAAGGGGTATTATTGAAGGGGGGAGGTATTATTAAAGGGGGAAGGAAGCCTATGGGACAATATGTATATTACAAGTCAGGACTTGTAAAATGACATCAACAACAGTGGAGAGCAAATAAACGAAAGCAAGCTGCCCCTGTGTGTATGTGTGGTGTAGACTTGGTGTGAGAGCAGAAAACAGGTGGAATAACATACCAGGGCTCAGCAGAGGTGTCCTCAAGAAAATAGGGGCAGGGGAAAAGTATAGACTTTACGTCTATCTTTTTTTTCCACTTGTTTTGGAAACACATCTTGCTTTTGTAAGTCTTAACATTTTTTCTTAAAAAGTTGAAATTTAATAACATAAAATGGAAGGTGGAAGGAAGTCCTGAAAATATTCCACGCACGGTTGTTTTGGTGCTATGTAGGACTGCTGTGCCCTGGGCATGGTTAGGAGGAGACAGCTGGGGTCTCATGCCTGACCTGGGCCACAGCAGTGGTGGTCCTGGGCAGGTGTGATGCAGATAGGGGTAGTTCTTAGAATAGCGGGGGCTCCAAACATACCCCTAAGAGCAGAGGAGGTAGAAATGAAATAGAGGAAACTAAGGCATTCCTGAGGAACAGTAACTTCTTCACCATATATATTCCTATTGGCAAAAAAAAATCTTACTTTGTGCCCATAGCTCCCAGCATCATACCTAAATCAGATATTGCCAGGTGCCAGGGTGTTCTGATCTGGGGAAAAAAATCAACTCCAACTTCCCCTTACCCCAGCGTGCATGTGCACACCACACACACACACACACACACACACACACACATGATGGGGAGATAGCAGGTGTCTGAGAGCTCTGAAGGATTTTATTTCTATACATAAGGCATTGATGAGATGGCCAGAGGATCTTACCTAAAGAGGACTCCTTGGAAGAGGGAGTCCATTAAGCCACTTACACCCTAGATGAGAACTAGCTCATCAGGACATTCTTTTATATTCATTGTCCACGATTTGGCAGAGTGAACCAAGAAACATGCCAAATAGACGCTGAATAATATTTCTGTTAGATGATTTATATCTTGTTGAACAAACATTTCCCAGATCTGTTAGAGTATCAAAGAGTCATCTGCCCTGTTTGGCATTTTGGTAACGTAAAAATCATCCTCGTCATCAACATCAATACCATCATCATCACCGTTGTCATGACCACTAAGGTGCATTGAGTGCTTATGTTCCAGGCACTCTGCTAAAAGCTTTGTATCCATTATCTCATTTTATTTGCACAACAACCCTATGAAGTAGGTTCTATTATTATCTTTATTTTACAGACTGGGCAACTGAGCCAGAATTCAAACATCCTTTATTTGACTCTGCAACCCATACTCTTAGTAAATGTGAGAGGCCAGTTGTTACCATATATTTGTCAGGGCTCAAACCAACTATCTGAAATCAAACATTGATGAGTGTAAAGTAACCTTTGGGTTCCCCCAAAATCAGTTTCCTTAGCCTATGATGAGGCATGCCCAGATTGAAAACAGCCCGCATGAAATGCTGCTGAGGGTTTTAGCTCATCAGCCTAACCTGAATCACCAGTGTGATGCAGATAGATGCAGCTATTAAAACAACAGTCTGACACTGATTCAATAGAATCCAGGGTTGGAATGTTATTAAGTACCAGATCTGTCATACTCTGTTGTTCAAAAAACAAAAAAATCAGGAATTTTTTTCCTTTGGACAATACATTTTAAAAGTAAACCTATACAAACAAGAGAAGCATGACAAGAAATTTTCAAGCTACTCTCCGTGGTACATTAAGGCCAAGCACTCTGCTAAGCACTTTACATGCGTTGTCTAATTTAATTCTCACAATGGCTCTAAGAGGTGTGCACTCAGTTTTTCACAAAAGAGAACATGAGGCTTAGGATGCTCAAGAAACTTGTCCTGTGTTGCACAATGGATAAATGCAGAGCTGGGATTTCATACCAGGCTTGCATGAAACTAGAGCCTAGGACACTGCCTCCAGTCAGCACCCAGAGAATTGTGGTCTGCTAGCAATTGCAAAGCAAGTTTAGGATGACCAAAAAGAAAATGAAACTTTAGGGAAAAACTCAATAATTGTTTTCTGGTATCTGGATAAATATATTACATAGATACGTTTAATTTAGTTCACATAGTTGTTATTTTTTTTTCTTTTTAAAGAGAACTTTACACAATAATTCTTACTGCCTATTTTTCTTAAAAATTGCAAGCAATACCAGACCTTCATTTTTAGCCTTTGGAGCTGCAGGGCATCTCCCCCCATCAAAAGGCATAGATGTGCTAGTTCATTATAGTGCTTACAATGCCTTACAGAATCCTCTATTTGATTCTTCTAAGTTACCCACCTGGCTCCAGGGGAAAAGGAAGGAACATTGTGTTCTTTCCAGCTCCAGAAAGCAGTAAGAAGAAAGGAGGCCAGTTCCTTCAGCCAAAGCTCTTTCTATCAAGGAGTGCAAGTTGAACATTTAGACCAAGAACCTCACGAGGCAGTGAGGTTCCCATCTGTAAAAGTAATCAGGTGGAGTTTCAATCTGCCGGAGATTCTGTGTCAGGTTAAGAGACTGGAATAGATGACCTCTGTGATCCCACCATTTTGGCTCTCACTTAATAGGTCCTTAATATCTGTCTTTAGGTTTCAAAGTCCCAGCTGGAACATTTTCTTACAGGGCTATTTTCTTTCAAGAAAATAATACCTACCAAATGGGAACAAAAATTGGTGCTGTGTTTGCATGTTCCCTGCCATGCAGGTATTATGGTCTTAATGATAAAATAGAAGCTAGAAAGAACAGATGACTGTAGCCAGATATTTTACTCAGTCAGGATTTTCTTTGCCTACAAGTAGTTGAATATTGTTTTCTGCCAGTTAATTTTCCTATAAGCTATTGCAAGATTCTTGCAGGTGGACATTTCCAATAGTGTTTGAATTCCTAGGAAAAAGGAGCTTCTTTAACAGACCTAACTCTGGCAATGCTGAAAGATTTAGGGAGATCCTCATTAAGTAAGCTCATAAAATAAAGAAGACTATTGTCAGGACAATAGATGGATTTTCTTGTTTACAAAATTTTAACAAATAAATGTGATGATGGTTTGAAAATAGTGACATGTAATATCTTTTCATTTATGTAATTAAATTTAAACTTATAATTACATGTATGGACATATATGTCACAATATGTCTGTAATGAAAATAATACTTTGCATTTTTATTATGCTTTCCAAAGCCCTGTCCCACCACTGAATTTAATTTGCATAACAATTTTGCATGATATTTGCTCAGTGAACACACATGATATTTCAGAGTTCTGACATGTGATGAATTGATTTGTGTTCACATCTTATCCCACAGACTAGGATAGCAGTTCTTTCCTACAAAAAATGGTGTCTTCATTTTTCTCCCCTACAGCCCTTAGCTGAGTATTTTAAGCATAGTAAATTTTGTTGAATGTAATAGTAAGATTACCATTAACACTGTCATTGCTCCCAAACTTTCCCACCAGCATGTATGGAACACCTTCTAAATTGTGTCATCGCCCTTGTGCTTTAGTGTGCTTTAGAGTGGCACACACCAATGCCTACGGGGTAAGGCAGGTAATGAAATGAGCAAGGCAGAGGCACATGCAGAAAACCAGCGCAGGCATATTGATGAATGACAGTTCGCACTTGGCCTTACTGTTGGGGAGAGCAAGTGTGATGGATCGGTCTGTGCTGAATATGGTCACTTGGCACTCAGCATACATTTCCATGTTCTTCCATGTGTATTACTAGACTGCAGCTAGGGTCCCATAGGTGAATTAGGCTCTGCTAATTAGATGTGTGTAATTTGGAGGCAGGATTGCACACTTCTTTCTCCTGCTGTTTTACTTGGCAAATAAGGTTGCGGGTTGTAGGGAGAGGCAGCTGTAGCAGAGGCATTCACTGGCCTTCTGATCTCTGAATTGCTGCTACAACATTGTGTTCTTAAAGAGCTAGCAATCAACATTTTAATTTGAAATAAACTGAATTTTAAAGTATGTTTCTTAGGAATACTTTTAGATTTACATAAAAGTTATGAAGATTGTCCAGGGAGTTCTCATCTATCCCATGCCAATTTCCTCTGTTATTAATATCTTACATTTGTACGGTACAGGTTGAATATCCCTTATCTGAAATGTTTGGGACCAGAAGTGTTTCAGATGCTGAATGTTTTCAGATTTTCAAATATTTGCATTATACTTACTGGTTGAGCATCCCTAATCTGAAAATTAAAAATGCCAAATCAGCATTTTCTTTGAGCATCATGGCAGCATTCAAAAATTTTAGATTTTTGAATTAGGGATGCTCAACCTGTACATTTATTGAAATTATTGAACTAAGCTGAGCATGGTGTTGCACACCTGTAGTCCCAGCTACTCAAGAGGCTGAGGCCGGAGGATCGCTCGAGCCCAGGATTTGGAGGCTGCAGTGAGCTATCATCACATTTCATACTAGGCAACAGAGCGAGACACTCAGTCTCAAAAAACAATTATTGAACTAATATTGATACATTATTATTAACTAACATCTATACTTTATTCAGAATTTTTTGGTTTTTACTTTATATCGTTTTTCTGACCCAGGATCCCATTCAGGATACCACACTGAATTTAGTTGTCATGTCTCTTGGGGCTCTTCTTGGCTGTGCAAGTTTCTCAGACTTTCCTTGCTTTTGATGACCTTGACAGTTTTATAAAATATTGGCCAGGTATTTTTTAGACAGCCCCCCTCAAATGGAGTTTGTGTAATGTTTTTCTCATAATTGGACTGAGATTATGGGTTTCTGGGAGGAAGACCACAGAGGTAAATTGCCATTCTCATCACATCATATCCAGGGTACATGCTATCAATATGACCGAAGATATTAACCTTGGTCATCTGGCTGAGGTAGTGTTGTCAGGGTTCTCCATTGCAAAGCTACTCTTCCCTGCTTTCCACACTGCACTCTGAAGAAAGTCACTGTGCACAGCCCACACTCATGGGGTAGGAAATTATACTCCACCTCCTCGAGGCTGCAGTAGCTACATAATTTATGTGGAATTCTTCTTTGGGAGATATAAATTACGTCTTCTCTTTTTTATTACTTTATTCAGTCATTTCTTTATATCAGTGTGAACTCATAGATGTTTATTTCATATTTTGAGTTGTAATTCCATACTGCTATTAATTTTATTGCTTGAATTGTTACAGTATTGGTCATGGGAGCTCTGGCAGATTTTTGTTTTGGGGGGAACATTTGCTTACTTTCTGGTACTACAAGATGCTTCAGACTCATCCTGTATTTCCTGCCAGAGGCCAAGAGTCAGCCATTGATAATTGATTTTTAAATCTTGTCTCAAAAAGCATTTCTTTGGTGGGGGGCAAACAATGGACAGAACAAACAAAGCATGTCTGTGACCTAGATCAAGGCTGTGGACCACCACTCGTGACTGTGC
>CM052439.1:102016290-102141290 GCA_028533085.1 Varecia variegata | reverse complement strand
TTACACTCTGGGGGCCTCGGCCATGCACCCCTCCCACGGCTGTCGGGACTCCAGAGTCTCGTACTGGCACAAAGGAAGCCACGTTGAGCGGCTCTGGCTGCTGAGGGAATGTGCTTCCCTCCACCTCTCGTGCCCATGCTTCAGGAGCCTAATGAGCATCCTGGTTGGAGGGAGCCCCTAGGAGCCACCTGCCCTGCTGTCTCAAGATTAATGGAATCAAGTGATGCAGCAAAAATGCCATGACAGAACCTTATGCTGCCAATCTTCTCGGTGTCATTTAGCTAAAGAAACCGTAAACAAAAAACGAAGAAGAAGAAAACAGCTGGTGGTATAATCCTGCTCTGTTCCTCGTGAGAAAGAGAATGGGAAGGGGAGTCTTTATTTTCACATCGGAGAGGACTCTGTTGGCTGAAACTTCTAGGGAAACGTCTACGTGCGTATAGTGGTAACTCCAACTTTATTGTGAAACGTTAGAGCTGGGATTCAGCTATAGCCCCCCGGCCCCTCCAAGGTGGCCCTTTGTGACCTCGAGAGCTCTACTTCAAACAACTCAATTTCAGGGATTTCATAGCTCTTTATAAACTCCGCAGTGAGTAGCACATTCTATTTCCCCCGATTCAAGAGAAGAGAAACCAAGGCTCTGAATAAACATGGGCCGTCTGGTGTGGTCAGGGACTGAGAGCACAAAAGCAGAGTTTGACATTTGAGTTATATCCATGGGCAAACAACTCTCACTATTTCTTGACAAATTTCAAGTTTTGCTCTTGAGGGAGGAACTGCAGTTGTGACTTTGTTCAAAAACACAGAATCAGGTACTCAAATGTGCCCTCAGTGATGCTAGGGTTTGGGAGGAAAGACGTGAAATGTAAAAGTCAGGAAAGTTAATGGCTAAGGCAGACGAACGGGTTATTCACTTTCTTTTTGAACTCTATGCCTACCCATCTTCTGGGATTATATTCCCCATTCTGAGGAAGCAAATTGGCCACGGTTTATAGCCCAAATACTGGCTGGAGGTCTCATTTGAAGCGTCTGTTTGTCTTGCTGTCAAGCTTGTGTTCAGAGCTAACTGGGCCTGGAATGGTGAAGAATCCCGGAGAATCGGGGGCTGCGGCCAGGGTGAAGTTATTGCAATGTAAAATCTCCCCTTTAAGAAAGCCTCAAATTCTTGAAGTTCAGTTCTAGATTTTTAGAATTACAGATCCATGATGAACAGTCACTGAGTCACAACATGTGAAGTTACTACCCAGCTGCTCCCAATAAATGCTATCTTGGTCTTCTTTTTATGTTTAAAAAAAAACCAAAACACCTTTCCCCGCCCCCCCCCAGAAGTAATACTTAACTCATCATAAAATCATTTAGACATTCAAATACCAGAACTTTTGTGGCCTAATACCAACTACTTTATTTAGCTAATAAAAACTAACATGTTTACTATGTTCCAGGTACTACATTGAATTAGCGCTTTACATAAGTTATCTAATTTATCAATAATTTTCATAATGCTATAAAAATATCATCCCTATTTTACAGATGAAAAAACTAAAGCATGAAGAGGTTGGGAATGTGCCCGAGCTGGTGTAGCTGACGAGTGGCCGAGCTGGGCCAAAGGCTCAGGTTTTGACCTCTTAGTGCCTTAGGGCCTCACTGGTGTGTAGACTCCTCCATGTGATTCTGTTACTCCACACCTCACCCCTTCTCTGGACTCCAACTCTACTTCTTTTATTCAGAATTTTAGGTTCCGTATTTAGGAGCACTCTAGAGGTCAGGCAATTTGAATCTGAGCCTGTCCTCTTTGCAATGAGAACACCCAAGGTACTACACACCACGAGCACAAACTGGACTTTGCACTTGCTGTGCCCTCTACGCATTTTTGTTTCAATGCAGTCCAGCACCAGTTAACTGAATTAATTAAGTTTAACACAAACTAGACAAGCTGAAGCTCCGAGTAAGTTAATGAAGGGTCTATTCTATCAATCTATGTGAATATTGGAAAAGTACTTAGGGGCATTGTTCTCTCAAATGAGGAGTGAGGGTAGGTGCTAAAACAAAGCTCAGGTCCCATAAAATCCGAAAGTGTAACTTTTTCCATTAGTATTCTCACTGACTTGGAATGATTGGTATTCCAGCCTCGCCCCCACCTCTTTTCCCAAGCCGTTAGCAATTTATTTTCCCTTTAAAGATTTTCTTTTTACAATCTCCGCATTAGCTTTTAACAGCAAATGAAAGGAGAATCCTTTCTTGGAACTTTCTTTGTTGCTTTTTCAAAATATAGCCCTGAAAGTCTGATAATCTAATCTTATGTTTTGGGTATATTAATTAGATTCTTTCTGCCTGGCACAGTGACTCACCATGCCTGTAATCCCAGTGACTCAGGAGACTGAGGCAAGAGGATCACTTGAGCCCAGGAGTTGAGACCAGTCTGGGCAACACAGTGAGACCCCGTCTCTAAAAAAAACGAAAAAAATTACTGGGCATGGCGATGGATGCTACCTGTAGTTCCAGCTACTTGGGAGGCTGAGGCAGGAGGATTGCTTGAGCCCAAGAGTTTGAGACTGCAGTGAACTATGGTTGTGTCACTGCACTACAGCCCTGCGTGACAAAGTGAAACCCATCTCTAAAAAAAAAAGAATTGTTCCTGTGCCATAATATCTCAGGCCCACCAATACAGGAATGATTAAACCAACTTTAATTTATTGATACACAAATATGATAGCATATTTCAAAATAATGAGGTTCAAAGTAAGTTCTAACATGGGACAGCAAAAAGATACAGTGTAAACTGTATAAAAATATTTTCCAGTTCATTTATGTAAAAGACAATTACCAAGCAATACTACATCTTTTTTCCTGTGGGTACACATATATGGATGCAAATGAATATAACCCAGTTTGAAAGATGCATTCAAAACCCTAACAATACCCCGAGGAATAGTGAACATGAGGGTACCAGGAATGAGCAGGAGTGAGCTAACAGGGGATTGTAGCCTTATAGATATAGTTTTAATGTGAAAAGGAAAATATATTCATGTATTTCTCATACAATTAAAAGTCAATTTTAAAATAATTTCAGCTTTAGGCAAGACCTCAGTAGCCCCCAAATAGGAGAATTCTACTTATTTCTTGGTACATAATAAAATTCTTGACTTCCTTCTATTCAAAGCTAGAGTCAGAATTAAAATGGAAATTCCCCTGGCCTAGGTAACAGGGTGTCTCACTTTTCAATAGAATGTGAATGAGTGGGAGTGTTTCCTCGAGACGGAGTTTTATTTGGGCAATTTCAGGGCTGCTGGCTCGGAGTTGAGGAAGCCTCCGTTGTGCCAGGAGTGTGATCCTCTTAGCTAGTTGGGTAGTTTATCTGGGGGTTACACCAGCTAAAGATTCAATCTCTGAGGGAAGTGTTTCTGGTTTTCAAATTTCCTTGCTGGAGTCTACACGCAGAGCCCTGTCCACGCAGCTTACCTCTTTGGTACATTTTTAGAGAACAGATTGATCAGACAGTTCTTGGGAAACCAAAGCAAAACAAAACATCAAGCCAAGGAACAACCCCACTGCAGCGGTGACAGTATGTCTCATTATTAATGACTGTAACAATTTGTGAATTCTTAGGAGCTAAGAACATAAGTCATCTTAGTTGAAAACTGAAACCTGTCATTGCTTTCATTTAGTACCCAGGCTGCCAGGGACTGGCCTGTAGGGACTTCCCGTGACAATGACGTGACCTTAAGTGTGCAGCCCTGCGGGTTCCATGTACTTAAGTGCCCTGGGCTGACCTGCCGTGGTCACACCACCTCGAGAGGGTTTTCTGCTAGATCTCTCAGGTCGGGGAAATGAAGGAATTGGGAAATTAGGTCCAAATCTGGGCTGGGTGGTCTAAGAAGAAGCAGGGGCTAGAGATAAGACAGAGAAGTAAGAGGAGATGGCCAGGGAGGAGGGGCCGGCAGGTAAAGGCAGAGCCAGAAGCTGCAGGGGGGCTGCAGGGGAGATCATGAACAGGTCGAGAAACACTCTTCTCCCAGGAACAGGCGGGATTCTGACTTTTGTGGGTCCTAGGGACTTTCCCTTTGGGGGCCCCTTCTCCATCAGATAATGTTAAAAATTAAATTTTATGATCATGCTGGTATAAAGACATATAATATTATATATTAAAATATTTTCTTTGACCTAAAAGTTCATGTTTTTCTTCTGATCTTAAAAAAAATTAGAACACTTTTGTTGATCCCTCCCCACATACACACAAAGTACTGTGGGCCTCAGGCGTGGTGGTTCTGTGTCTAATGGAGAAGTCAGCCTTGCCCCCAAATGAGTGGTGTCTTGTTTGTTTTTTCCTATAAATAAAATTAGCCCTGATTTATAAGCTTTTTAGGAACTCATAACCCAGAGCATCTCTGATTTCCTGCTGTTCTTTTTACAGCCCCTTGCTTAGGAAAAAAAAAAAAATATATATATATATATATGTATATATATTAAGGCATAGACAAATTTTAAAATCAGAGTTTAGTGGCCTTCAAATCTCAAAGGTTTTATCAAGATAAGATAGAAAGTCAACTCCCTTTGCATGAGTAATTACTATGTGCCGTTCTCATTTGATTGATGTAAGTTCCTGTGAGTTAGCTACTGTCCTGCTTGTAAAGGATGACCTTAGCCAAAGGGCCCCGATGTGTTCAGTAACATACTTGAGGTCCCAGAGTCAAACAGAGATGGAGCTGAGGCTGAAGTTCAGCCTGCCTGTTCCCTCTGCTGCACTTGCTGCTTCCTCTGCTTGGAGTGTTCTTCCCTCCTGATTGTGACCGGCTGGCTCCTTCCTTCCTTCAGGGCTCAGTCTGCGGAGAACGCCCTCAGGGGACAGTCACTAGGTCCTGTGGTCAGCGGTGCCGGCATTCCCTTTACAGCCATGTGGATTCTCCTTCATTCTTTCTCTCTTGTATTCGGACTCTGTGTCAGTCTGTTTGCTTCTCCCTAGCCCTCCCCCCACGCAATGTGTGAACTCCACGGCAGCAAACGTCTTTTTTCTCTTGTCTACTGTGTGCCTGGCACACTGTGTGTGGCCAATAAACGTTTGTCCGTGGAATGATTCAGGATCCGAAGCCTGTATGCACCGTGGAGGAAGAAAAATTGCTTTTCCTCACCCATCGCTAGGTTCATGGCTGAAGCCCCTATAACAAAAGACAAATTAATGAAAATTTATTTAATATAAGTTTTACGTGTCACGGGAGCCTTTATAAGGAAATGGAGACCTGAGGAAATGGGTAGACCTGTGTATTGTTTGTGCTAGGTTTGATGAAGAGTGGATAGTCATGGAGAAGTATGATTGGATGAAAGAGAATGATCTAATTGTAATAAACTAGAAGGGGGGAGCTTAGCAAGTCTTGTTTGTTCAGGTTCTTCTCTGTGACCCTTTATCTTCAGAGATACAGTTGTTCCTTTCTTCAGTGTAGAGGGAAAGCACCTCTTGAATGAGGGTCTTGTGATCTGCTTCAGAGGAAGGTCAGAAAATCCTTCCAGGGTTTTATGATTTGATTCAGGGGAGAAGGGTGGGGGCGGGGGTGGGGGGGAGGGTGAGAGTGACCTTCCTGCCTCTGCTGTTTTCTCAAAAGCCAAGGTGCCTTGCTTTGGGGTAGCGTGTCCTGAACCTCAGTAGCACGTTGCCACCACTGTGCACTGCCTCTCTGGAAGGCTTGCTTCTTCCCTTCTTCCTTCCTTCCTTCCTTTCTTCCTTCCTTCCCTCCTTCCTTCCTTCCTTCTTTCCTTCCCTCCCTCCCTCCCTCCCTCCCTCCCTCCCTCCTTCCTTCCTTCCTTCCTTCCTTCCTTTCTCTCTCTCTTTCTCTCTTTCTTTCCTTCTCTCTCTTTCTCTCTTTCTTTCCTTCTTTCTTTCTTTCTTTCCTTCTCTCTCTTTCTTTCCTTCTTTCTTTCTCTTTCTTTCTCTCTCTCTCTTTCTTTCTTTCTTTCTGTCTTTCTGTCTTTCTTTTTCCTTTACTTAAAATACAGCAAATTTTACATTGAGATAATGTGACTCAATGAACAGGAAGTACAGGCTCAAAGTTCACAGGCTACAAGAATCTTGAGAAATTGCTTAACCTTCTATGGCTTGATTTCTTAAAATAAAACAAGGGTGACAGAACAATACCTCCCACTCTAAATATAAGACATAACAGAAAAATAAGATGTACAAATGATAACATTAATCCAGGTTAAGGCAGCACAATGAGTGTTGCTGTCACGGAATACTCCGGGATGTGGCTCACCTCCAGCGTTATTACTAAGATGCATTACAGTAAGCAACGAGCTCTGCCATTGTCTGTTATGAGGTGCTTTCTGCAGAGAGCACTGAACAGGCAGAAAGAAGCAATGACTCAGCCACTATTACTCACCTCTGATGCAAAGAGCTGTGGGCTCTGAGTGTTGATGTCAAGTCCAATGCTGACATCATTAGCTGCTACAAGAGGATTCCTGTGACCTGAGAGTACTGTCCATTTGGGAGAAAAGACTTTCCAAAGAATTGGATAAAAGCAAAACTTTGGGAGTTTGTAGGGCTTCTCTAGTTCTGGTATATATTAATAATTTAACCAAGTCTGATTGCCAGACACCAGAATTTCTACTACAAAAATTCCTTCTGTGCCAAAAGGGTAAGATGAGAGTCAGAGCTTGGGCAGGTACTTCTGCCCACAGCCATTGGTGTGTGTGTGTGGCGGGGCGGGGGTGCGGGGGGCTCTGCCCTGCATGGCTGGGGAGCATGCTGATGTCCTGGCAGTGATCTCTCATGGTAGAAGCCAGGGTCCAAGGCTGTGTGTGTGGACACTGAGTGCCTAATGGATTCTGAATTTTTACTTGCATAGTCAGTGCTCTCTCAAGGTCCAACTCATTACTTTGCAGAGCACTTTGGAACAAATAGGATCTAATTCTGCTCCAGCATAACACTGACTGATAAATATTTTAGGCTGTCATTTCATCTTGTTTTTTGGGGATTCACATGTGTAAGTCTTTTGCAATCATATCAGAGAATATTCAGAGCAAGTATTTTCCAGTGAAACACATGCATCTATGTGTATATTTAACTCTACAAAAGTAACATTTTGTAATTGCTATCTTCAAATAAGTAGGCCAACATTAACCAGACAGCAGTGTTTGCCTTCTATAGTCTACGGAATGTAATCGGGGAGGATGAGTGACTCCTCTTCAATGTCAGATTGGACAGCCCTCCTGGCAGTGGTCTGGCCATGCTCTGCTTACCTTGCTGATGGCATAGCCCACACTTCTTATTCTGGAAGAGAGACCTTGTGAAATTTGCCTGCATCAACAGGAATCCCAGCACTCATGGCTGTATCATTCATAAGTCTCAGCTTTTTTATTCAGAGTGGTTAGGGCGTCCATGATAAGAAAGACTCCCATCTATTACCTGGCTCAGGCACCTGAGACCCCACCCCTCGGACCACCCCAACCTAATAAAAGTGTGAAAAACCCGGTAGACGGGGCTCAGAATTTGGTGGCGAGACCCCTCTGAGCCCGCCGGCGAATGAACCTTGATTCTCCGACTCTCCGTGTGCCGCTCGGTTTGTCCTCCGAACCACTCACTGTAACACTTGCTGCAACATCCACGCACCTGGGAACCTCTGGCATGTATTTTGCATAAGGAACCTCGTATTTTATTAATTAATTCGTCAGAGGAAAATGTGCTTTGGTGACTGATTTTTTAGAGGAGGAAATTCAATGTCTCATTAGAGATCATCATTGTAGCTTAATGAAATTATGTATGTCAAACCTAATGACATTTGACATTACAGCATGAGAGGTGTTCTCTACATGGAATGTGACTTAGAAAGATGACAGACTCAGGACTGTCTTTGTTTCCTTTTTCTAAGCTCAAGCAGAAATGCAGGTTGATTAGGAAAGTGCAACATAAGAAACTTTGGGACTTGCTGGCATGTCCTTAGTAGCTGACCCAAGTTCACAGTTCAGTAAGTTCCTTTGTTTAAGGTTATGACCTAGTATTTAAAAAAAAAGTTAGCTCAAAAACATATTTGTCTCTGTTTAGTTGCCCAGGAGTCTTACGAAAATAACGTCTTAAGTGAAACTATATGGGATGCAAAGTTTGACCTAAAAATCAGTCCAGTCTCTGTTGACAGGCTAAAACAAACCGGCTCATATAAACATGTCAAGGAGAAGGAAGTGACTAGGCTCTAATAAAGTTCCATATTCATTCAAAAGAGACCTTACAAATTGTTTCATAGTTTCACTGAATCTTTGCTAATCTATCCTTTTCATCAACATCGTTACTTCACCTCTTACCAGACATTTATACTTCCTCTTTTTCCTTGCTCCTATGGTTATGACATGGGTCTAAAGCTTTGCTATGGCTAACGGCCAACCAAGGACCAAAGTAAAGAAGAATGATGACAAAATTCAAGAAGTGTTTGAGAGGTGTTGTGGTAGAGTGACTTTGATTTAAAGTCAGACTGTAATTGCCTTGCTTCGTGATCTTGGGAAAAATCATTAACTTGGTATCTTCAGTATTATCTTCTGTCAAGCAACTGTGAATTACACTTCCCCGTCTTGCACACAGTGCATAGAGTAGGGGTCCAATCACACATGACTGAGATACTAATTCTGAACAATAAGTATTATTCTGTGCTTCAGGCATTCATTACATTTTATTTCTTAGCATTAATAAGAGTAAACATGTTTCTCTGGATAGATTTAGCTTAGCACGCTAGATAGATTTGGAAAACTTTGGGCAATTTTGCTTAATCTCATCAAATTTTAAAAATAGTGAAAATACCTGCACCTTCAAGACTTTAATGAATGTTGTGGTAAAGGAGCCAAGATTCATTTGCAAATGGTTCATACCATTTTTTTTGTGTCCACATGTATTTTTATCAATTACATTTGCTTAAAATAGGGGACACCCATGGAAACCAACGTCTTATATTCACCTTTCTAAAATTCACCTAGAGGTGTCTACTAAACATGGAGAAAAAAAATAAAAGTGCAAGGTATATCTGGTTTAGAAGTCTACCTCCCAGAGATGCCAGGAAGAGTCCCATCTGCTTGCTAGCCTTTCTAATTTGCATGTCCTTTTTTTCATAGTAGGTCAGGCTTACCTTAGAAGGAGCTCTTGATGGTAACAGAGCAGAGACCATGATGTTCCTGACAAAAGTGCTGTAACATCAGGTACTCAGTAACTGTGATGGTTTTTTCGAAACCTGCTGTGCACCAACATTTTTAGCTCTCCAGGGACATTCTTAGTTATCCCTAAGAAAGTCAGAAATTAGTAGCCCAAGGTAAAAGCCACATTCCCTTGTTGGGGTTCAAAAAACAGTTCCCCAGAATGAGGACCTCAGAAGCAAAAGGTTTTCTCTGACCTTCTCCTGTCTCCTGCCTCTCAGTCCCTTTCTCCCCTGAGGCTAGCCGTAGAAACTAGAATCCCTCTTCCCCTCCCCAAGGCTGGTCATAAAAGCCAGACCCCCTTTTCCCAAAAGGCGGCCGTAAAACCTAAAATTATTCTGTGTAAAAACTGGCCATAAAGAAATTATCTGACCTACCTTGTTTGACTATAGGTCATGAGATCCTCATTCCAGAGAGGGACCTGCCCCACACCTGGAATGGAAGAATGCAAGCTCAGAGAGGCCAGTTAGCCTCTACGCAGACAAGCTCTGCTGGGTGTCCCCACTCAGTCTGTTAGCATCAGATCATACCCTTTTGTCTAGTTGTACCTATACATGGCTGTCTATCCTTTGTTGAACCTAAACATGAAAGTGAGCAATTTCCCCTGTATCTTTGGGTCTTCATAGTGACGGCTTCTGTGTATACCTGTTAAATAAATTTGTATGCCCTTTTTCCTGTTAATCAATCTGCCTCATGTCAGTGATTTTGCAGGGAAACTTCAGGGGGCCAAGGGCCCTGGCCCCTACATGAGTCAGGAGTCAGTAGCTGCTGTGGTGACTCTGTCCTAGCTTAAAGCCACATCCCCTCGATAGGTACAGAGGGGCTACAGACAATGGCTTTGCCGAAAACACACCTTGGACCTGTAGGTTTATCTCTGAAAGGCTGGATTCTCCTACTGAGTCCTCTGGAATAAGCAGCAGAGGTGGTTTGGTTTCTTTTCTTTTTTTTTTTTTTTTTTTTTGCTACAAGGTATCATTATTTCAACAAAAACAACATTAGGGTTTGCCTAGACTGAAAACCTAACTTTTAAGTAAATATCATAAAACATTTTTTAATGCCACTTTAGCATGAGAGGGTCCTTTTCAATGTGTGTGGCCAAACTGCGCTTGAAGTGCTTTTGCTCCTTGCTCTGAAACGGGGCATATGGAAGTGATTGTCAGCAGAAGGAAGCAGCTGCAGACACAGGGTGAAGATTCTGGGGCAACACCCAAAACCGGTTCTGGGAGCCATGGAACAATGTAATTTCTGTTGTCCAGGAATGCATTCGCAACACAGTGGTTTCCTGAACACCCCAAGAGACTGAGGCAGTAAAAGACCGAAGGCCAGACAACACGGATAGCTTTGCTGGTCCGTGCAGACAAGATTCATTACTCCCTAGTGATGTTTTAAGTGAATGTGCAGCGTTCATTCATGGACAGTGTCTGGTTAGGTTATGTTAGCATGAACGGTAATTCCATATATGAAGGGATATACACAACTTTGAATAATCAACGTATCGTCCCTAGAAACTATGTTAGAACTATAAAAACAAAACAACAAAACAGAAAAATAAACTGGGTAAAGTTGTGATTCAGTGGTTATGAAACCCCGGAATGCGCATTAAAAATGCACAGGGCAGTTCCGTTATGAGAGACAAACTTGACTGAGCTCCTCCTACATCAAAATCATTCTCAAATGTTTGAAGTCTGAATAACTAGTAATAGGATAAAGATGGCCACCTAGACTCTCTGGGTTAAATGATGAAGTGACCAGCTCATCCTACTGTTCTGTTTATTTCTCACTTTTAGCATGTTCTGGGTGCTGGGCAGACATGTCTGAACTTGATCATATACTCCTCTATGTTAATGTTTATTTTTCTTCTTCTCTAAATCATCCCTCCACCTAAAACTGCACTGGGCCCTGGACAGGGGAAAATAGCTGCTCCTGAGAGCTCTCTGAAGAGCTGAATTTGCAGATGGGATCTATTAGTTGACTTTCTAAGCTTGAGAGATCATCTTCCTTTTACCTTGAAGGTAAAACTTTCCTCCCTAATAACCCAGAATGATTTTCTTATCTGCAATTTAGATTACTGAGGCCATCTGGGGACATTTGCAAAGCCGCTGTGTTATTTTGGAAATAGGTGTCTGGCTATACAACTGAATACTTCTTCTCCTTCCCTCACTTTAGGGACCATATTTTCCAAGTCCAATTTTAAAACATGGAGTGGGTTAACCCCAGCATAAATCAGCGACAGACAATTGCTAAAAAGATGCTTTCATTTAGCCACTGATTTTACTGTAGAGCTTAAGGGAAAGGTCTTTAGAAGTATTTTTAGGCTGAAGAATAAAAACAGACACACCGAAAGGAGATTTGCCAACCATATAAATACATAGGCGTTAAGCCTCTATATATAAACCAAATATAAACGGAGAGACAATGAGTAAACTGCACATATAAACAGACAGAACCCCAGTGGATCAGTCATAAAGATCTGACAGCAAGGAATATGTCCTTAAAACACTGAGCTTTTCTACCCAAGTGATGTGTTGTTTGTCCCAGGCTCGAAGTTCACTCACTCCATGCAGCATCCTCCTTGGCACTGTTTGGTCATCTGCTGTCTACACGTTTGGGCTCTTGGCAAATGCAGATGCTCTCAACAAGAAGAGCTTTTGAGTGTTGTTCAGACCCCAGATGGGGCTCAGATGGAATAAAACAAGGATTTGTAGCTCTTTAGGGATGTAGCTCTGTTTGAAGCAAAATATCTTCTCACTTCTTTCCAGTGCTTACATGTGGGAGCTAATCCCAGAGCAGGAAGGGGAGGTGAGCACTTTCTTCCTTATGGCACCAGCGCACAGGCAGTGTCCCCAGGGGGTTGGGGAGTGGGTGAGCAGACATGAGACAGCTCATGGATGGTCTCTGATCATCTACTTGAGCAAATCCTGAGCTGTGTTTTTCCAATGTAAAATAGCGTCAAATAAATACAAGTTAGGAATGTTACAAACCACTTCTTTCAGCATCAAATGAAACGGCACACGTGAAAGTTTCATAAAATGGTAAATCACCGTAGGAGATTATTATTGTTAGGGGAAGGAGGGACTATCCGAATTGAATGGAGGAGCCACCATTGCAGGTGATTGCAAGTTAGAAGCCACTTAGGTTCTGAGAAGATGTGTTTGTATAGCACTGAACAGAATTTTAGTCTTCACTTAGTGGCCTAGTCACATAATTCCTGAATTTAGTCAATTTTGGTCAACATATATTGAAATATCGTTCCACCACTATAATCGCTGGTGTTTTATTTCCCGCACCCCACTTCCCCATCTCAGAAGGCAAAACTATTTTGAATAGAGCTCAGGCCTTGAGCTCCTACCCTAGTTTCTCGGACTTCTTTGGTGTGCCAGGGCCCATGCTGTGCCAAGTGTGTTACTGGTTTGCAAGGAAGGGCTGGGAGCTCAGCAGGGGTCTGTGAACAGAATGGCCAGCGAATGTTATGGCAACTCCTCGTACAGCTGGCCATCCGGTGGTGGCCTTGCTGTGAGTGATCTCCAGACAAGCCTTCTAAAGTGGTAGCTATTTACAAGAAGAAGATGAAATATTCTGCCGTAGGAAGGACAAGCAGCAGCACAATACGTTACAAAAGGGTCTGTAGGCAGGGAGCTTTACCTTGCTGTGGAATTATTCAAGAGGCTCAGTAGCTTTGCATAGCAACGGAAGGCTTATTGACAGGAGTTAAAGGGTGGGGGAGGGGGGAACCATTCTCCGGGACAGCCACACACACAAAGTCATTAACCCCCTGCGGGAAAGTGTGAAATTATCCTGTATTGGGGGCTGGGTTAACTTGTGTGGCCCTATTGTGGCCATTTCCCCCCTGGCCATTAGCAAACCTTTGTCCTCCTTTTTCCCATTTAATTGGTGGGTTTGGGGTCTCAAGTCTTCAAAACAGTTGAGGTCCCAGCATTTCCTCATTGTGATATGGGCCTCTCATTCCCTTCCTTGCATAGCTGCGGTCAGCAGTGCTCGTGAGAACCATCCCCGTGCCCCGCTGTGGACAGAGCACCCCCAAATCTTCGCACCTTGTGTTAAGGTGTGGGAGGAAATGCCGGCCACTCCCATCCTCTGCTCTCTTCCTTACCCTGAATGGAAGAGTGGCAGTCACGTTTCTCCTTTGTCCCAAGAAGGAAATTCTTGTATTCAAGAGGGTCCATTTTAATTTAGTACAAAGAAATGATCGGAGTCTTTTCAAATAACTTATTTCTAACCACTTAGGCTATTTTAACACTGAGTCATTTTCTATAGACTCAATAGGAAAAAAAAAAAAAGAAACGAATTCCTAGGGGGAATTGTGATGGAACAACCAAAGACTCTACTGTCTTAGACTGGCAGATCTAGTGCCTTGGGCTGTCTGGGTAAATATTCATTACAAAGGAAAAAGCAAGGATGTGCGACATCATACACAGTGGATTTAGGTGCTAGCTCTGGTGCTTTCTTATCAAGCAATTAATTTGCTTATCGTTTTTGATTCCATGTTGCTCTACTTGTAAAATGGGAGGAATGACGCTTACCTAATACAAAAACACTGAAAACAGCCTCAGTACTCGGAATACGGGAAGAGTTAAAGAAGTTAGAGTTTATCTGCAGTATGGTGTATTATACAAACTTTAAAAATACATAGAGGCATATGTGCTGATGTAGAAAACTGTCTAAAAATGTTAAGTGAATAAAGGCAACATGTAGAATAATGTGTATGTTAGGTTTCCTTTTGTATAAATACAAAAAAAGGAATTTTACATAGGGAGATACACATCCCAGCGTGTGCATAACTATTATGGGGTGGTACGGATCATAAGGAACAGTTAAAGTCAGCTTGAGGGAGAGGAATGGGAAGCCTGGTGGGAGGAGGAAGCTGTACACTTTTATTTACACTTTTCTCCGTTGCTTAGGTTTCTAGCCAGGTCCATGTCTTACTTTTATTTTTTAAATGTCAACAGAGTTTATTTGCATAGTAAGATTATGGATTTTTTTTTCATTTTTATATTTTTCTGGATTAAAAAATAATCTTTGAGATTGGTGTGGAAATTAAATTAATTACTATGTATTAAGTAGGTTTGGTCAATGGTAACGCAAATAAAATGAAAAGAAAGCCCTGAATTTTCTTTTTTATCTCCCTTTTCTTTTTTTTGATACTATTTTTTCTATAGTAATGATTACTATCTATTAGATACTATTTATTATTTTTGTTACTATTTTTTCAAAGACTGTTTACGATCCACCTGTTTCTCTGTCATTTTTGGTTCACAGACATGACTGTCCTGGATGAAAAATCCAGAGATTGGGAGTAGAACCGAATCTGCCAGCAGTTACTGTAATGTGCGGCGGGCAGATCATTTGATCATTCTGAGCTTCAGTTTCCCCACCTGTCAGCCAGAAATCTAGATGGTCTCCAAGGTCTTGCTAAGCTCTAAATTTGCATAGCCATTTGCTGATGAATTTGGTGTAGCTCTAAAGCAACAGTGTGAAGTGGTAGGCTGTCAGAAGGTTGAAAGACAAAGGAAGAAGAAATGTCATAAAGAGAATTTGGAGGTCAGGGAATAGTTACCTAAAACAAACCCAATCTGTTACAACACACACAGATGCTAACTCACTCATTCTGCTTTGCAATCAGTAGTTTAAAGCTATTTCTGCCAATGAATCCATAGAAGCAGAGCTCTACCGCTATATAAGAGGCTGCTAAGGTGAGTTTTGTATTTCTCCTCCATGCTGGGTTTTGTTGACAGTTTTTTTTTTCTTCTTTTTAATTATTTGTTTTAAATCTAAAAGTCAGGATGAGTGCTTTGGGTTCCATATTGATTTACTTTCGTAGGGGCAAAAAGGTGTTACCTTTTCCTCATCCATCATATGGGTCTCAGCTTATACTCCAATAACAAAAGGCAGGTCGACAAGAGAATGCCTAACAAGTTTATTTAATCAAAGTTTTATGTGACCCAGGAGGCTTCGGAAATGAAGTGCCAAAGACCCAGAGAAAACTGTCTATTTTTATGCTTAGGTTCCATATGGACAACTGTGTAGAAATGTCTTAATAATTGGACGGAGAGGTATCATCTAGTAGTAATAGACTGAAGGAGGAACGCCAACAAGGCCTGTCTGTTTAGATTCTTCTTGGCCTCTCTGTGTGGCATTCCTTTTCTCCGGGTATAGGACAGGACACTGTCCTCACATGAGGATCTTCAAGGCAGAAGGCTGAAGTTCAGAAGTTCAGAGAGTGAACTTTCTAGGTTTTATGACTTGCTTTGGGAAAGAGGAGTTCTAGTCTCTGTAACCTGCTTTGGGGGAGAGGAATTCTGGTTTCTGTGAATTCCTTGGTGGGGCAGGAAGAAAGAGGGGTGAGAGACAGAATGGGAGAAGGTCAGAAAGAGCTTGCCTCTGAGGCCTTCCAATCGCTTTCAGTTCAAAGTGCTCAGCTCACCAGGGAGCCATACTTTGGAGGTATCCTGTTCTGAGCCCTGACACTTTATTTCCTGTTTGTTGGAGTTGTAGAGGAGGAAAGATTTCTTTTCTCACCCATTGTTAGGTTCCTAGCTTAAGCACCTGTAATAAAAGACAGTTTGAAAAAAGAAAAACATAACAAATTTATTTAATACAAATTTTGGGTGACACGGGGGCCTTTGGAAATGAAGACCCAAAGACACAGGGAAACTCGTATATTCTTATGCTTAGGTTTGATGAGGAGTGGACAGTCATACAGAAGTATGACTGGACAAGGGGGTATGATCTAACAGTAGTAAAGTGGAGAGGAACTTGGTAAAGTCTGCTTGTTCAGATTCTTCTCTGTCTCCCTGTGTCTCCAGAGTTCAGGACATTCCTTCCTTCCAGGTATAGGGAGGGCACTTCTGGAATGATGGTCTTATAATCTACTTCAGGGGAAGCTCAGAAAATTTTTTCTAGGTTTTATGGCATGCTCCAGGGAAGAAGGGCAAGGGGAAGGTGAGATAGTGACTTTCTTGCTTCTGCTGTTTTCTCAAATGCCCATGGTACCCTGCTTTGGGATAGCATGCCCTGAACTCCATCAGAGTATATGCATTCAGCACCCTTGTCCGCAGCAGCACCTAAGAGTTCTCAAGCAGTGGAGGCCTACCCTATTTGTGTATGGGGGTGTGTATTGGAGGAAGTCAAAATATTTCACCCCAAAATATACTTCTTAGACATATTTTGAGATGGTTTCTCAGAGGGCCTGCAAGCAGAAGTAGCCCTGCAAAGCTGCCTTTGTTGGGGAGACTCAAAAGTGAGTCTTTCTTAGAGAATCTGCATTGATGCAGCCAGGCCTTCCCTTGTCTGGATCTAGAGAAGATTAACGGAGAGTTTGACACCTTTAAAGTTCTGAAAAAGACATTCGCCATCTATTCTCTCTCAGGGCTGCTACCTGTGAGGTTTCATCTATTCATATATAACGAGACCACCTTTGCTAGCCTGGCCTCCTCTTTGCCCGCTCCGATAACCTGTTTTGCCACAATCCAAGCCGGGTTCTTTCTGTAACTTCAAGATGATATTGTAGGGATCAAGACTGAAAAATCACTGACATGAGACAGAATGATTAATAGGAGAAAAGACATACAAATTTATTTAACAGGTATACATGGGAGCCTTCAGAATGAAGAGCCAGGGATACAGAGGAAATTTTCCATTTTTATGCTTAGGTTCAACAAAGTATGGACAGCTATGTAGAAATAAGATTGGATAAAAAGGGTATGGTGTCATGCTAATAGACTGAGTTGGGAAACCCAGCTGGGTCTCTCTAGAGGTCTTCTTGGCCTCTCTGAGCAGCATTCCTGCCTTCTGGGCATGAGGCAGGTCTCTCTCTGGAACGGGGGTCAAACAAGGTAGGTCAGATAATTTCTTAATGGCCAGTTTTTACAAAGAATAATTTCAGGTTTTATGGCTGGCTTTTGGGCAAAGGGGTTCTGGCTTTTATAACTGGCCTTGGGGAAGAGGGAGTCTACTTTCTATGGCTAGCCTCAGGGGAGACTGGGACTGAGAGGCAGGAGGACAGGAAGGGGTCAGAGAAAAACTTTTGCTTCTGAAGCCCTCATCCTGGGGAACTGTTTTCTGAGCCCTAACAGTATATAAGCTCCTGAACCTCACTGGGGGATTGGGGTAACCACTCTGTGGTTCTCCCCTGTGCTCATTAACAAATTGCTATTTCTCCTATCAATCTGCCTTTTGTCAGTTGCTTTTTCAATGGATCTTCAGAAGGTGAAGGGGAAGTTTTCCCTTGGTGCCTAAAGGGTGTGTGTGTGTGTGTGTGTGTGTGTGTGTGTATGATTTGTTTTATTTAAAATAAAACAAATCTTACAGTCCAGAGCACCATGGAGTCCCCTCCAACAGCACGGTGCAAACAACTGTCATCCTCACCGCACCCAAGAGAATGGCAGCCCTTGTCCTGCTCCTCAGCAATGAAGCAATCTATTAATGAATGAGCACTCTTTTATAAAACTCCTAATGTGCGTAAGGTATTGTGTCCTTTCTTCCAATTTTGACATTGTTGCTGGCAGTCAGATGAGCTTGTGTGTGTAGCTACTAGACAGTGGGAAAGACTTTGTCCCCTTCCCTAAGCCTGGATTCTCTGGGAACAATGACTGTAGGGGAACTATTACTGTAGCAGTAATAGTGGGCTCTGTTGCCATAGTCTCTTCCCAGCATGCCCAAGGACAAGTCCCTGCATCTGCTGTGACACCTCATTAGAGACAGAGCAATGTGTGACCTCAAGCCTGTCTGTGCTGGGCTCTGGCCGGTGTCCTACTTGTAGTTTTGCGCCATACATGAGTGAAGTTGATTTGGGGCCAACAGACTAATGTGCTCTTAAAACTGAGAAATAAACATTCTAACACTTAAGACACCATTAATAGAACAAACAAAATTATAACAATGCTAAGGGAGCCAACGACTATTGTTTTAAACAAAAACAATAATATGAACTAATCATTCACATGATTTTATATAATTGTAATCATCTTATGGTTAGAATTTCTGTATTTTTTTTTTTCATGTAACAAGACTTTGTGAACATTTTCCCATGTTACTTTGTGGCCTTCATAATTAATTACACAAAGATTTAAAGGAAAATAAACATGTTTGTCTTTAGGCTCCCAGAAACTAGCATCCAAGGCATATGACACAGTGGTGAAAGGGTAACTGGGTCACAGAAAATGTCTCTAATTTGGATTACTGATCATAGTTTCGTTCCGGTATTTTGCCACTGTGTATGTGGAAGTCCCAAACTTTATTTTCTTTTCCTTCCAAGTACATCTATGAACTCTTTGCCTCTTTCTGAGCAATGTGTCCTTGAATCGGACAATTGTTTGTCTCTTTCTCTTCTCAACCAGGGGATTTGTTCCTTGTTAACAGGAATTCACATCCCACCACCTGTTTCACCAGGCACGTGATCGGGGCTTCGGGTAGAACCTCTCCTTAACTTTACAAAACCATTCTAGGAGCTCCCATCTGAGAGACTGCACTATTTATTTTAATTCAGAGAGTTTTCATTAAATATGCAGACACCAGAAAATGTACCCAGAATTCAGACAGATTAATAACTTGGTTCCTGAATGGAGACAGTTCCAATACCATGGATTCCTATTCCATTTCGAACGGTTCCAGATGAAAGGCAGCCACTGACGACCGCGTGGAGACGGGGAAATCCGCATTTCCACGCCTGTTGCCAGGCTCTGCTGAGGCTGACTGGCTGCCCCCGTGTGAGGTCTCAGGCCCTTGGGGGAAGAGATGCGCATCTGGGTAGAAGCTGTGCCCTGAGGGCAGAACTCCCACCGCCAGCCTGGGCCCTCCTCCCTCCCCTCCGGGCATGTTCCCACCAGCTCCAGTGATCTCAGAGGCACCGTCTGCCAGAGCGAGGACCCTCCTCAGCGAACCACCACGGGCACAGCGGTGCAGCCTGTCTGTGCAGCACTTGTCAGCTACGCACAGCGGGCTGTCGGTCACTGCTTGGAGCCCACCTGCTGCTGAGAGAGGGCTCTCTAAGCACGAAGTAGCCTGTGTGAAACCTTGGGCTGGGTTGATGGCATAGATTGCCAATGGGGGTCCCATACAGCACAAAGGGAGAGGAAATCCTTAGAATTCTAGGAACAGAGCAAAGAAAAATCCCTGTGTGACCAACCACACCTAATAAAACTGGGCACCCCATGTGGCTAGTAAACACATCACCCTCAGGCAGGGAAGGGAAGCAGAGATTGTTAAAAACATTGACAAAACTTTCAAGTTCAATGGCCCTGGGTCACATCAGAGTAGAGCAAATGGTAATTGTAACAGGTTCTAATTAAGAATTCACATTTTTATTTGAGTCAGCTTGGTGAGAAGGAAGAGAGCTTTCTTGACTTTTCTTGGTTTGATTGTTTTTAGTTTATAAAACAAATTCTGGTTTCCCCTACAATTATGTTAAATTACTGTCTCCAAAGAAACATTTTGCATATGGATGCCCTCTGATCTATTTTCCCCTGACGTGTCTTTCCTGCAGCCTGGGAGGGTCATTTGCATGTACAGCAAGGGGTTGTTTGGCCCAGGAATACAGCACACTAGTGGGTTTAAAGAGTATAATCTGACTGTATCCTGGAAGTAGCTACTTTGATCTCTTATACCGATAATCGTGTTTGTCAGAAAATAGGGGGGGGAAATCACTGCAAGTCAAAACTTTTGCTGAAAGATAAGATGTTATGATTTTCTGCTAATTATCTTACTGCAATTAAGAAGTTAGGGCTGATGACTCAAAGCTTCCGA
The DNA here is from genome assembly GCA_028533085.1 of Varecia variegata. Classification (NCBI taxonomy): domain Eukaryota; kingdom Metazoa; phylum Chordata; class Mammalia; order Primates; family Lemuridae; genus Varecia; species Varecia variegata. Next base: position 102,121,370 of record CM052439.1, on the reverse strand, counting down.
TACATGAAAACCAGCAGCCATTTTAGTTGAAATGCTACGTTCTGCGACCTGTTTTTAATTGACTTTTCTCTTCTTCACTCTTCAAAGCAGGGCTCGGCCAAAGCCACCACACTCTGGCTTTGAAGCTCCCTTGAAAAAGAGAAAAAACAAAGGCCAAAAGTCAAGGGCTTTTACTACATATGTTTTAGGCCAAATTTACAAATGTTTTTTTTTTTTTTTTGAGTTTCTCAAAAGGTTATTTTTAGTGAGCTGTTTCATCTGGAAAAACAAAAACAGAAACCAAGACACCTCTTAATATGATCATGCTTTTTTAAAAAATCTTATTTAACAATTGGTCTAGTCAGAATGTCTGCTTTTCTAATTTTTTTCTGAAGATTGAAGTTTAACATTTCTGATGTGTACAAAATAGCAGATAAACATTTTTTTGTTTGAAATACCTCTTCTATAACGTAGTTATCACATGACAGCCACAGCTGGTTCTATTACCCTAGGTTGCGTAAGACATCATAGACAAGACCTTTCCTGAATCCTGTGGACAGCGGCTGGGGCTCAGTTATCGGGTTCATGGTCTGTGCTCAGGGAAGACATCATCATCTACAACCACCTTAAATTATAATATTTCTATTACAGAAATAAAAATCCCAATAATTTGACATTTAGATCGATTATTTGCCAAGTTCAGACACACACAGAATGTTTAAAAATGTATGGAAGAAAACAAGGTATTCCAGCCACTTTCATAAAGAACATTTTAATAAAAGATTCAGATAAATGCTCAATCCTTAAAAAAAAAAATACTCCTTGAAAATGCCAAAAAGACACGCAAAGTGTTAGTTTCTTTAGGGCTAAGATACAATGCATCTCATTTAGTTTGGTGCCCATTCATGAGTCTTCAACTTCAAGCCGACACGTGTTTCTATCTTGGCATGACCTTCTCATTCTGACAATGTAGAGTGTCTTAGGTTCCGTATAGAGCAACAACTCATATTTGGATTGTACAGGAGGAAAAATTTTCTTTTTCTTTTGCCCATCATTATCTGGGGCCCTGTAAATTAGACTGACAAAACAAGATTAACAAGAGAAAACAAACAAGTTTATCAACGCATGCATTACTCATATACATGGGAGAATTCAGTAATGATTAAATTAAAGGGTGGTTAGAATTTCAGCTTATATAACATCTTCACACACAAAATGTATATTTTTAGAGAAGTCACAAGACAAAGGAAAAGGACTTTGAGCTTCTAGAGAGGCAAATTGTGTGAAGCCAGATATATGGAGAAACTAATGGTAGATATGAGATAGTAAGGTTTGTTACATGGATTCTACTTGTACCATCTCTGGGCTAAATGTCTAGAGTTGTCTCTAATGATTAACTTATATGCCTCTTGGTAGAGAGGGGAGGAGGGACACCTTTGCAAATTTATATCCTATTTTTAGGCTCACGGGGAGGAGGACAGAGGGCTTTTCCTATACCTGCTTCATCTTAATTGCCTACAGTTCAAAATAAGCCTTATGCCAAAGTGGCATATTTTTGGGTGGCATGCTCTGCTATCTTTCGGATAATGCTTTTTCATTTAGAAACCTTCTCATCCCCCCTTTTAAAAATAATTCATTATGTGCTACAATCCTGTGAAACAAGTAACTGTTATCATCTCTATTTTGTAGGTGTCGACACTGAGGTTCACAGAGATTGTAGTAAGTTTAGTTAGTAGATGAGCCAAGATGAAATCTGCTGGTTTTACATCTGTGTAGCTCCTACGTAACTCTCTTCTCTAACTGTACTGCTTAACGCCTGCAGGACCATGGTAGGGCCGTGTCCAGCCTGCACCGCTATTCTGATACTCTAGTCAGAATTCGACATGCTCTTTATTCTGGGATATTTGTAAGTTCCATATCACCAAATAAGGATACCATGGCATTCAAATTCGTTCATTTAATATTTTTGAGCACCACTGTGTGTCAGACTCTATTCTAGACACTGGGGATACAGCAGTAAACAAGACAGAAAAGGTCAGTCCCTCCTCTTGGGTGGGGAGAGATAGAAAGCAGATGTGTAAAAACAAAAATACTTTCTGATAGTTATAAACATTATGGAGAAAGTAGAGCAAGGGAACATTTTGGGAATGGCGGTGGGAGTGAGTGGGAGGAAAGTGAGTGGGGAGAAAGTGGTGATTTGGGTGGTATGGAAGTATTTTTAGTAGGGAGCCATTATCAGCCTACCTAAAAATATTCAAATTCATGTTTTATAGGTTCTGTGCTAGCCATCACATAGGTTCAGACTATGCATTTCATGAGGTCTTTCATGGGGAATATTTTTCATTTTACAGATGGAAAAAAATCCTAAGACAGGGAGAGATCATGGGACTTGGCCACTGTTACACAGCTGATTTGCACAAGGTTAGGGCCAGATCTAGGTTTCCTGATTTCCAGAACTGAGCTCCTTCCATCACGTTGTGCAGCACCCATCCCCATGAGCCAGGCATCCTCTACCCAGCGGCATGGCCAGCCCGCCCTGCCTCATGCCAAAGGCCAGGGAACCCAAGCAGAGAGGATGACATCACCTTCTTGATAGCTCAGAGCCATATTCCCCGACAGGCTCTCACTCTGGCATGCAAATAAGGATGCAGCTTGTCACAAACTTCTAGATTATTTTGGAGGATTCAAGCAGATTTCAGTCTTTGCTGTAAAAGCTGCACCTGTGTGTGGCTGTTGGACATGGATTTTCCAGGACTCTAAGGCTATGTTGTGGTGATACTTTGTAGAGAATTACAGACAAAAGGTTTGGCAAGGCCAGTGGTTCTCAGGCCACATGTGCCATGGAAACCCAGCCAGGTCACTTTAGACCAAAACATTTATTTGGGCCAATTCCCAAGAGTTCACCTCTCAGTTTCTATGACAGAGACCTGGAAACACAAACTGGCTTCAAACAAAGCCACTAGACCCTGTGTGCTAGACCCGGGCCACTCTCACAGGCTGTTGTTTCAGCTCATTTCATCATCTTTGGCTCTACCCTTGGAAAAGCACTTTCATAAAATTGAAAAATAAAGCTTTTTTTTTCCATATAAAGAATGCTTGCTCATTGCAGAAAATTTAGAAGTTATTGAAGAACACAAATATGAAATTTAAATCACTCTAATTTGATCACCTAATAATAATCATTAGTACATGGTTTGCAGAGCCCAGTCTATTTTTTATGCCTGAGAATACTTTTTTAAAAATAAAAAATATGGATCACACTATAAATTGCTTTGTAACTGGATTATTTTAAATTTTTTATTAATAATACAGTAATAATATAGTCTGAATTTTTATTGACTGCTTACCTCATCTCAGCTACAAAAATCTATGAAACTGCTACTACAATTGCTGTTTTGCAGCTGAAAAAACAGAGATTCTTTTTTTTAATTTTATTTCAGCATATTATGGGGGTACAAAAGTTTAGGTTACATATATTGCCCTTGCCCTCCCCCCCCCCAGAATCAGAGCTTCAAGCATGTCCATCCCCTAGATGGTACACATCGCACTCATTATGTATGTATACACCAGTCCCCTCCCCCCCCACATCTGCCCAACACCCAATTAATGTTATTCCTAAATGTGCTCTTAGGTGATCATCAGTGAAACCAATTTGATGATGAGTACATGCGGTGCTTATTTTTCCATTCTTGGGATACTTCACTTAGTAGAATGGGTTCCAGCTCTATCCAGGATAACATAAGAGGTGCTATATCGCCGTTATTTCTTATAGCTGAGTAGTACTCCATGGTATACATATACCACATTTTATTAATCCACTCATGTATTGATGGCCACTTGGGTTGTTTCCACATCTTTGCAATTGTGAATTGTGCTGCTATAAACATTCGGGTGCAGATGTCTTTTTTATAGAATGTCTTTTGTTCTTTTGGGTAGATGCCCAATAATGGGATTGCTGGATTGAATGGAAGGTCTACTTGAATCTGTTTAAGGAATCTCCATATTGCTTTCCATAGGGGCTGCACTAATTTACAGTCCCACCAGCAGTGTATGAGTGTTCCTGTCTCTCCGCATCCACGCCAACATGTATTGTTTTGGGACTTTTTGATAAAGGCCATTCTCACTGGAGATAAGTGATATCTCATTGCGGTTTTGATTTGCATTTCCCTGATGATTAGAAATGTTGAGCATTTTTTCATATGTTTATTGGCCGTACTTCTGTCTTCTTTTGAAAAATTTCTATTCATGTCCTTTGCCCAATTTTTGATAGGGTTGTTTGATTTTTTTCTTGCTGATTTTCCTGAGTTCTAAATAGATTCTAGTTATCAGCCCTTTATCGGATGTGTAGCATGTGAAAATTTTTCCCATTCTGAAAACAGAGGTTCTGAGAACGTTTATTCTTTCTCTTCACTCTCTTATTAGATAAACTCATTCTGGCCCATGTCTCACAGTTTATTTGTAAGCTCTAGTTCAAAATTTTGCTGTCAGCCCTGACCTTTCTTCGCAGCTTTAGATTTTTATATCAACTGCGTATTTGATAGTTTAATTTGGATCTCAAAGGTGCCTAGGACTCAACTGTCCAAACTTGTGTGTAAGTATCCTATCCTATTGGCCAACACAAGGACCCACCCCTCTGCCATCAAAGCCTTGGTCTAAGCTACCATCTTAGCCGGTCTCTTGCAATTCACCCTTGACCTTCCTGAATTTATTCTCTACACAGCAGCCAAAGAATCTGTTCAAAATGCAAATTTGATTATGCTACAACCGATTTATGAGGCTTGAGTGACTTTTGTCTGCTCTTCAGGGATAAAGACCAGAATCCTTAACATGGGCCACAAAGCCAAGCATGGTTTGCCTGCCAGGGTAGCCTCAGTTCACACTGTGCTCCTCATGCTCTGCACCCCAGTCTCACTGACACTCTTAGCTCATCTAAGTAAACTGCAGCAGGATTTGCACTTGCTGTTCCTTCTGACTGGAATGCCATTCCCACACCATGTTTATTCTTTGGCTCAATGATTCCTACTTTCTCTTTAGATGTCAGTTTAGTCTCCACATCTGTAGATATGGCTCCCCTAAACCTCTGTGTCTAAGCTTTCTGTATTAATCACAAAATACAGAATAAAAAATAGTATAACATAATAAAGAATAGCACCGTGCTATTCTTTTCTGTAGCACTTACCATGGATACAAACTCATACCTATTTGTATTCTCTGATTGAAGACTGTAATTCCATTTAGACCGTAAGCTCCACGAGGACAGGAACCACATGTGTTTGTGTCTACCATTATATCTTCATTGCCTAGAGCACTGGCTGGTATATATTTATTATTAAATATGTGTTGGATAAATGAGTGTAGTGACTTGTTTAGATTTACCTAGCTAACATGGCTGAGCCAAAATGGAACCCAGTGTTCTTTTAATCCTATGATAATATCAGGAAGGCATAAAGCAATAAATGCGTTTATATGAGACATTTATTTAACAATATACACCAGCATTCCTATTCTCAAATCTCTGAACTGACCTCTGTGTACTCCAATAACACTACCTACACACCCAGAGAAAAGGATTTTCATTGCTTGCTAAGGAGAATTTAACAGCACATCATTGTTTTGATTCATATTTCTTGAAGTTAATATATCCTTTGATTAACATCTAAGCTTTGGGTCAGACACTGGGGTGAAAAGTGAAGAAGAAAGCATGGTTTTAGGACAAAATATGGAGAGTTGTGAGAGCAGAGGCAAAGTGACAATGTCAGCAAGGACAATTTTCACAGGGTTGTAGGTGGTGTGGACAAAGAGTAGACAGGAACCAGACAATATCTAAACTGGAAAGAACCTTAGAACTCCTCTCATTCAACATTCTCATTTTATAGATTTCCATCATGGCCAAGGTCACACTTTAGTTATTGAAATCTCCAGAACTGGACGCTGCACGCCTCCCTTACAGAGGGTGAAATTCCCGAATACTATGTTAGCCCATCAGTAAGGACTAATTGAATGTCTACTATGTAGTCCCCAAATACTTAGCACAGGAAATGTAGGAAAAGTAATTTAAAAGCTAGTGAATTTGTAATAATAATAATAATATCAGCAGCATTTTGTGTTTATACAATGCTTTATTGTTTGAAAAATACCTTTTTGTACTTCCTGTCATGCAATCCTCACAAAACCATTGAGGTAGACAGGGCAGGATTCTCACTCATAGGCTAGATATATAGGAGGAAATATATACCCCAGAAGATAACAGAATTTGTCTAAAGCCAAGGGCTACTAAGTGGCAGATCTCAGCCTCAAATTCAGATTCCTGTACTCTAAGTTTGGTGCTGTTTCCATTGCCTCTTGCTGCTTGACGAGGCTCTATGAGCTGTAAAAACTTACACTGCAATTCTCCAAAATCTCTGTGAGGTTTCTCACATAGGTGCAGGCTCACCTTCCAAGTTTAAGAGTATATTAGGAATAATTTGAAACCCAATCTGAAGTGACCCTGACCGTTTCTAGGCTCAGCCCTTCTCTTTCTCAGTTTCAGGCAGGATGCCAGATCTCATGAGCAGTGATTCTGTGCCAAGTTCAGCAGGGAGCACTGAATTAAGATTCTCACGTTGACAGCAATTTTGTCTTGTGAAGATGCACAAGGCCAGCCTATGCATTTCTTTCACACCTGGGAGTGTTGGAATATATTTTTATTTGCAAACATATTTGCCTTGAAACATATATCATATGAACGTAAGTGTGGGTTTCTTTGAAAATAATCTACTGTCACCCTTCTATTTCAATCATTTGGTGAGTTTTAAATATATTTTTCTTTCCAGAGTCCATGAAAAGGTGCTTGTTTTCTCCCTCTTTTCACCAGCCGGGTGCCAACATTTCTTTCCTTCTCTTGATCTGACGTAAGTTCAGTGTTTTGCTTCTGTCTGCTATTCCAGCTGGTAACCTGCAGGTAGTTGGATGAAAGAGGCTTTCTCTCAACTCAGGCAAGGCACCAAGTGCCACCTCAAACCCAGATCCACATGCACGCACACACACATATACACACAAACACTGTGGAGTACAATAGTTTGACGTACAGGATGCTCTGCAGAAAGAGGTCGGTTCATTTCCACCCACAGTCCTCTGCAGGCCAGCTCAAGTCAGTGAAATTGGCTGCTGTCCGTGCAAATCAGCATCCTGGAAAGGGAAGGTCTGGGTCAAGAGGAAGGAATATCCCATCCTGAGGAAGAAAGATTAGATTTGTTCAGTATGATTGCTCGGGGACAGCATCCAAATTTACAATGCTCTGCAACTCTTAATTTAGCCTGCTATCAGTTTAAGATTACTAAACTGTATTTAGAAGAAAGACACATTCATTATTGTTTTTAGGCAATCTAATTTTAGAAATATTACTAGAATAAAGCTCAGGAATATGATAATATTTAACTAGAAATGTGACTAATAAAGCTCCCCATGTTTCCACATTTGCATGCTAAAGACTGTAATTAAAAATAAATAGTGAAACAGGAAAACTTCTTTTGGGTGATATGGCAAAGGATGAATTGCTTTGTTTAGATGAATGAGCTACTCAAATGACAGATTGCCTTTTCAGATATAATTACATTTTATTTAGGTTAGAGATCAATTATGCCACATATTCTTTTTGTTTAGGCTATGTGGAGACCAGGGGTGGCTCCTAGCTATGACAGGGCATGCATGGCTACTTTAGTACAGATCACTTAGGAGGACCTCAGACCCTACAAACCTAAGGTCAGAGACAGATGAGATGTTTAGACCAAGTAGCCTCAGGTGACTTGAATCTTCACTCAAATCTGGTATATAATAATATAGTTTGTGAAGTTGACAAATTCCACATCTCTTCCCTTCTTGTATGCATACATATTTGTTGTTGTTTTGTTTTCTTGCCTAATTACTTTGGCTAATACTTCCAAAACAGTGTTAATTAGGGATGATGATTATAGTTATTTTTGTCTTCTTGATGTTGATGAAAAACCTGGTTTGCTTTTAATCATGACGCTGGCTGAATGTTTTAAGTTTGTTACGTTCTCTGTCTCTACCTTTTGAAGTTGCAGCATTTATTGGTAGTCCCAGAAGCGATTTCTGGGGCAAGGCATTTTATGACCTATATGGTTTAAGATATGTCTGGTTCTAAGTCATTGCAGTTTTATTTTCATCAGTGCCTACTTAGCTTTGTCCAAATCTCCAGGACTAGTTCCTAACCTGAGTAAGGAGGAACTTTTGAAAGATTGACATGGGGATTTCTGCCTTATTTTAGAGACTGTACCTTATACCAAGTTCTAATTAGTGAATCTCTGTGCTTGAGTTTCTGTCTCTATAAATTGTCTATGATAGGTCCTGGTTCGTATAGTGGCTCTGGGTGAGATGGCCTGGGTGCAAATCCTGTTTTTTCTACTCACTAGTTGTTTGACCTCAGGCAAGTTATTAAATTTCTTTGTGCTTCCACAAATCAGGTTAATAGCAGTACTTGACTCACAAGGTTGTTATGAGCTTTAAACTAAATCAGGTATATAAAGAAGGATGCTTGGCACATAGTAAGGTACTTGCTAAAGGTTTGTAGTTATTATTACTAGTGGAAAATGTAGTAGTATTGTTATCCATTTTGATTGCACCTGATTTCCTTCTATCAACCCTCTTCTCAGGAAGGGCTGTCTACTACTTGATTCTCACCTTGGTCATTGGGATCTGCTACCTGTTATTAAGCTCATCTTGGCAGGACACCCCATCACACCATGTTGACCTTTGGGATGATGAGCGTTCTTAAACTATTCGATTGTCTGACCTCAGGTTACAATATTCTATCTGCTGGCTGAAATTTTCTTCAAAGACTCAATTCAGGGTTTAATTCTACTGCCCGATTTCCACTTCACTAGTTGTGAACCTAGTTTTATATAAGAAATTTAACCAGGATGTTTATGGCTCTTTTTGTTCTTTTTGTTTGTTTTTACACCTTTGACACATTCACGTAATGTACTTTAATGCTTTTCCCAAAGTGACACTGATTTTGTGATAAGGGATATAGTTCCAGCTCTGCAAAATCATTTCTATTTATCCTGAACCAGAGTTGACAAACATAAAATCATGTTACTCAGTCAGTTTGTTCAGTTAGCATACATTCATTTAACTTATATTCTAGTATTAACACTGTGCCGGGGAATAAAGTAAATATGAAATAATGTAAGAAGACTGGGACAATATCCTTGAAGAACTTACAGTTTAGATGAATGAGACAAAGATTATTATTGTCCAAGGCCAGACTGTGGAAATGAAGGTGTGAATGGACAGCCTAGTAGGGAAGTGAGATCCGAGTTGAATCATGCAATTTTTAAATAGAATACAATGAGTTTTGAATATATTTTTCTTTCTAGAGTCCAAGAAAAAGTGTTAGCTTTCCCTCTCTTTTAACTCTAATAGCTGTGTGTCAACATTTTCTTTCTCTTGGTATGAAGAAAAAGAAGGGCATTCCAAATGTGGTATCAACATTATCACTAGATTCTAATTTGGTGATATTAATCATAATTAATGCAATTAACTCAATTGATTTATTCAACTATTCTTGTACTGTTTCATTATTTCCCCATATCTACATATTATTACTTACTTAATAATTTTCTTTAAATCCTTATTTTTTTGTATAAATAACTTTATTGAAATTTTGTTATTGTTATTATCTTAAGTAGAAAAGTGATATACCTTGCCATAAAAAGATAACAGCAGACTACATACACAATTATTTAAATTTTTCAAAGTTCATCTACAGGCCATCTAAAATTGTCTCACATTCCACTAATAGGGAACTCTGTTACGTTCCTTTGGGTGGGAGCACTGAATAGTTGATTGAGGTCGCTGTTTAAATTCTGCTTGGCATTGCTGTACAGCTCCAATTCTACTCACCTGCCATCACGCTAGTCCTTACTTTGTCTTATTTTCTTCATAGCACATATCATGTTCTAAAAGTATATTATTTATTTTTTTCCTTGCTGCTGTTTTTCATGACTAGAATATAAACTCCATGTGGGCAAAAACTTCTGTTCCCAGAGCCTGGCTTATATTAGGCACTCAGTGGCCTGAGTTTCATGGCACTATGGTGAGAAACTCTTGTGGGTTTAATTTAGGCTTGGATTGAACAACCCTGTTTGCTGGGTCAATACTTTATGAACCAATTTTTTCTTTCCTGTGTCTTTGATGGCCTTCTATGACTTTGGAGTTTGTTTATTCAACTGAGCTCATGGGACCTTTTTATTTCTCCTAATCTCTGTAAATTTTCAGAACTTTGGACTTTTTACTTCTCCTTTTAAAAGCCAACCTACTGGCCCAATTCCTTTTCTACTTAGACCTACCTAACAAGGTACTAACTGGATTCTAGTTAGATTCCTGGTCTTCCCAGCGTAATGCACTCAGGTGGCCAAGAAAACCACTTAATTTGTCTGGGAAGAGTGGCTATAACAATTAAATCATTCTGAATATTGTGCTCTAATATTTGAGAATCAATCAATGGGACAATGGCAAGTACATTTGTCTATCTATACCAAGAGTAACCATAGCTAAAGGCTAAGGTATGTTCCTCAATTTTAATTCTTAAAGACTGCACTTTTTATTCTTAAGGCAATGGATGTATAATCATTAGGAATATCCTCTCAATTTTTACATCTTCCTTAGGCAAATATTAATAGATTAAGAATTTGTATAAATGTATTTTTATCCTCATTTTTCAAATGTTTTATATAATATTCGTATACTGTAGAAGGTACCAATCAGAATCATTTAAAGAGATAATATGATCTATATCCAAGATAGGGAAATGTTATTTAAAGTATTTTTATCTAATTTTCTACTCTTTGAAGAATTTGTATTTTTCCTGCCTAATTAGATAATGGTAAGTCAAGGGGATAAAAATCCATACCTACTTCCGGTGACAAATCCAATTCCTGTTAAAGGTGGTTGATCAAAGAAGCCATACTTGTTGGTGATAAATGACTCAGATGCCACTGCAAGGCTCATGCACTTCTAGGGAAATCTTTCATGTCATGGAAGAGGAAACAAAATTGCAAATTTGAGAGTGGATGGTAATGATTAGTATTGGATGCTATTTATAATCAGTGGCACAGGAAGTTAATTAGTTGTTTTCAATAAGGTGACTGAGCTGATCCCAATAGAAAAAGTGCATATGATTTTATAAATAAAAAATATTTTTTAAAGGGCTGATAAATTTCGTGATTTTGGTAAGGCTGGGAGGAAAGCATGCTGAGTGGCTAAAAATGACACAGATGTAATTATAGATCAGTTAGTCCTCTCAGCTTTATTTAGAGCAAAATTTGTATTTATGAGAATGTTTTAATTGATTTTTATTGTTAACTAACTTAACTGTCTTAGAATATTTAGTCATGTTAATATAAGAAAATCTTTTCCATAAGTTTGTTTGGCTCAGAAATTCTCTCTGGATAACCAGTATAAATATGTAGTTCTAAGGCTATAGGATAGGGTCATTAAACCTTCATATTATTATCTATTGCTACATTTAAAACCCTGTCTTATAGAGTTCTTGTTTCCACATTCTTTCAAATGTCCTCCTTTCTGTTACCTTATGGACACCTGCCCTTTGTTCTCTCACTCTAAGGAATCTATTCACTTTCCTATTTTACTAGAGACAGGAAATGAATCATAGGGGTTGTGCAATTAATGGCAATGGTGTGCTAGAATCTAGGTCTTCCTGAAATCAGGTTTTATTTTTCATTTAGAAATAATGAGTTGTTAATTTATAACTGGCAATTTTGATTATAGACAAAGATGATTATTTCTAATTTATTTTATTTTAATAAACTAACATACAGTAATTGAGGAAAGGTGGGCATGCATTTGTAGAAAATTGGACCTTTCTACTTAGTATTGATTATTGATGACATTAATTAATGTTATATATTCCAAATATAAAACATAATTACTGTTTGGGAATAAGTATAAATGTGATGGTAACAACCCAAGCTACAAAGATACTTTTTAATGCACTGTGGAGATATTTTATTAGCGAAGACCAATGTAGTCTGACAGACTTCATTTATGAATTTTACAAAAGGACCTAACTTGTTCCCAGCCAGTCATTCACAAACTGGCAGGATTTGGCTGATTATGGAAAGGAATAGTCCTTCTGACAAAAGGGAAGATTGCCCAGTGCTGCCGATAAAGAGTCCAAGGTCAGGAAAGAATCAGTCTGATTCTAAAAGGCAAACTATCAGAGCAGTAATCAGAGGTATCGCCTAGACAGTGGCCTGGAGTCAAGATAAGTCAATTTGCATAGTAGTTAGTGTACTTATTTTCCTTGATTCTTACAAATCAATAGGTTTAAAATGTTTAAGTGATTTGACCAAGATGACTAGTAATATTAAAAATAGTTATTTAAATATTGACATCCTGCAATGTGCCAGACATTATGTTATCTGCTTTACGTGCATTATCTGACTTAAGTATTGTTGGAGCCCGAAGAAGTGCTTTTATTACACTCATTTTAAAAAGTAGGAAACTAAATCTAGGGGCAAGGTTCTAAAACATGTCCATGGTAGCACAGCAGGGATGTGATAGAGTCAGGATTGAAGCCTGGGTGAGCCCAGTTCAGAGGCTGAGATCTTGGTTCCCGATTCCTGAAGCAGGTCCTCAAGCTGAGTTCAAGTTCACTGCTCTTTCTTTCCATTTGCCCTCCCTGCCCCGCCCCCACCTTTCTTTCAATAGATAACCAGCATTTTGAGATTCTGTGATTTGGTGTCTTTCAAATTGTGTGTGTGTGTGTGTGTGTGTGTGTGTGTGTGTGTGTGTGTGTTTTCTGTAATGAACTTCATTTTTTAGAACAGTTTTAGGTTTACAGAAAAACTGAGCAGAAAATGCAGTTTCCATACACCTCTTTCCTTCCTGCCACATACAATTTCCCCTATTATTAACATCTTGCATCAGTGCAGTACACTGGTTATTAATACAATTGATAAACCAATATCTGTACATTATTATCAACTAAAGTCCATAGTTTACATTAGGGTTCCCTCTTTGTGTCCTAAACCCATAGGGTTTTGACAAATATCTAATGTCACATATCCACCATTACAATATCATACAGAATAGTTTCACTTCCCTAAAAATCCCTTATTCTCTACCTATTATCTCTCTCTCTCTTCCCCTAAGGCCATGGCAACCAGTGATCTTTTTATTGTCTCTATAGTTTTGTCTTTTCCAGATAATGTCCTGTAATTGGAATCATATAGTACTGAGCCTCTTCAGACTGGCTTCTTTGACTTAGCATCATGTATCAGTCCATGTCTTTTTGTGGCTTGATGGCTCATTTTTAAAAAATAGATGAATAATATTCTTTTGTATGGTTGTACCATAGTTTATCTATTCACCTACTGAGGACATTTTAGTTGCTTCTGTAATTGGCAATTATAAATAAAACTGGTATAAACATTTGTGTGCAGGTTTTTTGTGTGTACACAAGTTTTCAACTATTTTGGTCAAATACCAAGGAGCATGATAGCTGGAAGATATGGTAACAATATGTTTGGCTTTGTGAGAAACTGTACCACTTACATTCCCACCAGCAATGGATGAGAGTTCCTTTTGCTCTATATCCTCAGCTGAACTTGGTGTTTGTGCATAGTGGTATTAATTTGCATTCCCTAATGGTATTATGATGTTGAGCATCTTTTCATATACTTATATATCACCTTTGGTGAGGGGTCTGTTCAGATCTTTTGCCAATTTTTTATTGGGTTGTTCATTTTCTTTTTGTTGAGTTTTAAGAGTTCTTTGCATATTTTGAATAACAGTACTTTACAGATATGTCTTTTGCAAACATTTTCTCCTAGAGTTCTGTGTTATTTAGTAGTCATTGATTCAACTTACCTGTGTTCTAAATCCCGAGAAAGTAAAAGGACTAATTCGGGAAGTCATATCAAATTGAAGCATCAGTTATCAATTTATTGTTTCAACAAAAGTGCACAGGGAATGTAGACAGTAAAATAATGTTATTTCTAGCATGATGTCTTTTAAAGTAAATTCCACAAAACATTAGATCTGTGAGGCTTTAAAAGATTTCTGGTGCAAAATGAGTTTGTGAAGAGTCAGATTACAATACAACTGAACAGGTTTCTTGGCTGTGGGTCTTCTCGGAGCCTTTGTGCTGACGATTGCTGTGATGGAAAGAAGGCAATGGTGTACTACTTTTTCCTAAGTTGTTTAACCACAGAGCTCTGTCTAGAAGCAGCTCGCAGGGCGAGCCTCCTGCCTGGGCCAGGCACCTTCAGTCCTGGGAGTCCTAGCAATAGGCTCCTGAGAAGTAAGGAGGCAAAGGCAAAGTGGGTTTTTAGGGTCTTGCTCTCTTCCCCTTTTCCTCCACCCTTCTTGCTCTATACTGGATTTTATTCAATAAGCTTTTTTTTTTTTTAATTCTTGAAGGTCTATTCTGTAGAAGGCCTTGCAGTAAGTCCTTCAAGAAATACAACAATGAAAAACACTCAGTCTTGCTAACCGTTTCAAGAGATAGGCAGGTCAAAACTTTTCTTATACTAGGATTACATCAATTATAATTACACATGAGAAGGATTTGACAAATACGGTTAATCATTCATTCAGCCACCCGTTATTTGCTGATTGGCTTCCATGTGCCACACTTTGTGTACGTACTAGAGACAAAGCTTTGAGCAAGGTAGATAGTTTTACTTTCGCAGAGGTTATAGTCTAGGGAAGGGTGACAGACAATAAACAGGAAAAGAAGCAAATAATCAAGATAATCTTACACAGTGTTAGGAGTGAAGAAGGAGGAAGAGTAGGAGGAAGAGAATCAGGGTGATAGGAGAGAGCAGGGCTTGGCAAACTTTTTCTGACAAAGCCAGATAGTCAATATTTCAGACTTTTACAAGCCATAAAGTCTCTGTCACAGCTATTCAACCATGACTGCAGCATGAAGCAGCCACAGACAGTGTGTAAACCAAGGGGTGTGACTGTGCTCCAATAAAACCTCATTTACACAAATAGTCCAGGGTTGGATTTCACTTGCCAGCTGTAGTTTGCTGACTTCTGGGATAGGTAATGATTGGGTGTGAGTTGGGGCTACTTTCTATTGAGCTACAAGGAAAACCCTTTTAGAGCAGGTAATGTTTCACCTGAGACCATAATTATAAGAAGGAAGTAGCCGTAGAAATGCTCTGAAGGAAGAGCAGTCTAGTTAGAGGAAACAGCAAGTGCAAAGGTCTCGTGGCTGGAACTGGCTTGGCCTGTTCAAGTATCAGCAAGAAGCCTGTGAAGCTGGGAGAAAGGTGGGATCCGTGAGATGAGGGTGGAGAGTGAGTTACAGGCCACGGGAGGGAATTCGGACTTGAGTCCGAATGAGAAGCCACTGGAAGTTTTTATGAAAGGGGATATATCAGATATATCTGATATATCTGATGCCATTTTAAAAAGACTAATCTGGCTGTTAGGTAAAGCAGAGAAAGAAGAAAGAAGCAGTTAGGAAACGATTGCAATGGTGCAGAGTAGAGGTAATGGCGCGGCCTGGGAGTGTCATCGTGAAGATGGAGAGATGCGGATGGATTTGGGATAGGAAGTGGAATCAGAACCAGAGGGAAAGTGAGAAATTAGACGTGGGGAGTGAAGGAAAAGATGAATCAAAGATGACCCCACAGGGACTTGAACAACTGGGTAGATGGAGATGTCATTTAGAGAGACAGGAAGTGGTAGGGAGGAGCTGGTTTTACTGGTAGGAAAATCAATTCTTCTATTTCTGGGGTATGTTGCATTTGAGATATTTTTTAGACTTCTGAGTGGAGATATCGTGCAATCACTTGGTCCTACAAGTTTGAAGTTCATTAGAAAGGTCAGTAAAGAAGGTAAAATTTAAGAATTTTCAGTAAGGAAAGACAGTTTGGAAGAGATCAGTTATGGAGGGAAGTTCTTTATTATAACCCTTACCATATCCCAGCACAGATAATTCTTTCTTCACTGACTTACATAGTAGATTGTGAGTGTCTGAAAGGCAGAATCTGGGTCTTGCTCAGTTTGTTTTTCCTGTACCTAGTAGAGTGTCTGCCAGATAGGAAGTTTTAAGTAAATGTTTGCTGAGTTTTTGCAATACTATAAAACTGAATCCAATTGACTTCATATACTCAGTTTTCTATATGGCCTTGTTATTCATTTCCATTTGAAAAGTAAAAAGGAACCAAGACCACCACATAAGAAAAAAGACCCCAAGTCAAAGAAATACCTGGACATCTTTCCTTTTAGCTATCGCTAAGCACAGAGGCTGGAACGGATCATGCACAGTCAGCCGGGGTCTTAGCCACCTTAATGATCCACACAGCTAGTACCGTAATTGACTGGGCCACTGGGAACATTATTGATCATGGAGATGACCAAAATAATTGCAGCAGCCAAATTGTGGTTCAATCCAGTAAATATGTGCCCATTTGACAAGTGATCTTGTCATTTGGTGATTTTTCTTTATTTGTTACAGAATTTCAGTGTTGGAAAGGGTCTTAGAGATCATCTGACATAATATAGAATAAAATAATATAGTTCAAAGAGGTTAAGTGCCTTGACCCAGGACACATGGCTAGTGGTGGAAACACTGATCTCAAGGCTCCTGATCCCTCATCCTTTCAACAGTACTCTAGTGTGGGTGAGTAGTGCGAGTGGGAAATAAGCTTCTGTTTTTGTGATATGTCACTGAGATTTTTTTTTTTTTTTCTGTAACTGCAGTGTTCCCTAGGTCAGGCTGCTTGACCCCATGTATGACCGTATGACTAGCTTTATAAATAGTAGAGTTCTACTCATATGCATATCCCTTTGTAAGAAAGAGGTGAGAGCAGCACTCAAATTCTTATCCACATGGTCATTTGTTCGCTATCTACTGTTTCAGAGATTCCTAGGATAAGCGTGTGGGTGTTATTGTTGTCATTGCATTGTATTTAAATTTTATGAATATTATGTATCTTTTTTGAGAGTTATGGCTCTTTTGGAGAAATTCATAGTTTGAAATCTATTTTCTTGGAGAGTGGCTGATACAATCAAGGAAAATAATCTGGAGCTTGAAATCTCCGTTACTAGTCTTTAATTAGGAACCATGTGTTAGGGTTAGTAAAACCAAAGAAGAGAGTAGATGGTATCATTCAAGAACCTTTCATTATTCCACCCCCCTTTTTTTTCAGATGGGGTCTTGCTATGTTGTCCAGACTGGAGCACAGTGACTATTCACAGGTGTGATCATAGCTCACTTACAGCTTCAAACTCCTGGGCTCAAGTGGTCCTTCTGCTTCGCCCTCTCCTGGGCTCAAGTGGTCCTTCTGCTTCGCCCTCCCAAGTAGGTGGGACTACCGGTGCATGCCACCACACCTGGCTCTCGTTTTCCTTTTTGATGATCAAAGATAATATATAAGAATCTCAACCCATTGAAAGAATTTATTAAAAAAAACTTAAAGGGGGCTTTGGCAAAGTAGACAGAACTGGTAGTATTTGAATAGTATGAACTTCCTGCCAGCAAGTTTATCCATCTTACCTACAGCCCTGGAGACCTCATAACTGTGCACACCTGAGTGTGCAAAGGGGGCCAAAGAACTGGCTTGTGCCATCACATTGGCTGAGCCTGGATGCAGCCCGGGGAAGACCTGGTCTAGTCCAGATCCTGTTCTCAAGATGCAATGGAAATGATGCCTGATGACAGCAGTCGGGCCAATTGATCCAGCACCCAGTTGAGCACCTTTTATACCAAATCAGGTCTATTGGAAATAGACACTTGGACAGGAGGTAGGATTTTATTCTTTTATGTTCTTAAGCTTCCCAGAAATAATGTCATTTTCTGAAAAGCTTAGTAACACTTTCAGAAATTCCAGTAATTACTTCAGACTCTGTTAACAATAATACAGACTTTGGAAACCTCCCAGGAGCTGTCTGCTAAAGAGAACACCCTCTATGCACCTTATGATTCATATCTGACTATTTCCCTTCCCAAATTCCACAAATATTTCCCTATCCTCTTCTTTTGCGCATCATGCTCCCACACCTTGGGTAGCCCTTATTTTCTTTTCTGCCTCATCTTGCATGTTTGAGTTCAAAAATTTCCCTACTTTCATGATAAATACCCCTAAGAAAGTTAAGCCCACATTTACCCTATAGCCCAGCAATTCCACTCCTAGGTGTTTACCCAGTAGAAATTAACACATATATCTGCAAAGAGACTTGTGTAAGAATGTTCACAGTAGCTCTGTTCATAAGAGCTGAAAACTGCAAATAACCCAAATGTTCATCAACAGAATCTGGATAAACAGGTTGTGTGTATATTTATACAATGGAATACTACTCAGAAATAACAGGGGACCAACAACTGTTCTTCAGAACACGTTGGTACATTGAGTTGTATGAAAGATGTCAGAAACAAGAGTGCATACAAAATACTTCCATTTATATAAAATTTAAGGACACAGGCAATGCTAATCTATGGCAAAAGATACCAGAACAGTGACTGCTTTTGTTCAGGAGGGCCATGGAGATGGAATGGAAAGGGCTGGAGGAAGCTCTATGGGACCATGGAAATGTTCTGGGACTTGACAGCAGTGTTTGCATTCAGGAAAACCTCAAACCGCAACACTTGAGATCTGTGCATTTCACTGTATGTAAGTTAAAACTCAATTTAAAATAAAAACATAAAAAGAAACGCAATCTTTTTCTAGCCCTCAGTTTTGCTCATTTCAATCATTTCAGGCATCATGCTTTTCCAGTCAGCTCTCTGCACACTTACTACCAGAAAGACAGTATAGTGTCCATCAGCGACACACCTTTGTGTTTATTTAAATCAATGATTTACATCTCCCAGTTTTCAAGTCTGGCAGTGGATTTAAAGTACTATGTTTGTTTTCAGTTTAAAGTCATTAAACCAGACTTGACAGAAGACAAGGAAGATATTTAGAGGGATCGCAGAGTTCTTTTTGGTGCTTACATCATGGCCAGGTGATATTCACCTATGAAGGTTATTCCTGATGCCCATGTAGTCATTTTTTAAGAGACAGTTTTCTGACTTTTTTTTTCATTTTCTCTCATTCACTCCTACATGCAGGATTGGGTGGCTGTGTATGTAAACACAAATAACCTTCCTTTGAAATCCCACTCTCAGAAATATCTGCTGAATCTCTTTCTGTTACAGAATTTCTAAACTATTTTAATATTTCCCTTGACATGTCTCTCTGCCCCACTGAACTTGGAGCTTTCTTAAAGGTGGCAAGTGTCTAATTCATTTTGCTATCCTAGTGACCAGCATGGGATCTGCAAAAATGTAGATGTTTGATAATTTAGTTTATTAAGTTAATAAATGACATTATATTTTTTCTTATATGGCTGGTGAAGTGAAAAAGAGCTATATTCAGAGGCAAGAACTTTAGAATAATTTGTGTTTTGCAGTTATGTTATCCGTCCCCCCAGGTCCACCCACTCCTACCTTTGTTCCCTCGTATGACTATTAAACGACCACATCAATGTAGTATAAGTGTTCCTATCAACTTCATACTAGAGAATCTTTGAAAAAAAATGACATTATAAAATGAAAGCAATTTGCATCCCAAAAGGGATTACTTTTCAAATGCAATTGCAGAGTTTTATACCTTGGCCTTTTACTTACTGAAGTCAATTTTTGTTTTGTTTTGTTTTGTTTTCACCAGGCTTTACAAAACAATATGTTGAGATTGACATATTGTAATATTTGAAACAACAACGTGTCTGACTGATCCCACAAATGGGGTATGTCCATTTCTTTCAGCAAGGAGCAGAAGGCAACATAAAGCAGCTCAAGAATTAATTCACAGAGATAGTTGACATTTTGGAGCTGACTGCCTCTTAGAGAAAATGATGTCATTCTCCAGCCGCCTAATGACTGTCATCAGCCTGAGAGGCCACATGCTAATAAGGTTCATTGCTCACCTAGTTTTCTTCTTTTTTGTCTATCCAGAGTGTCCTTGGATGCCTATAATTTGGCATTGTGTTCCTAGGATAATTTTTAAAAGTGACTAGAATCTGAAACTTAGAGAATAATGTTTTTCTTTCTTGTCAGAAAATTAAATTAATAAGTTTCCACCTACTTCCAGCTACTCAAAGTCATGTTTTCAGTTTATTCATGAATATCTAAATTCCAACTGACTTTTCTTTCTAAGGTGTTGGAACCAGTGTTTAAGTTGTGAAAGACCACTGCTTTAAGAGGCTGGGGCAGTTCTGATCACAGAAAAAAGAAAGGTGGGGTAAAAATCTGAAATGTTATTCTCAATCACAAACAACATTGAATCTGAAACTTATAGAATACCTAGTGTAGGTGCCCTGGATTTGACTTTACCCCTGGACAAAATTATGCCTTTTAAAGGAGTTTTAAGATAAATTTTCATGTTTATCCTTATACAAATAAGGGAACAAGCGAATCCAGTCTAAGAGAATGAGCAATACCAGCTCACCCACACCTTCCTGACAATGGCTTTTGACGGTAGTATCAGAGACCAACTCAAGGAACAAAAGATGTGTTAAAATGACTTCTTTTCCTTTGAGTAGATACCCAGTAGTGGGATTGCTGGATTGAATGGTAGGTCTACTTTTAGTTCTTTGAAAAATCTCCGTACTGTTTTCCATAGAGGTTGTATTATGCTAATTCACAGTCCCACCAACAGTGTGTGTTTCTTTCTCTGTATATCCATGCCAACATCTATTGTTCTTGGACTTTTTAATAAAAGCCATTCTAACAGGTGTAAGGTGATATCTCACTGTGGTTTTAATTTGCATTTCCCTGGTGATTAGTGACACTGAGCATTTTTTCATATGTTTGTTAGCATTTGTTTATCTTCTTTTGGAAAGCTTCTGTTCATGTCTCTTGCTTACTTTTGATGGGGTTGTTTGTTTTTTTCTTGCTGATTTGCTTGAGTTCTTTGTAGATTCTGCATATTAGGCCTTTACTGGATGTATAGTTTGCAAATATTTTCTCCCATTCTGCAGGTTGTCTATTTGCTCTGTTGATTGTTTCCTTAGCTGTGCAGAAGCTTTTTAATTTAGTCAAGTCCCATTTATTTACTCTCATTATTGCTGTAATTGTCATTGGGGTCTTAGTCATAAATTCTTTGCCTATGCTAATATCTAGAAGAGTTTTTCCTACATTTTCTTCTAGAATTCTTATGGTTTTATGCCTTACATTTAAATATTTTATCCATCTTGAATTAATTTTTGTGAGTGCTGAGAGACAGAGGTCCTGTTTCAGTCTTCTGCATGTGGCTATCCAATTTTCCAAGCACCATTTATTGAATAGGGATTCTTTTCCCCAGTGTGCATTGTTGTCTGCTTTGTCAAAGATCAGTTGGCTGTAGGTAGATGATTTGATACCTGAGTTCTCTGTTCTGTTCCATTGGTCTATGTCTCTTTTTTTTGTACCAATACCGTACTGCTTTGCTTACTATAGCCGTGTATTAATAGTATAGTTTGAAGTCTGGTAATGTGATGCTTCCATATTTGTTCTTCTTGCTTAAGATGGCTTTGGCTATTTGATCTCTTTTCTGGTTCCAAACAAAGCATAGAATTATTTTTTCAAGAACTGTGAAATATGACATTGGCATTTTGATGGGGATTACATTGAATCTGTAAATCACTTTGGGTAGTATGTTCATTTTATCAAAAAAGACACCTGTACTTGAATGTTTATTACAGCACAATTCACAATTGCAAAGATGTGGAATCAACCCAAGTGCCCATCAACTCATGAACAGATTAACAAAATGTGGTATATGTATATTATGGAATATTACTTAGCCATAATAAGGATGGATTAATGCCCTTTGCAACAATTTGGATGGAACTGGAGATCATTATCCTAAGTGAAGTGTCTCAAGAATAGAAAAACAAACATCACATGTATTCTCCATTAAACTGGAACCAATGAGCACACATGTGCACAAAGAGAAATATAATTCATTGGAAATAAAGCAGGGAGGAGGGAGGATAAGGGAAGGGGCAAAAACCTACCTAACAGGTACAATGAACACTATTCCAGTGATGGGCACACTTATAGCCATGACTCAAGCATTACAAAAGTGATCTATGTAACAAAAACATTTGTACCCCCTTAATATTTTGAAATAAAAAAAGACCTGTTAAGTTCTCCAAGCCTTTCCTTTCTATCTTTGTCTCTCCCCTGATAGAAATAATGAATAAAGAATTTTCTGAGTAAATGTGCACTGAAGACGTCCTAATGTATCCACTGGAACCTGCACATACCCTTTCCCTCGCAAGGCAAACTGGAAAACTTTCAATTGAGAACTGTTCTGCACAGGTAAAATGTGTAGGCTAGTGAACAGATAAAGGAAATAAGCCACAGATTTCTGAAGAAATTAATACATTGCAAGTATAGGACTGTAATTCAGAATGGTATTTATGGCTAAGGAGGTTTCACATTGCCCTACCTTTGCCCACCTAGTTTTGATGGAAAAGAACTTCTAGAAAAGGAAACTCATGCTATACCAAAATAAATCCTTAAGAGTTAGACATTTAGACCCACTGACAGAATGATTTTTGTAGCAACTAAAATGCTCTTCCAAGGGTTTTCTACACTAGAGGGTAGGCTAATCAGGTTATTAAATCAATGATCAATGACCATTTTGTTGATAATATAATGAAAAAGTAGGTCCTAGTTGAATCTGTAGAAGGACAGATTTAATACATTTAATACATTAGATAATCTATAACCTCTGGATAAAATATCTGATGTCCTAATGTATGTAGAATTAATTCAGTTGGCACTTACTTAGCACTGTTTCTGTAGATGGTCTCGTTAAGGCTCTAAACAAGGAACAAAATAAAAGAGATACTTAGTACCCTTGCCATCATGGGGATTAGGTCCAAATGGTGTATTACATATGTACACAAATAGCTTACACTTCGTAGGGCACATGTCACAGATATTTAATCCTCACAACAATCCTGTGAGTTGGGTGTGATTATTATTTATATACCTTTGCTTCTGTGTAAGCGTTTCTTTTGTCTATGCTTCAGTTTGTTGTTTGTAGAATAGGTGTGTAAAATTAATAATAACAGGTAACGTTTGTCAACTATGTACTATTTGCCAAGTGCTTTGAAAGCATTAGCTAATTTAATCTTCACAGCAATCCTGCAATTTCTATCCCTTCTTTCAGAAATGTAGCAAGGTTAAGTAACTTGCTCAAGATCAGAGCTGGAACTGAAATTCTTTGACTCCAAATCCAGTGCTCTTTCCAAGATACCATGCAGCTTTCCTTCTGAATGAGCAGCAGCATGTCAAATAGGGGAAGGACATGTGGACCCTGTGGGCGGAGGCATCACTTCTGGCTGTGGAATGATGGAGGTTTTAGGGCAGACGTGGTATTTTAGCTACATGCCTTGCTCACGTGTTTGACCACAGACAGAGGAACCAGCGTAGTGAGTTCCCTTTACAGGAGACCCTCTTGTCCTTTGTGAAAGATCATCTTTTTATTCTTTCTAAATTTCAATACTTATTTTTCACAACTTTACAAGTAAAAAGTCTTATTTACTATTGACTAAATTGTCGATGTAGTTTTTGTCTAAGATAGGACTGATTTTATCAGGAGAAAGGGACTCAGGACTCCATTTGGGGCAGGGTTAGGTCTGATGGTTATTCTCTGAGAGGGACAGATTGGTTTTGGGTGAGGGATCAGGGACATGAGTTATGTTGGCTTTTCCTGTTACTACTTTGTCTTAATGATGAGCATTCTACACTCTCTAAGCTCATTCCTTGTGTATAAAACAACTATATTTTTGAATCTTAGGCAACTGTTGGTAGTCTCCAATGAGACAAGGAATGTGAGGGTGCTTTGTGAATGGCTACACAATGTAAGGTATTGTCATTAGCATTCATTATTAGGAAATGTTGATAAAATCTACCCTCTGGATTTTTCAGACATCATGGAAGTTTTCTTTCTTTTCAGAAAAAAAGAGAACCCTAAAATACAATTATAAACAAAATTTCACGGCAAATAAAATACCTGTATGTTATTGAAGTATGTAATCTTTAATTGTTTTTAAATTCACTTAAGGAACTTTGAAGAGCCAGATGATGATAACTATTTGATATCTGACCTTGATTTTTACAAACCAGGCATCAAAATACTTAGAAAGAGGACTGTAGGTATGATGAGTATTCCCTTCCCTATGGGTTAGGATGTTACTGTTGGCAGTAGAGAATCAAGGTTTTTATAACTTTGAGACAGAGAAAGCAGGAAGAGGTAGATTGGAATCTCATGTTCACAGGTAAGAATATTTGTGACCCAAATGATAAAGCAGAGTGTTCAATTCTTCTAGCCAAGTGGCCCACACTGTGGAATACCAGCGAAACAATCTTATATTCCTGGTCATTGTCAACGTGTGACTCCCACACCAGGGGCAGAAACGTTCCCACTCTTCATTAACATTCTGCCATGGTCTCAGTCTGCATCTCTCTATCCATCTTCTAGCTCTGAATGGAAGTTTCCTGGGAAACCTTTTCTATGAATGGAATGTATGAGGTTTGTCCCATGGGGAAGAAGAAAAAACACAACAACATACTGCAACAAAAAACTTCTTCCCCTGAAATACTGCAGTCAGGAGCAGATAACACCTGTCTTTTTTCAAGGACAGGTGGAGATTCTGACCCCATGGTATTCGGTAATACTCGGAATGTTGCTCCCTCAATTTAACAGGAGAGCTTCCTTTCTTACTGATTAAAAAAGTTAAAAGGGGTTTAAAATTGCTTAGGTAGAAAGAACTATGGTGGAGTCTTCTCAGTCACAGATAAGCATCAGCGCTTTCTGATCCACTGTATTGTCAGCTAAGTAATGACTCAGTTTGTGCATTGTTCTCCTTGTGCCTAACAGAAAGGAGAGTAAACCTTATCCACAGGCTCCTGTTACAAGCAGATATTCCCCTTCCATCATGGTGGGTTTTGTGCAGCACAGTCAGCACATTCACAAATTAAAAGAAGAGGAACAGCCAACATTTACACCAGTTATTGATATACCCTAGCCCAGTAAACCTTGGGTTTGTGTCTGAGCATTGTTGTCTAACTTAGAGAGAGAGAGAGAAAAATAAGCTAACTAGCTCTATTGCTATGGAAGAAATACTTAAGAGAGGAAAACAAGCAGTGATTAGAATCAGGCTTTTATTCCAACTTCCTTGTTTCTTTTCTGCAGCAGCTTCCTTGCTAACTGAAACATTCTATTCCTGAGCTGGTTGAAGTATGCTTTTTTTTTTTTTTTTTAACAGCTTTATTGACATATAATTTATATGCCATAAAATTCACCTGTTTAAAGTATGTGATGCAATGGTTTTTAGTACATTTATGGATTTGTACAACCATCACATAACCTAATTTTAGAACATTTTCATCACTTCAAAAGGAAATCCAGTACCCACTTGCTATCACTCGCCCCTCCCCACCACCAACTCTAAGCAACCACTAATCTACTTTCTGTCTCTATTTGTCTATTGTATCTTTCATATAGAACATGAAATAACGTGGTCTTTTGTAACTGGTTTCTTTCACGTAGAATAATGTTTTCAAGGTTCATCCATGTTGTAGTGGTACTTTATTTCTTTTTATTGGTGAATGCTAGTCCATTGTATGGATGTAACATATTTTATTTATCCATTCATCAATTGATTGACATTTGGGTGGTTCCCACTTTTGGGCTATATGAATAATGTTGCTATGAATATTTGTGTATAAATGTTTGTGTGAACAAATATGTTTTCATTTCTTTTTGATAATTACCTAGGAATGGAATTGCTGCATTGTATGGTAACTAGGTTTAACATTTTGAGGAAGCCCCAAACTGTTTTCCAAAGTGGCTGCACCATTTTACATTCCCACCAGCAATCTATGAGGGTGGGAAAATTTTGCAATTTTCTCTTGCTTATAGGACTTGAAAGTTTTACAAAAGGCTAGAAAGCTATCAAGCAGTTCATTTTGGCAATTATTTAGGAAGCTCACTTTCTCTTTCCAAACTACAAACATTTCTGTTGTCTAATGAGCAGATGCTACCAGCTAATGAAGCTGGAATTCTAACTCCTTATTTGATTTATAATAATCTTCAATAAGTACAGACAAATCTTTACTTACCTAGCTTTTGTGCATGTGTGTTCTAGAGCACTAACTTTCCTTTCTTTTCTTTTTAAATTTCACATTCCTTGCTACTTTGTTATTTAATGACTTGTATTCTGATTACAGGCTATTAATGCCTGCCTAAAAAACAAGTCCACGAGTGTGTATTTCAACATGTGTCTTTTATTTTGTGCCTGTTCAAAGCAATTCATTTCTTCATTCATAAAAACATTTAGGCCAAGGCATAAAATGAGTGATTTAAACAAACTAACATTTAGTCTTTGGAATTGAAGTGTATGTATTCTTCATTTATACCTAACCTGAAAATGTTAGCTATCAAATAAATTTTAGTGACTCAACTGTTATTATATATGCAAACCATTATCTTATAAACATACTGTATAATTTTATAAGGTAAACCTGTTTATAAGATAAATAAAATTTGTCCATAAATCTAGGTTTCTTTCTTGTGTTTCCTTAAAGTGAAGGATATTTCATGAACTTTCTAATTAGTTCTTTTTGTGGACATTATTGGCATTTTGTCTTCAATTTCAACATTTGTGCATGAATTAGGGGTCTAGCTAATCTGCATAGACCAATTTGGCACAGCATCCTTAATGAGTAGTGTGATTTCTCTGTTCTCTGGATAATATCACCTCTGCCACTAGAAACCAAGGCTTCTAATGACATGCACTGAAGAACGAGGCTTGATTTCAGGGCTTGCTTTGGTCTGTTTCATCTGCATTTGCTGACCCTGGATCATGCAGATAGTATATTGCTTTTAGTAATCTGGCCTCCTGTGTCAGACATTGGTTGTCATATTACATTATAACCAATGGTTCAAATGCTTCTTTTACATGAGGAGTATTTTCTTCCCAGCAATCCTTCTAAGATATTCATGGCTAACTAAAAATACTCCTGAATCCTGTTCTCAAGTAGAGTTTCAAGGTTAACATGAAAACTGTTATCACTTGCTTATGCTGCATAAAAATCTGTTTTATCTTTGTAGGAATCCTTTTATTTAAAAAGAATTGCAATTCCTCTGCTACACAAGTGTTTTCTCAGATACCAAGCCGACTATGCCTCGCTGGCAGGAAAATAAGTTATGATTATTTATATTCCTGTGTACACTTGTTTCCATCTAGAGTTATAAACAATTAATTTATGATAATCAATTTTGACAGCAAAAAGGATTTTACTCCACTAGCTTATATTTCCAACAACAGAGAAACACAAGTAATTTTGATAATGTCTAGTGTGTCCAGTGAAGTAATTTCCCTATTATTGGCTTTTAGCGAGAATTTATAATTAAATCAGTGAGAAAAAACACTGGCAGCCAACATTGTGTCACATTTATTTCAAGTGTAATGTCAAAAATTTCATGGATGGTCACTTAGGCATTGAAAGAGCAGAAAGATTAGAGAACAGAAATGGGACCAGGAGAGGTTATGTTCATTTTTCTGCCTTCCCAAAGCAAGAAAGGCAAATTCAAATGAAAATTATTGGCTTAATGAGGCACTTGGGTTTCTTCCTAAACCAACAATGGATATGATGGAAATTTACCCCAAACCTTTTCAAATAAAATAGTTCTTTTAAATTTATTTTTTAACAAGAGTTAAAAAAAAATTTTAACACACACATATATACAGTCACTCATTAAATATTTGAAAAAATATTTATCCAGCTCCTTCTATTGCAGGTCTGCATGTGTATTTTTTTTTTTTAAAAAAAAAGCTACAAAAGGAAAGGAAAAGCATTAATAGCATAATGAGATTAAAACTGTGTTTTATGGCAAATGGTTTAAAACTTTAGGAAACCATCTTTAAAGGCTGCAAATTAATGCCTGCTTCTTACTTAAGCCAGTGGTGATTGTACCATCGGCTAGAAAGATGGAGCCATGCTTTAGAGCGTGTGTACTAGTGTGCGCTCCTGTCCTCATTATAACGTGGCCTGGGGCTTGGAGCTAAACATTTTTCTAGAACATAATGAGCTGTGTACTGTAATGAAGGTGTTTGAAATTGATTTTACTGTTATTTAGTATAAAAAGTCCCAGATCAAAGACTCTGGCAAACCCACAGACACCCTGGCATCCACAGACAAAGGACACCATGTGATGGTCCGGAGGCAAGTGGAGAGGTGTGGTGGCTTCTGCAGAGCCAGGGAATCTATCAAGCAGTTATCTGATTGTTTTTATTTCAAGTCGTTATACATCACTCACAAACTGCCATCTGGCACTACACGATTTGGAGGATTATTTTGAGGAATATTACAAAAGCCGATTTAATTTCCCTCTCAGTTCCTAGTATTTCTCTATTGCTCCTTCATCACAGTCATGGACACCCTCCCAAGCTAATTTGTAAAATGAATTTTACCGAATGCCATTTAATCTTATTGCCATAGTTACAAACCAAGAAATCGAAGATTGCTAGGCTGAGCTGAAAATAGCTGACTGGGTACAAGGAAGAGGACTAATTCTTATGCAAAGCTCTACGCTCACATACAATTTCCGATTCAAAGAACAATAGAAAGTTTGATCCTGGAAAACACGACCTTCTGATGCCTTTTCGCTCGCCAACACAGAACAACCATACGTTTGAATGCAATGTATGAAAACTAAAGATAAAGTTATGCTTTGCAACCTGCTGTTTTAGCTTCTGTGTCATTGTTGCAATGAGGTCACAGCCTTGATATTTTCACCGGCAATACTGGGGATTTGATAGCTGCGTGTAAAATATAAAGCTAAGAACCCCTGTAATATGTAAAATTTAAGAAATGTTTAAATCATCTCTGAGCATTATTATTTATAATTGACAAATCTATCTATAATTCTACCATCATAAAGCAAACCCATAACCTATGTCAACATATGTATTCTGTGACAGAGGCTCAGGATAGTTTATACAAAATGAAATAGAGGTGCTGAACACGAAAAGACCTCTCTTTTCTAGGTATATAATACCCGTACTGCACGCAGCCATATACATACAGTTATAGATGTTTATCTCTATAGATAGAGATAAATAGATCCCTCTGTATTTATATATAGATACAGATAGAATGTAAAGAGATCAAAGGTAACTGATATAATTAGAAAAAATGTATTTTAAGAAGAGTTGTTTGACTTGCCTAAGCAATCAGATTTTAAGATTTTTCTCAATACCAAGGGCCCTTTAATCTAATTATTTAATGTATTAAAAACCTATTCTATGTGCTAATGATTTGTCAACATCAGTTTGCATATTCTCGGTCCTTAAAAACAATCAAATCAATTTCTTTTGACATTTATTTCATTTCCTTTTGTCTCCATTTTCTCACCTGTGAAATGAGAGGATAAGGACTTTGAGGTCTTTATCAGGCAGACAATTCTGATTTAATTATTCTTTAATTTTTCACTAGTTCGGCCTGCAATTGATCTGATTTAATTTAGATTACTATGGCTTTGGCACATTTGAATATAATTTTATGGTATTTGATCAACAATTCGAAAACAAACATAGTCACTTAAAGACTCTGAGTCAATAGGAAACGTACGGTGTATGCAACGAGTCAGCACAAAGAGCCCCTCTGTACTCGCCAGGGCAGGCAGCCAGCTGCCGGAGGCTGTATGGCTGTGGCTGGATACTGCCTGCTGCCCACTGCTCTGCTTGGGGACACTCGCTTTTATGTGCAAAAAATCTCAGGAGGACTTTGGGAGTCCTAGGGAACTGCTTGTTGAATGTCTGAGGGAAAGAGGCTGCCATGCATGGTATTCTCATTCCATAACCACCCCACAGAAGAGCCTGTGTGTGCAGACTGGCTTCAGAGGTGTAGGATAAGGAGATTTTAAATGAGTGATTTGCAAAGTATGTTCTAATCTAAGGGATTTTTTTTTCTTTTTAAAAATGTGGGAAATGCTGAGTTAATCAAGGGAAACAAGCTTCCTCATTGCAGGACTTCTCTAGACCTTTAAAATGCCAGTCTCCAAAAATGTAAGTTCCCAAAAGTGGGATGGAAGATACAATACTGTTCATTTTTCTTGATAACAAGATCTTTTCTCTATATATTTTGTGGAGTGATTGTGTGATTAAGTGCAATTGGACAAGGTGGCAAATAGGTTTTACCTTGAGTTGT
The DNA here is from genome assembly GCA_028533085.1 of Varecia variegata. NCBI lineage: Eukaryota > Metazoa > Chordata > Mammalia > Primates > Lemuridae > Varecia > Varecia variegata. The sequence goes on along the minus strand of CM052439.1, from coordinate 102,091,156 downwards.
TATAGTATGAATGTCATGCCCAAAATCATTAACCTGCCATTCTGCTTTAATCTGCCATTTTGCTTCTGTAAACCTGCTTGCTCCTGCTTGCTACCCCAACACAGAAATTCCTGAGTACAATACCCATGTTTTGTGTAAACAAGATAAGGCCCGGAGCCCAAACTGCCCAGGGCATGGTACACCTAAGATAGGAAAATGATGGCTCGGAATGAGACCAATCAAGAGCAGGAAGGATGGCCTGGAACTGGACCAATCGGGAGCCCACATGATCAGCAACTTCTAAAGAAGCCAATGACCTAAGGGGGGAGGGGGGTGGTGTGCCCAGCGTGTCATGTGAAACCTGCAGCAGGTGTGAAACCTGCAAAACAGTATAAAAGCTTAATTTTACCCCAGGGCGGGGTCCTAGTTCGTGGAGAGGCCACTGCGTTGGTGCTACGGGACTTGGACCCTGGCTCAAGCTAGTAAATAAACTCCTTTGCCATTTGCAGCCTCAGCGACTCTGCCTCTCTATTCCTGGGGCGGAGGGGAACTGGCTCTAACAGAGTGCCACATTTGGTCAGTTGGTGGAGACTACTTGCAGGTGTTTTATAAAGGACTTTGAGTCCTTGCTTTGGGTAGAAGGAAAGAGAAGAGCTAGTGATGATTGACATTACTAGGGCTTTGCCATCCCTGCCCTTGTTTTCTGCCCTTTCTGAGTCTTTCAAGCATTACTAATATTTACTTCCATATCCTACCTTATAAGGAAATCCCGGAAATTCCAATAAAATTGCAATTTGACCAAATCTAAGATACTCTTGATTTCATGTAAGTTGGGAGTTCAAAAACTGTTATGGAAACTCTCTCGTTGGCCATAGCCACATTCTCTGGGACTTTGATCAGTAGAGGTGCTGCTTTAAGGTCAGGAATTACCTAGAACCAAACAAAAAGCCACAAGCCAGAAAGAGAACACAATGCACACTTTCTAACACTTCACTCACACAAGTTCAGTTCAGTAAACCACTACATACACATGTAAGGGCATGTTCATTCATTTATTATGGGAGAGAAATTATGTTTTGGGTTATGTTTTTCTGAAAAAAAAACTATTAGTAAAACCTTATTAGCTAGTTACTTGCAGCAAATAACATTTATTATGCACGATGTAAACTAAAAAACATTTATTAAACTTCATTGAAAATGCAGTTACCACTACTTGCATTCTTGTGAATGTACATTGTTACATTATATTCAGAGCAACTGGGCCACAAGCAAATATAACTACCTAACACCCAGTCAAGTTCTGGTCATGTGAGGTCACACACGCTGAATTATTATTTAAGGCGTCTTCTACAACTCAGCATCAACAATGTGGTGGACATGGCCTATTAAAGGGAATATAGAAAAATTTTAAATGTAAATGATCTATGGTTTGTGAGAAATCACAAAATGTGAGGGTTAAATTAATCCCCAAAATGTCTATTAAAAAAGCAATATGATAAGAGCAGACAATTTGAACTAGACGTGCAGGAGCAGACTTTCCTGGCACCCAGGGTCTTGCAGGCTCCAGAGCATCCTCTGCCCTCAGCTAACACATGAGAGGCAAAGGCAAAAACACTGCCCTGCTCCAGGGCATCTGGCACAGCCAAGATAGGAAAGAAGATATTCCCTCCTCCCCTGTGAGGTTTTCTGTTTTGTTGTTGTTGTTTTTTACCCAGAAATGTTTTCGGAGTTTATGAAAATTATCTACCAAAATATTGTTACTTCAAGTTCTTTGTGATCAACCTACTATTATTGGAAGAGTTGGGTAATATGGGAACTTTAATATTCTGAGAAGAGCAATTTATTTGGAACCGATAGGAGTCTATGTTACTTATGTGGGAGTATACCTATATTTCAATTTCATGCATTAAGGAGGAGCTTAATGCAAAACAACAAATTATATTTTTCTATCTTGATCTCTAATTATCTATCAACTATTTATCTGCTTTCTAAAATAGTGGAACTGATCCACTTTCTACGCAAAAGAGGGATTGCTTAAGATAAAAGAAAACACTATGTATGCGACACTCAAAATAAAAATCCATATATTTGAAGGAGAAAAAGGCGTCATACTTAACAAGGTTATAAATAATTTAAAATGTGGAATATAAGATGTTTGTCAAAATCAAAATCATGTTGTGAATGAATGAATGTGGCTGAATCAGACCCTTTCTTTCCAGCCTGGTTTTTTTTGGGGGGTCTTCTTGGCAGACATTAAGGAGGAGATTGAGCTTAGATACATGGTTTTTAGGTCAACATCCCAATGTTTTTGAGAAGATTCACTTGTATTCCTTAGCCCTGGTGCATGGTAATTATTAAGGAAACAGGTTTTGAGCAGTGAATGATTGTAAGGTAGATGGAACAGATACATATTGAGGATCTTTGCAGGCTTTTCTGAACTGTTGACTTCAAGGGGTTTATGTCTCAGCACTGAACATTTATTGGGTGTATGATAGATCCCAACATATTTTGAAAAAGGCAAATTTCATAATGAGGCAAAAGCTGATTTTAATGAATTCAGTTATTTAATCTTTATCAAAGCTTTTATTACTGCATTTTTCTTCTTTGTAGAGCAAACCTTGAAAAGGCATTATTTTACAAACAACTTATTATATGACGCTATGGCCTGGAATTTCCTAAATCATTACCAGTTAAGAAATGTTGAAAGAATTATTTCTCATAAAAAAATCAATATAACTATACGGAACATTTTTAAAAAGATGACTAATGAGCAAAACCAAATCCTTACCTCTTAATAAGTAATATGAAATGCTAAAAATATACATTGTGTTACCAAATGCTAGATCCAGACATGCCCCATATTGATATTTTGTCATATTTTGACATAAAATAAAATGACTAAGAAAAATTTTAAGATGTCTCTAAACAGCTTAAGCTAATGAACAAGTGATTTAAAGTGAGGCCAAGATGAATAATGCCCCAGGAGGAAGACAAGAATGGAAGAAAATGATCTTTGATTTTTTTCCCTTAAAATGAGGCCAGCAAAGCCTGGCACAGCCCTGGGAGCCCGTCATTTGGGAAAAGCAGTGATTATCCCTGTGAAACTGTACTGAGCTTCCTCCCGAGTACTCTGCGACCCACCACCCTACCTTTTTATGTCTACGTATCTTTAATGGTCTAGATTCATTTAGTCGAAGAATCTTTCATTTAACAGTTTTTCAATTGCCTACAGTTAGAGTCCTTCTTTCTGAAGCAGTGGGGACTGGCAGTTGGTCAGTTGATTAAAAGTCAAAGCAGAAAATCACACACACAAAAATTTTTTTAACTTGAACGTTTTATTTTAATCTGACATACATAAACAAGCATTCATTTACTAATCTTAGATATTGCTCCATGGGCTGCTCATTGGAGTTCCCCGTAGTTTTTCCTCATCTAAACAGCACCATAATGCATTGTCATTCATTCCCATCATCAGAGTTGGTTTAAAATGGAGCAAGAACTCAAATAGACATGCAAAGCAATTTGAATGTGGAAATCTATATTTTTTTTCTATTTTTCTCTGATCTTTTACATTTGTCTGGCCTCCAACTAACTTAACAGCATTTTTTTCTTAGTGACTTAACTTTACTGAGTTTTCTCAAAGTATGCATTTGAATTTCATAAGAACTAGAATGATTTTTCTTGTTTCTTTTATTTATTTATCAATTATAATAAAATGTGCAATTGACACAAAGTGATGTAGAGAGAAAAGTATACAACTCAACTTGTAAAAGATGACATACAAGAGGGTCACCACAAGCTGGGAGCATTCAGTATGCCATGGTCATTCGCCTAAGAGAGCTTTCACTGTGGGTGTGACAGGCAAGTTTTAGGAGTTAAGAATACAAAGAAGAATAAGATATTTCTATGGTATAGTTCAGGAAGCCAATTAATCATGTGTTTTTCAAAAACAGTTATGTACAAATCAGTGCAGGAGAAGTACTAATTTTGTCTATTTAAAGCTTTTGCTGATTAACATAGTTCACATTAATCTTTTTCTTTCTCATGTATCTCGGTTTAAAGGAGTAGAATTTGGGCAAAGGCATCTAACACAGACTACGTTAAGGTTGAACTGGAAATGCTCTTAAAAATCTTTGACATAGTGGCTACAACTCTTTTATATTTCCAACTATAATAAATCTTGCTAGGCTAAACTTGGTTTTAGAATATCTATTCTGTCAATGGTTTCTATGGTATGCTTGAATTGACAACTTTCTCAATTGGCATTTTTAGGCCATAATAATGACTAATCACAGAGGCCAGCAATGGAATGTACATAGTACATTTGATTCAGTATAGCAGTAGAGTAGTCGTGTGACTTGACAGGGCATTTGTGACATTTAAAACATTTAGTTGAATTAAAAATATGGCAATTCCATCTATTGTCTACTATCATGTCCTAAATTCCCAAATAGACAAGCTGAAAATAAATTTTGCCATACACACTAGACATGGTCATTGACAAGCAAATCATGTTAAGAGAAAAAGTTTTAAATCAATAATGTTAAAGTATAAGGTATTTTGGGAGACAGAATATGTTTGTTGAGAGGGAAAGGAGATGAGAAAAGTACAAAATCTCCTTGAAATTTTTGTAATATAGAACCTTAAACATGAAGCCTTTCAGCGGAATCTCAGTCTTCAATAGAACAAAGACCAACACTTGGTAACAAGTGACAACAAATGTCTGGGAACATCTTTTTAGCTGTAACCTTATGAATTAAAACTTAATTAAGCCATTATTGTTGGGGCTTCAGTTAGGTCATGGTATCTCGGAACGATATAATATGGACCTGCCGGAAGCCAGAGAATTAATGTTTTCTGTTTGTTTTTGGTGGCACATCCTTATGTTGTAGACAGAAATATTTATTTCCACTTTTCACACAGATTCCCTTTTGTTGCCAAATGTAAAATTTCTTTGTTATTATATTTTGATTGCTAACTGTAATCAGGAACATGCCCATATAGGAATAAGCTTCGGTAAGGCAATATTCATAAGATGAAGGCTGCTGGACCTCTGTCTGCCAAACCGGGATCCAACATTATTAATCATTTTTAGACAAGGTCCATTTGTCCAGATATCTATGTTTGCAATTCCAAAAGATCCAATATGGGATCTTTTATTTGAAGTTTATAAAAAAGGATTGGTTGAAAATTACTGAACTTTTCTTCTGAAATAATAATAGATTGCATTCATTGAGTACTTAATTCATGGTAAGCTTTATAAACATTGCTTCATCGAAACTTCAGTTTAGCCCTCTGGCTAACAGAGATAGTAATGTTCTTATCCCTGTTTAAAATAATTTTCACAAAAGATTAAATCATGACTATCATATAGATATAAAAATGAACACATGCTAAAGACTTTATCATACTTATTAATCAATGAGAAAATCAGACAGATGTTACAGCTGGTTCAAAAGAGAATCCAAAGAACAAACACACTTGTAGATCAGAAATATTGAAATGAGTGTACATATGGAGGCAAAATATTTTTTTGAACAATGTGGTAAAGGGAGTCAATTAAACTTCTACTTAACTGGAAAAAATTTACATGTTTGTAGACAAAACATATTTTGCATTGCTGTCAATTATTTACAATTTACAGAGTTATAAGACAGCTCCCATGGAATCAAAATCAAATAACCTGGAGTGGTATCCTCTAGTTTCTCACTCAAGCACAATTTTTCCCCATATCCCCACTTTATAATGATGAAATCAAGGTTCAGCCAGGACACCTTTCTGAATGTGTGATATTAACTAGCAGGGAAATGCACTGTATTATGGGAAGGGGTGGATATCAGAGCTAGCAGAAGTAGGATATGAGAAATAAGTAAAATCACCAAAGGTGTACACATCTTCAAGATCTATGGAGAAACTAACAAAATAAGGGATGGGAAGGACTGCAACATGTTTGCATGTTTATAACATTACTCTGATCATGGGACCTCCTCTACAACACATGCCATCCTAATGAGAAAAAAATATGCACAAAATCTACAAATAATATTAGAGCCACATCATATTCCCCTTAGTTTTACTTCATAAGAAAGCCTGGGGAAGAGTTTGAGAAGGGTTTGTGCTGCAAACAAAGAATGAGGTATCAAAGGGTTACCTTGCATCTGTACCCTAGAGAGATCCTGAGTGTGGTGCATGTTGCTACTTGCTCCTCTGACTCCAATATAAGTCAAGATAGAGAACAAACTGTATAGTTACATGCTGTTATGTCATCACTGCCTAGAGAAGTGATATGGGGCAGGGACAAGGGGTATGGCAGAGGCTCATTTTCCTGGTGCCCTGGAAGGTAGGTTGTCTGCAGCCTGAGCAGTGGCTTAGATGGCTCTCATCCCTGCCAATTATCAGAACCTAGGAGGGCTGAGCCTACTCAGAGTGGGGAATGAGAATAAAATAGGCAGTTAGAATAAATTGCATGCTGGTGGACAGATAGCTAACAAGCAACAGAACCTGTATGCAAACACAAATTTGTCTGATTCCAGACCCAGACTCTTAACTTCTCCACTACAAGATTTACCGTTTCCTTTAAAAAGCTGGATTTAAGAGGTACACAGTGACTTCTTCACTGTCTCCAGTGTCTCTTCATTGAGTGATTTGGTGGGATTAACATTGACTCTGATTGGTGGCAGTCTCTGCTGCATGCTAGTTCTTTGGGGTAGGACACTCACCTTTAACAGCAAAGTGACTTCATGTAGAGTATAAACTGAAAGCAGATTTCCACTGCATGAGGCCAGGATGGCATCGTCAAACACCATCAGCAGTGTCTTGTTTCTTATTATTTATTCACTTCATTTTTAGCATCATATGGGGAATGCACACATTCAAATAAAAGCAACAAGCTCTGAGTTGGAAGTCTTGGATATTGTCCCAGACCTTGAACATCATTAGCTTTTCTAAGTCTCCATTTTTCTCATTAATAAAACAAGGATAATAGCATTTGATCTGTATAGCATCTGTGCAATTATTTCCATGAGAGAATGGAAAATGGAATAAAAGGTTTTACATATAAGAAGTGATGCTGTTGTCAACTACAGACATGCAGGTTCAGATGATGTCTACATAGCAAGCAGAGAGGCAGAGCAAAGCTAAGGTAATTGGGATACTGGATAATTCAGAATGAGGCTTCAAAAAACACCTATATCCATGTGTGTTATTTGGGATCACTTCTATTGCAAGTGTGCAAAAACCCAACTCAAATTGTCTCAAGCAGAAAAGGACTTTTCCTCTTTTTTATTTTTGGCTAGCTTACTTGAAAAGTCTAAGTGTAGATGAAGCTTCAGTTGTAACTGGATTTAAATGTCACTATTAGAATCTGGTTCTCTCCTTCTCTACCCCACTCTCCCTCTTCATTTACAGACTTGACTTTGCTTTGTGTGGGCTTCATTCTCAAGCAGATTTCTCAGACCGTGTGGCAAAATGTCTGCTAGTTACTCCGGACTCACGTTAGAGAGAGAGTGCCTCCCTCTTCCTACTGCAGAAGTTCTGCCATCAGATATGATGGGCTCTACTTGGCTACTCAGGCCAGTTTTTGGTTCTAGGCTGACCCTTGGGGCCGGGGTTGGAGCCAGCCCCATAGATGAAATGTGGATTGAGAGAGGGGAGGCAATAGATCCACAAAGAAAATACAGCGTACTCTTAGAAGAAGAACAAATATTGGCAACGCAGAAGTGGAAACATTTTGGAGGTATTTGTGATGGTAAAAAGCTCAAATTTTCCTTACTGACTGGCTATGATAATCAAAACTGTGAAATATGAAAAGTATATCAATTAAAATGTCATTCTTATTTTGCTACTGGAGAAGTTAGGAAGATTGAGGTCTTAGAGAACAAATTACTTAGAATTAGAAAAACAGTTCTATCAGAAATACTTCTCGAGGAGGTTATTGAATGGATATTTATTTAGTTGGATTTTTAAAATTTATTTGCCTAAAAGAATAAAGGAGAGTACTAGAGGTAGTTCTCATAAGACACAATAGATACAAACTTGTCATTTACCTGTCTCCTCTTGATATTCTGAAATATGGAGCTTGGGTTAAGAACAAAATGGACTCGATCCTTTTTTTTTTTTAGAGAGAGAAATTTTTGTGATGTTGGCTAGTTTGTTCATTTATTCAATAGTTATTAATATTTATAGAGACTTTACACAAGGCACTGTATTTTTCAGAAAACATAAGTCAGCCCTGGTCTTGCTGTATTACTGTGAGTTTTCCTGATTTTTTTTTCAAGATGATATGAATGATATAAATAGTCATTCACAAAAGATGGAATTCAGCAGTTGCATGGAAATTTGCTCAACCTCATTAGTAATAGAGACAAGAAAATTAAAATAAAATTCCTTTTTCAAATCAACAGATTACTAAAAATAAAAAACTTCAATAGTATCATGGAAAGCAATGGTGAATATGAATTATATAGTCATAGAGGAAAATTTTGCAATCTGTTAAAATTTAAAATATACACAAAAACTCACATAAAAGAATGTTTATGATGATATTGTTTATAGTACAAAAAAAATCCTGTAAATAAGATTCTAGCAAGGGGAAAATGGTCTAAATGGCTACAAAAACATGCACATTTGGGAATGTCACATAGCCATGAAAAAGAATGAGGTGTATATATAAATATTTATATGTATGAAAACAAGCATATTGAGGACAATAAAATATTCTCGAATCTCACCTGAATACATAGATTATACTGTATTTAAACACAAATGTATGTCTAAACATATAGAAAAAAAGTTAACCTTTTAATAAGTGTTTTTCCTCCCTGGAGAGGATGTGGGGAATGGGGCTGATTGCTGGGATGGGGATGAAGGTGTGATCTGCATTGTTTGAAAGAGTTTACAAGAATATTCTCACTCCTATTTGTTTAACTGACATCCAATTACTTTTTAAATTGGAAAGCAGCATTTAGCCATGAGTACAATACACATTGAATTTCTACACCAATCAATTTATTTGGACTTTCTCTCTATAAAAAACTTTATATTTTGATGTAGTTTTATTCTTTTCATAAATTAATTTAATAAATATAATTTTTATGTTGTAAGACTGCTTGAAAAATAAAGACCTACGTCAAATAGATTTGAAAAATCTGTACTAATGCAGTAGCTACATGTAACTATTTAAATTTAAATTTAGATTAATTCAAATTACATAAAATTAAACATTGTCTGCTCTTAATACATTAGCCACATTTCTAGTGCTCAGCAGCCACATGTGACTAGGGGCTACCATATTGGACGACATAGGTATAGAACATTTTTATCATCACAGAAAGGTCTATTGGACAGGTTCTCTCCTATCTTTTAAACTGTGGTTTGCTTTTGAACACACAAAATGTATTAACTCTGACCAATGAAAGGGGGAAAAAAAAAACGAATACATTTACATCTGTCACCATGTAGCATTTCTAAAGTTAACTGGTGCCAAAATAACGTTTTTCCCCCGAACCCTTAAAGAATTTAGTATTTGAAAATACTCAGTTTTCCAGTGTTGTTTGAGTAAAACCTTTCTTTAAAGTTGCCCCAGACTCCCCTATGAGAGAAGAACTCTGAAGTGTGGGATGTGAAGGATGAGGTGTAATGTTAATATTGGAGTCCACTTTGCACCAAGATGGAGTTAGCTAACTTTCTTGAAACTTGATAAATCTGAAAAACAGCCAGCCCCCTGTGTGAGAGATTAGCCACCTCTGCTCTTGTGGCTTACACTAGGGAGCCTGGGAATTTTCAATGAGTTGATTCACTGCCTGCTTTCCCACCCGAGCTGTGAGGTTTGTGAGTTTTTATTATGCATTTTCTAGGAGGTTCTGTCTTTTCTGGGTTGTAATTCTCATGGGCTCAGAGTGCAAATGCCTGGGTTAATATCTCCAGCTCCAAGAAAGTCTGCAGGATAATGCTGTAAGCATGACAAATATAGTCATGTTGAGAAAACAGAAGCCACTTCAGATTCAGGGAGGGAGAGATTTAACACAGAGAAGAGCGTTACCCAACCATTACAGGGACGGCGGATGAGAAGGGGTATAGATTAGAAAGATTGCTTTTAGGAAATCTCCGGAAAACTACTACTAGAGGTCGTGGGTGTCTTCAGCCCCTGGAAGTTGCTGGCGAACCCCCACGTCACCTATCTGCCCATGCCCACGTACCTGCTGGGAACTGCTGCTGGAGAAATGTGGCTTCTTTTTTTCTTTCCCGTCCCTCCAAATTGTGCATGACTGCCTGACATCGATGGAGTCTACCAAGAGACCTGCTGTCATGGAAGCCTGGGAAACAGAGTTTCCAATCGTTTTGCTTGTGAGGGGCAGGGGAGAGCTATGGATGCAGGAAAGACACTGAGTGGCACAAACACCACCCGCCAGGCGCTGTCCCACCCTCTGCCTGACAGCACTGCCATAGAGTGTGTGGAAGCGGGATCTGGGCAGTCATTTCTTCCAACCTCTGCACTGGAACACGTGCGTTTCTAAAATCTGTTCAGTAACTAGGAATGGTTAAAACGAGCATTTAGAAAATCAGAAGATTTCAAAGATCACTTAGTTCAATTGATCTCAAAACTTGCTGCCTTCAGTGTCACTGAGAAGTGTTCTCAAATACAGATTCTTGAGCCCCAGTTCAGAGTTACTGCATCAGAATCTTGGTGTTGGGCTGTGAGGGGCAGTCCTGGGACTCACCAGGTACCTGCCGTGCTGACGAGGCATCAGTTCTCAGACTAACCAGCATCTGTGAGACTAATGCATTTTTTTCCCCTGGGTTTCTGGAATGCCACACCAACTTTGCCCTATAATGACGAGAATTCATTTTCTGCTACATCTATAAAGTTAGATTTTAGAATGGAAAAGTACGGTCGAATGCCAGTAAATAGTCATATCCTTGGGGATTCCAATGGCTGCAATTCATTAGGTCAAGTCATTAACCTGAGCATAGTCCCTGAGACTATGAAGACACCCCAGAAGTGAAATGTTGATAAAATCCTAAGTGTTGGTGAAGTTTCATTTTGCAGGGAGAAGGGATAGGAAATGAAACATTTTGAAACTGCTTATATATTAATAATTATATATTTTTTCCACTGTTAAAAGGCCCACTGTAAATAAGTATTTTCTGTATTTACTGCTGTCATTGCAAATAAAACACACACAAAACACATACTGGGCCGATCATACTATTTTTATTATGAAAATATATATTAAGCTGAGGCCAATTCTAAGACACAACTGACATCTGTGAAGGGTATTCAGGGAGCTTAGGAATGAGCAGGTGCTAGATGCAAGGCTATGACAGGCACATTAAAAATCCTATTGTTTTGTGATTAATTGGATGTTCTCTGTGAGCATGAAATATGAACTGATTTCTAGTTTTTGTAAGGACTCTGGCTAATTTGTAGGGTGGCTGGAATGATTCTCAGTATACCATTTTTTTTTCTTATAACTAAAGGGGGAGGGGAAGTAATTTGGTAAAGAAAACAAGAGACTGGTTTTGTATATACTGTTTTGCAGCCTAAAAAATTTTCAGATTATATGTGTGCTGAATGGGGTATCTTGTGTTCTCACCTTCGCCAAAGTTTAAAAAATGAATTTCTGCCAGAAGAGTGAAACTATATAAAAGTTATTCAGTCAGGTAAATTCTGAAATCAGACTTGCTGGAGCAATAAACTTGATGAATGATGCTATTTACAATTGAGGAAATTTCCTTTTATGAATCTGTTGTAAAAATGGAAAATCTGTGAACTTTAAAATACATGGAAACTGGCTGATTTTTAACACAGGCTTTGAGCCACTGGACTTTGAAGGTTTAAAAAAATATTCATTTCCTCCAGTGTCAAATATAAGAAAATTCTAGACAGTGATATAAACATGGGTACATGAAGGGAAGGAGTCTGAACTCTTAACACAAGGAAGAAATCATCGGCCTGAGCTGATGCTGGAGCTATGTGAAACCTAGGAGTCTGGAACGCACTGGAATATTAATCAAACTGGCAAATTTATCTGATTGCAGTTTCAGACTTCCACATCCAAATTTGCCAACTATCAAAGTGTGATTTTCCGATCTCGCGGCCTATTTGAGGCAAGGCAGAGGAAATCTGTGGCTAACTGGTTGGAGAAAACAACTGGATTAAACAAGAAACTCTTCATGACTATCATTTCAAAAATTCAGCACAACCTTTTAAAATCGTAGTACTAATTTTAAAAGGGGGTTCTTACCTTGGGGGAGAGTCACTAACAGAACTTGAAAATCTGATAAATCCTATGAAAATTTTATTCATAAAAATAAACATATATTACCATAAAATTTTACATATGACTCAAGAAGCCCACAGAAGTTCCATGTTGTAAGTAATTAGAAAATAAACAATCTGAATTATTAAAATTAAATTTTATGTTCAACTTTGTTCAGCCAGGAAGTGGGATTTACCCTCTGTTAAAAATGATAAAAAGAGGCTGGGTGTGGTGGCTCACAACTATAATTCTAGCACTTTGGGAAACCAAGGCAGGAGGATAGCTTGAGGCCAGGAGCTCAAGGCCAGACTGGGCAACATAGCAAGACCCCATCTATAAAAAAATAAGAAAAAATTAGCTGAGTATGGTGACGGGGGCCTGTAGTCCTAGCTACTCCGGAGGCTGAGATGGGAGGATCACTTGAGCCCAGGAGTTTGAGGTTGCAGTGAGCTATGATCGTACATTGCACTCCACCCTGGGTAATAGAGAGAGATTCTGTCTAAAATAAAAAGAAATGCTCTCAAATTTAGGCAGAGATAAAATATCTGTTGTTATAAATAGACCTCTACTATTTTTTAAATCAATCTTCATTCCTATTGAAGATGCAAAATATTATATTATTAAAATAATCAGAGCTTTGATTTTGGGCTTTGGAAAATTCTGAAGTTGCATGATGGCACCACTGGGTCTACTCATGTTGATCCCCAAGTGTGGTTCTTAAGTGTCAGTGTGCCTGAGAACTAACCGTGGAGACTGTTTCATTTACAGATTTCTGGGTCCCAGCCCTTAGAAAGCCTGACTCACTAGGTCTAGGGCGGGTCCAGCAGTTTGTTATAACAAGTACTCCAGGCAATTCTCATGCACTTCTGACCACATTTTGAATGTTGACGTGAAGCTGATAAACCTCTTGGTCTATATTTTTTTCCCTATTCTATTCTCTATCTTTTAGTTTGCCTCTAGCATTCTATTTCTTTTCTATTTTAATATATCTCCAAATCTTAGAGAGTGTAATTTTTCTCTATTTTCTTATGCTTTATTCTCTGTTTCTATTAATCCTCCTTCCATTGTGTTATTTTCTCTGACTCTCTTCCTCATTTACTTTTTCTTTTCTCTGATTTTACCTTAACAGAACTGGTCTATAGAATTTATTATAAATTATACTTATTAAATACATGCCAGTTCAAAGTTCTTTTCTTACTTTAAAACACAAATAGGTGAAACATTCTACATTTCTCTTTCTTTAAATGTGACAAAAGTCAAATTAGGTTATTTTTTCATTAATGCATCCATTTATTTGTTGTCTTTCTACTCTCTTCTGCTAATTTATATGCTCTTAGTTCAGGGATTACTAAAAAAAGATACCACATTAGGAAGAGTTCAAGATGCCGGTGTATCAGGACAAAGGTTAGGTTATAGTCTTTTATAATTTGTTTCCGAGGAAGCTGTGCACATCTGCTGAACAACTGACAGACTTCACTCCCTTTTCTTACCAAAAAGAAAGAAAAAGAGAGTGAATTTGTTTCTTTAGAAAAATCTGTAATTTTTCTTTCTGGGAAATCAGATCACTGTCTTGCAAAAAAATAAAAATAAAAAAATCAGTTGACTTTAGTCTGTCTACAGAAAATTAAAATAGAAATTTCCTAGGTCTGTATTTGGCACATAATAAATTTCCAATAAATATTGGATAAAAAACTTCTGGAAAATGTTATTTCTGGTGTTTTTGAATATATGCCAAGTATTAGCTATTGTTTTAATATATGCTGTCATGGATGACATATGAAGGAGACAGATATAAAAGAAGGTGAAATTTAAAATATGTCTGTATTAATGATCATTTCTATGTGTTCAGATTTCATCCTCATGTACTTACTGCCCCAGCGTTGAGAAGCTGCAAAGCCTCTTGGTTACGATTGTGAGCTGTGGAGTCAGCTGGACTTGAGTTCAAATGCTAGCTCTGCCACTATGTGATATGAGACCTGGGAAAGTTGCTTAACTACTCCAAGCCTCAGTTTTTTTCTCCGGGTAATGGGGATAATGTTAATATTACAGTAGCTCCAGTATTGGGTTGTTTTGAGTTTTCAATGATATGTGCAGGCAAAGCATTTTAGTACCCTGCCTGATGCATCGTAATAATAGATAACTGGAACATTGTTATTATTCCTGAGCACAGAACATTTGTTTATTCCAAGAAAGTGCTGTGCTAAGAAAGGGCAACTATGTAAATTGTGAATTATTAGCTTTTACAATTATTCTCACTGTTGCTTCTCATTTTAAAAAATTAATAATCAAGACATCCTTTATAATGCTTAAAATCACATAACTATATGAATTTCAAATATTTGCTTTAATAATAAAAATATATAGCAAATATAACTATTAATAAAATGTGTAACTTCTACCAAGGATGCATACCTTTCAGTGGAAAGTTCATGAACTCCAAAACTGCCACTTGCCATGTAGTCATGAATAATTCACTCTGTGAGCATTATTTATTTTCTCGAAATGGGGATAAAATTCTATGTTGTAAGGTTGTTGCAAAGATTGAGGTCACAGATGAAAAAGTCTGACACCTGGAAGTTGGAATAGACACATCTTGGTAACTTCTGCAAAAGTGTATGTAACTTACAACTCCCAGGGTAGGGATGGGCCTCAGCCTCCCAGTCAGAACCAGGGGACTCTTTCTTCTCTCTACATGGTTAAACTATGGGTGGGTAGCTGATCCAAGCTAGATCAATCAGATTCTCTCTTCTGGTCATTTGGTATTGGGACAGATAGGCTCTAGTTATTACAATTGGTTTTGGGCACTGGAGGTGAGAAGTCAGGTGGTCAGCCAGAGATGTGCTGGTTGACATTTTTTTATCACTGGGGACACTTGTCGCTAGTACAAAGAAAACTATTGGGTAGAAAGAGGACAAATAAAGCCATGCTCAAAGAAAAATAACAACAAGAGCCTGTGTGACCCTAGAATCTAGTGACAGTGACACTGGCTCTGGAATGCCCACTTCCTGGACTAGTGCCTTATCAGGCCTTGTGCTAATGTCTGCCCTTGGATACTACTGACACTTTCCAATTTATGTCTTTTTTGTTGAATTAGCTTAGGTATGTTTTCCTTGTTGCAATCACATGATTAAAGCAAGCACTCACTAAATGCTAGTTTCACTTTCATTTTCTATAAAAATTTCATGAAATCATAATCAGGGCTTAAAAGGTTTTAGTAATGCTATGGCTTCCTCATTATACGGGTATGGAAATTGAGGCACAGAAACACATTTGAATGGCATGTCCAATGTTATATGCCAGCTAGAAGAAGAGTTAAACTCAAACCCAAGTATTCCACCTACCAAACTTCATGATACAAATAACTAAGGTTTGTGTGCGCGTGTATGTGTTTTGTGGTGTTGGTGGTAGAGGGGGAAGGGGACAGTTATTGACATATTTTAAATGATCTAAAATTTTGTTTACATACCTGCCCAAACTTTTGAACACAGATGGAATGCTTCATTTGGAGTCAGTTGCCTCTCTAGTTTTCTTGGTAAGTCTAGCTAGTGGTTAGCTTATTATCTTACATGGAAAGACTCCATGGAAATATAGTTAGGACTTTCTGAATGTAAATGGAATTAATTACGATCTTTAGAATTTCTAATGACTTAATAAAATTGAGCACCATACATTAAGTAACTTCACTAATCAGAATCAGGATCAGAATCATTGAGAAGTCTCTTTTCTTTCCATTTCAAGGCTTCCAAACATGAGGCGAATTCCAGAAGAGATAATACTGTTTACCGTGAAACCCAAGAACATCAACAAGTTGGGAAGCATGCATTCTTTAGGATTGAAGACTCTCAGCTTTCTTGCATTTTTAAAGAGCTAGGCCTGAAAATATTCCTGGGTATATGAAACTTTTCTTTCTTTAACACTGGTTGTATTATTTTGCTCTCTGTAGTAAAACCGAGGAACAGTAGTGATACCCTGATGATAGGGCAAGGCAGGCTGATCTAGTACACCTGGGAGCTACAGCTGTGCACAGAAGAGGTAGGTGGTGCACAGGAGTGGAGTTCTCAGGGTCCTGAGTCCACTCAGGTAATGTCTGATCCACTTTGGAAATGCTTTCTCCAGTGACTGCCATAGCCTGCCTTGGCCTTTTACATTTTATTCTTTTGTTGGATTAAATTGAATTCCAAAAATATTTATTGAAGGAACAGTGTTGTTAAAGATTGGGGATTGGGTAAAGTTCTATAGAAATGAATGATACACATTCTCTGCCCTCAAAATATTAATAACCTAGAAATTCACTTGATGATGTTGGTTATAGTTTGTAGTTCAAATTTTTTTAGAAAGTGGTCCCACACCTTGGATGTACATTAGAACTACCCAGGAAGTTTTAAAAACTCCTTATGTTTCAGACAAATCAAATCATAGCTTCTGGGAATGATATCCAAGCATCGGTAGTCTTTAATGCTCTCAACGTGATTTCAATGGGAAACCAATCAGTAGGCCTTGAATGGTTATTGCGTCCAGTTAACTCTTGTTAACTCTTGGAGCAGCTGGGTGAGGCCTAGAGCAGATGGAGCCCACAGTCTTCACCTCTGCCCACGAGCAGGCCACACCAGTGAGCTGTGAAGAGATCGTTTTCTACGTACCATGACACAAAGAAAATTGAGGAGCACTGAAGTGTCTCATATAAACCTCATAATAATACTGTAAGGTAAGCATTTGTTTCTTATATTTTATAAATGAAGTATTTGAAAGTTTAAGAACTTGATAATTGACTTTGCTGAAATCACAGGTAATTCAAAGAGCTGATATTTGGACCTTTTCTTACATTTCAGCTTCTTAGGTGTATTATAAAGCAGAGTATGAAAGGTACTATGGAGTGATGCACATAAAATATGGGAACCCAGAGAGACAGACATTAATTCTGGTCTAGAGTGACCAGAGAAGGCTTCATGGAGAATTTGTCACTTGAGCTGAACTTTCAAGAATGTATGAATTTCCAGAGGTAAAAATGTGATGTTTTCTAGGTTTATATATTAAATAGTGATCTTATTTAACTATACAATAAAGTATCAGCACTTATGAAAATTCAGGATTCTTATAAGGATAGATAGCTGAATAGCAGGCCGCAGTACTTCTGCTAGGAAGCTCACCAATGCTGGCTGCACAGTATGGTCATCTGGGAGGCCCACTGATGCCAGAGCCCCACCCCAAGCCACTAAATCAGAGTACCTGAACAGGACCCGCTGGGCAGTGTGTAAGGAAGCAACAGGGAATTATCCGGTTTGGGTTAGATTGCAGAGAACACAGTATGCGAAGCTGACTAGATGTTGTTATTTAGACAATGGCGAGCCAGGGAAGGCTTTTAAGTATATATGACAAAGATCATATGTTTCCACTGGCAGTGGTTTTAAATCCAGGAGCATATCAGGATTCTCTAGGAAGGCTCTACCTTCTTTCTCTGGTTCTGGGACTATGCCAGAGTCTTGGGGTAGCTGGCATAGTTTCACAAACTGTATTTAGAGTCAGCTCCTGCTCTGCTCTGTCCTAATTCTAATATACCTAATTATAGGACACAGGATGCAAAAGTCATGGAATAGTCTACAAAACCATTGTCTTAGTCTGTTTGGGTTTATATAACAAACCACCATAGAGTGAATGGCTTATAAGTAACAAATTTATTTCTTACAGTTCAGAAGGCTGGCAAGTCCAAGGTCAAAGATTCATTGTCTGGTGGGACCCTCTTTCTGGTTATACGTGGCTGCTTTCTCATGGAAACTCGCATGGCAGAAGCAGCAAGGGAGCTCTCCAGGATCTCTTTTATCAAGGGCACTAATCCCATTTGCAAGAGTTCCACCCTCATGACCTGATCACCTACAAAAGCCCCACATCTCAATGCCAGCACACAGGGGCTTAGAATTTAGACATATGAATGTTTTGGGACACAAATATTCAGTGTTAGCAACCACCCTCACTTCTGACACCCACTGCAAATTCAGGGATCCCAAAGACCACAGCCAAGTGGAGAGACACAACAGCCCAGGAGAGTTGCAAACAGGGAGTTTTCACTTGTCCCCTCTCAGTGGGACTCTGGAGGGGTACCCTCCTGTGGCCTCAAGTGGGTGGGGCCAATAACTATTGCTTTTCTTTTTCTGTCTGTCTTGCTGCTTGGCCCTGGAGGTGACACAGTCACAGGAGGTGCAGAACAGAGTAAATTAAGTCTCATTTTCCTGATGCAAGGATCCAAAAGGGCAGCTCCGGTGAAGCAGAGAGCATTGAAATCTCAGAGAGGGAGGAGCTTGGAAAAGTGACCCCATAATGTTGTTTAGGAACTCCTGGAATCACGTCCAAGCTACACATGCATATATCTGACCCCAAATAGTAAACTATAGATTTTGAGAACTGAATTACAAGACAGACCACTGCCCAGATCCTGGGCTGACCACTGGATAACAGATAGGTGAGACAGATCCAAATAGCATTAAAAAGGCTTTGAAAATGGAACTGACATTGAAAGCACAACCTATAGAAGACTGGTTATAACTTGAGACTAAACCTAACCAAGCTGACTGCCTACAAAAACAAATACTTTCAGCTGGGTGTGGTGGCTCATACCTGTGATCCTAGCACTCTGGGAGGCCGAGGTAGGAGGATTGCTTGAGGTCAGGAGTTCGAGACCAGCCTGAGCTGCAAGATCCCATCTCTACTAAAAATAAAAATAAATTACATGAACAACTAAAAATAGAAAAAACATTAGCCTGGAGCAGTGGCACACGCCTGTAGTCCCAGCTACTCAGGAGGCTGAGGCAGGAGGATTGCTTGAGCCTGGAGTTTGAGGTTGCTGTGAGCTAGGCTGATGCCATGGCACCCTAGCCCAGGCAGCAGAGTAAGACTCTGTCTTAAACAAAACAAAACAAATACTTTCACCGTTTTTCATAGAATTTAAGTAAGACCTAGAGTCTCATCATATGATATTCAAAATGTACAGGATATAGCCGGGCTTAGTGGTGCATGCCTATAGTCCCAGCTACTCGGGAAGCTGAGGCAGGAGGAACACTTGAGCCCAAGAGTTCAAGGCTGCAGTGAGCTATAATCACCCCACTACACCCCTGCTGGATGACACAATAAGACTGTGTCTTTAAAAAAAAAAACAACAATGTACAGAATACAATTCAAAATTACTTGGCACAGAAATAGCAGCTAGCAAAATTTCAACTCACACAAGAAAAAACAATCAATGCATGCCAATGCCAAGATGACACAAATGTTGGAATTATCTGGCATAGACTTTGAGGCAGCTATTATAAAAGTGTTCCAACAAATAAGGGCGAATACTTTTTTTTTAAATAAAGAATGGAAATGTAGAAAGTGTAAGCAATTAAATAGAAGATACAAATAGGAGCCAAATGAAAATTTTAGAACTAAAAAAAATGCATTAACCAAAATTGAAAATTTATCTGATGGCACAATAGCAGAATGGAGATGACAGAGAAAACAGTAAACTTGAAGATAGACAGAATTATTCAATCTGGGTCCTCTAAGTGGTTTGGCCATAGGTGACCTCAGATGCCCCTCATGCCTGCAGAGTCTGGCCAGGAAGCCACCCTGGTGGCGCCGGAGGGCCAGTTTCAGCTGAACAGGGGTTGCTGGTAGAAGCCATCGCCTCAGGGATCCTGGGTGATCTGAGCTCTGGGGGCAGTGTGGATGCACGTGTGATCACTGGGACTGGCACGAAGCTGTTGCAGGCACTGAGCTCACCACAGAGCCTGTGAGGAGGCCTAGCTGTTACTGCTTTGTTCCTGGACCACAGGTGTCCTGACCCATACAGTGAAGACACCAAACCTGGTGCACCAAACCTGCACCTCCTGTGCAAGCTATGGAGGTGAAATGAAGTAGGCTAAGGTTTAGAGTTTGGAACAAGGGAGAATAAACCCAGAAAATGCAACCACCTAAAAAAATTATCCAATCTGAGCAACAGAGAGAAATAATACTACAAAGACAATGAGCAAAGTCTCAGAGAACTGTGGTTGGAAAATCACACTACATAATTTTAAGACTCCATCTAAAGTTTCAGCATAAAAAGAATGTAGTATTCATGAAGGAGCAGGCCAATGAAGCAGAATAGAGAATCTAGAAATAGACACACACACATACAAATATTGCTCATTTGTTTTTCACAAAGATGTGAAGGCAAATCAATGAAGAAGGCATAGTCTCTTGGTGTTGGAAATCCATATGAAAAGACCTTTGATCTAAATCTTACATATAATTAAAAAATTAACTCAAAATGAATTATACATCTACATGTAAAACATAAAACTGTATAATCAACCTGAGAAATCTTTATGTCCTGGGCATAGGCAAAAAGTTCTTAAATATGATACCAAAAACAGATCCATAAAAGAAAAAAATCATTAAATTGGAATTCATCAAAATTAAAAACTTTTGCTCTGTGACAGAACAGTGTTAAGAGAGTAAAAAGACAAGCCACAGATTGAGAAAATATTTGCAAATTACATATCCAACAAATGACTTATCAAGAATAAAGAACTTGCAAAACTCGCAAAATTGGGAAAGAAAACAACCCAGTTTATAAGTGAGACCAAGGCTTGTCAGCCACTTTGCCAAAGAGGAAATATGGATGGTAAATAAACATATGAAAAGATATCCAACATCATTATTCAGTGGTGAAGTGCAAATTAAAATCATGGCACATTTGTTATAATGACTAAAATAAAATTTAAAAAAATACTGACAATATCAAGTGCTGGTGAGGTTGTGGAGTAACTAGAATGCAAAACGGTGCAGCTGCTCTGGAAAACTGTTTGGCAGTTCCTTAATAAAGCTGAACATATAGCTATGATATGACCCAGCAATCCCACTCTTAGATAATTTCCCAAGTGAACTGAAAACTTATGTTTACCCCAAAACCTGTACATGAATGTTTATAAAAGCTCTGTTTATATTCAACGATAATTGGAAACAATCCAAATGTCTTTCAATGGGTGAATGGGTAAATAAACTGTGGAACATTCATATAATGGAATACTAAATATCTCAGGAATAAAAAGGAAGAGCAAGTTAATGTACATGATGATGTGAATGAATTTCAGAAGTGTTATGCTTAGTGAAAAAAAGCTGATCTCAAAATGTTAATACTGCATAATTCCATTTATGTGCCATCTCAAAAAGAAGATGACCCTGTAGTGAGAAAGCACAGATCAGTGCTTGCTAGTGGTTACACGTGTGTGCACTGGGGGTGGGAGGATGTGACTATGAAAAGAAAACATGGAGAGGTTTTGGGGCTGTTGGGATTATTATGTATCCTGTAGTCTTCACATACTTTCACCAGAGAGCTTAAGTTAGCTTTGGTGATAATTCCATAGCCATAGCTTATTATAGTGGCAGGACATAGGTTTTCTTTTCTTATCTTCCAAAAATTATATAAAATGGTGAGAGACCCACAGGCCCCAGGAAAAATGGCCTTTATCTACTAGGCTAACATTGTCCATAACTTTTAGAACAGTGTCAGCTCACCACATTCCTCAGGTCAAATCCTGCATGCCACCTATTTTTGTACAGCCCATGAGCTAAAATGGTTTTACGCATTTAAAAGGTAGACAAAAATCAAAACAAAGATATTTCATGACACATGATAAGTATATGACATTCAAATTTCAAAGTCCATAAATAAAGTTTAACTGGAGCACAGCTGGGCTCGTTCAGTTACATACTGTCTATGGCTGCTTTCCAGCTACTACGGCAAAGTCGAGTAGTTGTGACAGACACTGTGTGGCCCACAAAGCCTAAAATATTTACTATCTGGCTCTTTATGGAAAAGTTTGCCAAAACCTGTTGTAGAATACTCCTTAGATATCTTGCTTATTTTTATTTAATGGCAGAACATTAAGTGGGTTAAGATTTACCTATGCTTTGGCTCCATGAATAACTTTTGACAGTTTTTTTTTAAAACAATTTTTCCTGCATAAACAATGTTCACTTTAAAATCTATAGTATTTCAGAAGTGTCTTTCCCCAACCCCCATTCAAGATCTTGGATCTGATATTTGACCAAGGAAGGAAAGTTAAAAAGTGTCTCCTCAGTGACACCAAAAGGTGGGGAATTCATGATCCTTTTTATTATCTGTGGGCTTCTTGTGGAATCTGTGGATTGGGGGTTAATTATAGCAGTTCATTCCTGGGTGATGGGTTGTGAAACCAGAAGTTATCAGAGATAAACACTGAAGAGTCTGATTTACTTGTTCATGAGCATACTATAAAATCCTCAGTTAAATCACATTTTATGACTATGGCCTCCAAGTTTTTAAATAAAACCTTTTGATTACTTCATAGTTGTAAAGGCTGAGTTTCCTTTTGCTGTGTGGCAGTGAGTAATTTATAACGTCTGTTAAGTGAACAATATTTACCAAGTGCCATCAAACAAGATAAGGATATATTTCACTTTGTCTTTATAGCAGTGGAGATAGCTAGAGAAAATATATTCACTACTTATGATTTCACTACATGACATTAGAGTCCTGTGAAGTGCAAATCTGAAACAATTTTATTACTGTCCTACCTCTATTTATTTCTTGCTTAATGTGTTTTCTAAGACCATTTTAGATGTCTTCTTTGAAAGAAAAAAAATGATGCCTCAAAATGTGTTTTTTTTTAAGTGTAGTTTAAATGGCTGTAGTCCAATGCATTGGGAAATTTATTTGTCAATCACATGTGATATATTGAATCATGCCATGACTTACATTTATAATGTAAAAGACCATAAGAAATAATAACTTGAAAAAATACTTGTATATTCATGGGGGTATATAATTAAATGTAATAATAGATGGGGAATATATCACAAAAATATAAAAATATCAATTATAATTTATAGTTTCCAAAACATATTTGTACATTATCTTAGTTGATTATAATAGCACAATATGAAATATACAAGTCATTCTAATCCTGCCTATAAAAGAGGAAAATGAGGCTCAAAGAGGCTAGAGACTTCCCCAATGACAGTTTATGAGTGGTGGATTGAGGGTTAGAACAAGTCTTCTAATTCCCAATCCAGAGATTGTTCTGCTATACCATGCTTGCTAGCTTATTCCTTATTAAGAAAAAGACTTCTTTGTCCTATTAATGTTAATGTTCTTTCTAATCCAAGAACTGATTTCTATACATTAAAAGGATTATAATTATTTTGCATAAATGTTGCTATTTCCTTCATCTCTATCCTACTATTAATAGATCTTTAAATCTCAGCTGTATAATGGAGTTGATTTATATACAGTTTCATTCTGAATTTGGTAGAGAGAATGTTAAACGAAAAGTGTTCTATGGGGAGTAAACCCCCCATACAACCCTCATTGTGGTATGAGAACAGATTGGTTTGGGGGATTTTGTTCATGTTGTGTGGAGAGGACTCTTTCTATAATATATTGATCTTTTTTCAGCATCACTATACCTCATACAGTATGACTACCACTAAAGTTTTGCTTAACACCAGAGGCAGATAGGTTTTCACAACTGACTCATGTAACTAACCTCATGGAATATATTGAGGTGGCAAATTTTAATTTTTCACCCCCAAATCTGTAAATATTGTATAAATGAGGTAGTACCTCAGATTTATATTAAATTAACAGTTTATTTTAAAACATACCAGTTGCGCTATTGGTGGGTAAAACCAACCATCCTCTCCCTCTACTATTTCTGTGAGGCCAAATTTCTGATCCCAGGTGTGTTCATCAGTGCCTATGGCTATCAATGCCAATGGATGAGGTATGTGTGTTGGGGGAATCTGTATATTCAGATTTATTTAAAATTGTGCATTCCAAATTTTCTTTCTATTGGCTTCTGTATTTGTGTTTGTTTTCTCATTCTTTTTTTGACCCACCTTTCTTTGCTTTATGAGGCCCTGACTACTTTACTTCAGTGGACATTCCTTTTTCACCCAACTTATCATATGCTTGTTGCACCAGCCTCTACAAAGGGTTTTGCAAAGAGAAGGAGAACTTTGTTTTTTTTGGAATTTTCCCTTTCTTTGTCTCACCATGCTATATATATCTAGCTTCCACTTTGGCCCTCTCCACATAAATCTTTCATTTAAATATATGTATTGAGCTTGCAACATGTGCCAGATACTGTTTTAGGTTCTTGGGATGCATCAAAGAACAAAACAGAAAAAACAAATCCATCCTTTAGTGGAGCTTATATTTTAGCGGGGGGTTGGTTTAGTAGGATATTTGCAAAAGAAAGAGACAATAAACATCAAACAAATTTGGCAAGTAAATTATGTAGCATATTAAAATGGAGTGAGGAGACAGCCATGGAGATATCAGGAGGATGAGTATCCCAGATGGAGGGCACCGGTCCAAGGTCAAAGCATGCCTGGCACACTGGAGAAATAGCAAGAAGGCCCGTGTGGCTGGAGTGAGTAGGTGAGGGTGGGAGTAGCAGGAGATGAGGCAGAGATACAGTGTGGGCTGGAGCAAAAGCTTACAGGCCACTGTAGGCCTTCTGCTTTTATCCTCAGTGAGAAGGTGAACTATTGGATGATTAGATGATTTCCAGCTGAGAAGAATATGATCTGATTTATATTTCCTGAGCCATGTCCACTGTACAGATGAGCCCATCAAAAGCATTCTTCATTTCTTTTAAAGCATTTTTGATTTCTAGCATTTCCTTTTGATTCCTCTTAGACTTTCCATCTCTCTGCTTACATGACTCATCTCTTCTTGCATGTTGTCCATTTTTTCTATTAAGACCTTAGTGTATTTGTTATGGTTATTTTAAATTCTTGGTCTGTTAAGGCCTGCCATATGTGAGTCTGGTTTGATGCTTACTCTGATTCTTTGCACTGTGTTCTTTTGCCTTTTAGCATGCCTTGGAATTTTTTGTTAAGAGCCTGACGTGATCTGGCTAGGAGTTAGGCTGTGTTTATTGTTTGCTGCAGCAGTGGTGTTAGAGGCTACAATTTCCTCTAGTGTCCTTGTTTTTATTTTCTATGTTTTCTCTGGGCGTCCCAAGAGACTCCTTAAATAGAGTCTGGGGTTTACAGTTCTTTTTGTTGTAACCCCCTGTTGTGATAAAGGAGCCCTACTGATGTGGGGGTAAAGTGTGGGGCAGGGAAAGCATCTATAGTCCTGTGATTCTTAGGGTTTTAGTGAGCCCAGATTGGGTATTTCCCTTCCCCATATCAGTTAGGCTCTGGTAAAAGCCCATTTGGTTAGGCTTTGGTAAAATAGTTTCCCTTAAGAACAGCCTTGTTAAGAACAGAGAGCTCTAGGCCTATTTCAAAATGGCTACTTTTCCCCTCTCCCAGCTGGCAGCATCTTGGGATTTTTCTCTGATTTTTACAGTAAGAACCTGGTAAGGCTTCTGGAGATAAAACTCAGGAGAAAGTGATGGAACCACCTTAAGACTGGCCCCTCTCAAAGTTTTTAACCCTCAGACTAGTCCACACTGAGCCTCCAGCAATTCATCAATTACAGTTTAAAGTGTTCCGATTACACTGGCTTCAGCTGTGTTCTTCTGCTCTTGGTAAACTGAGATTCTCCGTATCTGCCTGTCTGTCTCTCCAGTTTTGGGGGTAGCAATTTTCCTGCAACCTCAATTCTCTGATAGATCTAAGACGAGTTGTTGATTTTTGGTTCATTCGGTTTTTTTCTTGTTGTGAAGATGGGAGAGATGACTTCCAAGCTCTTTATATATCAGACCAGAAACCAGAAATGTGATTTAAATTTAAAAAAAAAAAATCACTTTGGTTGCAGTGTTAAGAATAGACTGTAAGAAAGCAAGTATGGAGTCAGAATTTAGGTAGGAAGTTATTTTAATAATCCAAATGGGGGATGATGGTAAATTTATTCAGGGTAACAGAGGAGGAGGTGAGAAATGGTTTGGTGCAAGATAGAGTTTGAAGGCAAAGCTGCTAGGAAATTGTGATGGATTTTATGTCAAATGTGAGAAAAAGAGAGATGACCTTTACCTTGAGCAGTTGGAAGGATGGAGTTGACATCAGTTGGGCTGAGGAAAGGCTTCAAGTGGTGTAAGATTGGTGGAGGGGGGCATATCAGAAATTCAGTTTTAGATATGCAGAGTTTGAGAAATATGTTAGATACATAAGTGGAGATGTTGAATGAGCAGTTGTGTATATGAGTCTGCAGTCCAGGAGAAAGGCCTAGTGTGGAGATGTCAGCACATAGATTGGATTCAAAGCCATGAGAGTGATTTAGATGTCTTAGGGATTGTAGATGAAGAAAAGGACCAAAGACTGAGCCTTAGGGCACTTCGATGCTAGGAGACCTGGAAGAGAAGAGAAATCAGCAAAGGAGACTGAAAAGAAAAGCAGTGAAGTAGGGAGAAAGATAAGAGTCTGTAGTTATGGGTGTCGTGAGAAGAAAGTGATCAATTGTATCAAATGCTGCCAATAGGTCAATCCTGCATCTTTCTTTCTTTAATTTCCCATATGCCAAATTACAAATTTTGCTTCATAGTTGACTATACTTGAATATAAAGTAGCTACATTAAATAGACATACATGTCTTTAAAATCCATGAGCTATTTAATATTTGAAGACTTCTCAAGCATATCTGTATCTAATTTTTTTTTCATTTTAGTAAAAGCAGAGAAAACAGTAGTGTGGTAAGATTATGTCCACCCTCCATGAAAAACATAAATATGATTGCTATTTGTAATAAAATAATATTGTGAGAGACCAGTTTTCCCCGTCAAATTCCAAGTATCTTTGATTCTGAGCTGCCTCCTCCCTGGAGCCCCCTCCCCCCGATTTACTCATTGGCACTCATTGCCTAAGGGGAAAGATGAGACAGTTTTTAAGCTGTGAGAATGTGTTTCAAAAACTTTGAAATGCTCAGTGTATAAAGTTTGTGCCATAAAAAATAGATTTGGAAGAATACATGAAGAGCCGAGGTAGCTTGCCTACAGATTAGCTAAAGACTCTTGAGACTGTCTCGGGATGGGAAAGGAGAAAAGTAAATCAGAAGGAAAAGGAGGGAAGTACAATTAAGGGGGGTCTCAAACATGGCCTGTGCCCTGCCCCCTCGTTGGAGTCCAGGGACGGGGAGATGGAAGGTTTGAGAACCACTGGGGAAGTTTGGAGATCCAAAGGCAGACCTACCTATGCCGCCCGTGTAAGAGTGCAGTATAAGGGGCCATTTATGGGGGTCTAGACAAAAGGGTCTTAAATATCCCCAGCAAATTTTCTCCAATTCCTGCACTATTGTGTGGATGAGAGAGGGGCAAGCACGTAGCTGAAAGGGAGAGCCAGACCACAGGAGACCTTGTGCACAGGCTGGGAGAATGCCACGTGTTCCTTGCCCATCTGAGTTTATGAGATGTAACTGCCCATGTCACCAAAGACAACTCTTATTTTTCAAGTTGCTCTGACCAAAAACCAGAAAGGTTTCATGACTGCTATCTTTCTTTCACACTGCATACCTTATCCTGGGAAGCCTAGACTCCCATCTTTCCAATGTTTCCAGAATTCAGCTACCTCTTACGTGCTCCACCACCACGGACACAGAACACGTCTCCATCCGCATCCTCTTCCGTACATTATTGCCGTGACCTCCTTATTGCTTCCTCCTTTGTGCCCCTGCACATAGCAGCCAGATGACACTTCCAAACAGCACTGCTGTACTCTGAACCCTCCCATCTCATAACGGTACACGGGGTCCCATATGGCCCTGTGCCATCTTGCTCACATTGCCCCTCTCCCCGCCCCTCTGTCACTCTTCTTCAGCCCCCTGCCCCGCTTCCTTCCTGGTTCCCGCACGGGCCACCTTTGCCTCTGCCTCAGAGCCTGTTCACTTACAATGACTCTTCTTAGAATGCTTTTCACTTACATTTACTCATGACTAACTTTCTCATTTTATTTACTTTTCTGCTCAAATACGACTTTATCAAAGAGGACTTCTTTGACCACACTTTAAAAAATCAATCTCTTGGTCAGGAGCGGTGGCTCACGCCTGTAATCCCAGCGCTTTGGGAGACCAAGGTGGAAGGATCACTTGAGGCCAGGAGTTCAGGACTAACCTAGCCAATATAGGGAGACCCTATCTCTACAAAAAATAATTTAAAAATGTTAGCTGGGAGTGGGGACACATGCTTGTGGTCCTGGCTACCAGGGAGGCCGAGGTGGGGGGATGGCTTGAGCCTGGGAGTTTGAGGTTGCAGTGAGCTGTGATGATGCCACTGAACTCCAGCCTGAGTGACAGAGCTAGACCCTGTCTCTAAAAATAAATAAATAAATAAAATTAAAACTCAATCTCTCATCTTTCTCTCTTTTTCTTCTTGTTTTGCTCTATTTTTCTTCTTAGCACTTAGCACTACTTGGCCTAATATATATGTGTTTACTTGTTGTCTGTCTTCTAGACTAAAACATAAGTTTGACAAAAGCAGTCTGTTTACTACTATGTCTCTCAATAAATATTTGTTGAATGACTAAATGAATGAATCAATTGGCACACTTCTTTTCAGAGGCTTTGATACTCTGGCCACGGGTATTACCTCTTCTTAAATAAATCATGAAACAGTCTTAGTTTGGGCTCCCTCTGAAGCAGAGCCTCAAATAGAGACTGTGTGTGGTTAACGTACTTAGAATGTGATCCTGGGAGCAGGAGTGAGACATGGGGAAATTAAGCAGTGAAAGCTAATATAAAAACAATTTAATCATTGCTACCAGTAACTGATGGTGCCATCCCACAAGACCACCTGAGTAGATCCACTCCCTGCCTGGTCAGGGGTGGTCCTCTGAGGCCTTAACTCCTCCGCACTCTGGGTTGTTTTCGTAGGAGTGCCAAGGGAGTAACCACTAGACTGTCACATGATGATACCAGAAAAATTCTGAGGTAGAAAGCCAGAAGTGCTTGGCATAGGCCAAGGTGAGATGCTGTCAAAATAGGCCTACACAAGGCTGCTAGAAGCCTGTGCAGAACTAGTTGCTGTCCCAACGGTGGAAGAAGAGGTATGGCCAAGAGGGTTTGACGTGGTGCAGGTGAAGCGTTGGATGCAGTCCATCCCCTCAGAGTCCCTCAGATACTAGATCACATCTTATTCTAGTTGGTGCCCAGCCCCAATATCAGCAGAGACTTAAAACAAGTGAAACAATAGCAGTTTCTGTTCCTTCACTGCAGAGAGGAAATTCATAGGACACAGCACAGGGAAGGGAACACAGATAGAGCCTGGTAGTCTCCTTGATTTGAAGAGACGGAGCTGGGAGTCCAGGGAGGTCAAAGCAGGTAGAGTTTGCAGGGCTGAGTACTTGGGAGGAGAGAACTGCCCAGGAAGACACAGCTTCAGGGGTGACGGTCCAGCTCAAGTCTTTAGATGAGTATGAATCAGTGCAAGCCAGAGAAAGGACCATCCAAAAGGATTAGAGGGAATAATCTGGTGCTCACACAGGGCAGGACATGTAATTCCTGCTGCCACCAGCCAGAGCAGAAAATCTCATAATGCATGGGTCTATGTGGTTGGGTATTTAGAAGGGTTTTGTCTTAGTAGCAGGGCAAAAATTGTCCTATATTAAACACTGATCTATCCAGCCCTGCCCGCAATAGCTTAAAAGCAAAACCTGAAAGGATCAAATTGTTTCCAAGTGTCTTAACTGCATTCCAGAGCAAAGCTCAAGAATATTTATGGGAATACAAATGTGTTGTAACACCTAAAAAACTGAAATTCACAATTTATGGAATCCAATAAAAACACCAAAGAAACAGGAAAATATAGCCTATAATGAGGAGAAAAATCAGTCAATCAAAACTGACTAAGACCTAACACAAATGATAGTTTCAGTAAACAAAGGCATTAAAGCAGTTCTTATCACTATACTCCCCATGTTCAGAAGTTGCCATAAAAACCCAATAGAACTTCTAGAGATGAAAACTAGAAAGTATGAGGCAAAATATACTGAATGAGATGAATAGAAGATAAATATTGCAGAAGAAAAGATTAATGAATTTGAACAAGGAACACTAGAGACTATTGAAAATGAAACAGAGAAAAAAGAGAATGAAAAAATGAAGTGAAAGCACTTTGAGCATCTGTCTCCGGCAATGCTCACAGCTTCCTAGTGCCCACCTTCTGCAGTGCACAGTGCACAGTGGCCAGTGCACAGTGGCCAGCAGCTCCCTGTGGCTATCAGCTTCTCCCAGGCCCTCCTTGGCAGTTTCATAGTGGAGTACCTCTAGTGAGACCTCTCCCCATGGACAGCTTTCCCTGACAACTTGGAGGGCAGATTTTTATCAGCTTCTTTTGGTGTGCTGCCATAGCGACTTCACTGCCATTGGTAAGCCACAACCATGCCCTCACCAACAAGATCTGAATCTCAACCCCAGGGAAGTTGTTAATCTTTCTTGGGTGTTTTATTTCAGCCTTGGAGGTTATGGTTGCTCCTAATATCTGGTATTTCTATTTGTTTAGCCTTCTCTATTTGTTATTAGCCAATTCCTCATTTCTTCAGTCTCCTGTGTTAGTTAATCATTCTTTCTATTTTCCTGTTTAAATTTGTTTGTCTATTCCTTAGACCATTATGACTAATACACTTCCCAAATCATTCTGTGAGACTAGCATTGTCCTGATACTAAAATCAAATAAAGACATTATAGCAAAAGTGCAAAACTATATCCCTCATAAACGTAGATACAAAAATTCTAAATAAAATTTTAAGAAATCAAATACAATATATGAAAATGGTAATACATGACTAGTAGGGTTTATCCCAGGAAGGCAAGGTTGGTTCAACATTTAAAAATCAATGTAATTGACCATACTATCAGACTAAAAATGACAAATGATGTGATAATCTTGGCCAATGCAGAAAAGATTATTGACTAAATCTGCCTGAAGAATACTCACAGCAAACTAGAAAAAGAAGCAAAATTCCTCCATCTGATAAAGGGCATCTTTATTAGAAAAATCTTTAGCTAACATCATGCTTAATAATGAAAGAGTGAATAATTTACCTCTGAGATCACTAACAAGACAACAATGTCCATTCTCACCAGTTTTATTCACATTGTGTTAGAGACTGTGGCAGTAAACTTAGGCTAGAAAAAGAAATAAAAGGCATCTAGATAGGAGAGTTAGAAACAGAACTGCCTTTATTCTCAGACATGATAATCTAATGGAATGTACAAAGAAGGTACTGGAGCAAATAAGTGAGTTCAGCAAAACTGCAGGATCTAAGACCAATATACAAAATCACTTATGTTTCTATATACTAGAAGTAAACATCCAAAAACTGAAATTAAAAATACCATTTATAATAGCATCAAAACATGAAATACTAAGGGATAAATCTGACAAAAGATGTATAAGACCTGTACCCAGGAAACTATAAAATGTTGCTGAAAGAAATTAAAGAAATCCACATAAATGGAGAGATATACCACATTCCTTATTAGCTGGAGGAATCAATATTTCTAAGATGCCAATCTACCCAAATTGATCTATTAATTCAATGCAATGCCAGTCAAAATTCTAATAGGTTTCTTTATAAAAATTGACAAACTGATTTAAAATTCTTATGAAAATGCAAAGGATCTAGAACAGCCAGAATAACACTGACAATATCATTACAGAAATGCAAATTACTTTTGGGAGGAGGGGTTTCAAAAGGGCTGGAGGAAACTTTTTACAGTGATAGATATATTCATTATCTTAATTTTAGTGATAATTTCACAGATGTATACATATGTCAAAACTTATCAAATTATACACTTAAATACATATAGTTTTTACAAACATGTCAATTATATCTTAATAAATCTGTGGGTTTTTTTTTTTTTAATAAAAAAGGGCACGTTAAGATGTCTTTAACTGAGAAATGTTTAAGAGGCAGAGAAAATTCCAGTGATAGAACTTGGACACTAGGGCTTGCGTGTGGGGATTTATGGAAGAGAGAGAAAGCTATCTCAGTCTCTTCGAATTGCATATACCTTTTTACAGTTAAGACCAGTGTGGCTAGTCCTTTCCTTCTATTACTGCACTTCTCTAGCCTTTACTTTCCATTTCCTCATTTGCACTCATGAAAGAAAAATATTTCTGAGCAGGCTTGTGATAGAAAGGAATTGTGGTATTACTCCTGCCCTGCTCTTGAAAACCCACTGTGTATATACTTCAGTTATTTTGAACACAAACCACTTTGGAGATTGACCCCATGAGTAGAAAGGATGGATGGATCATAATTAGGTCTCATAGGAGGCCTCGAACTATTTTCTTTTTCTTTTTCCATCCTTCCATTCCCCTTTCCCTTCCTCTCTTTATTTCTTCCATTTTTTTTCTTTTCTTTTTTTCTCTTAATATAACTTCATCATATTTTTCTATCTAACAATGAAAGATTGGGGAGTGAGGTGGTCCAAAGTTTGACAAATGTCTCTATTTTCTGAATTACTTTCATATAAATATGTGCTTTTTTCATGGTTGGAATCTTCTCATCCAGAGCAAATTAAGAAATGTAGATGTCCTCGAGTTGATAAACTATGATAAGCACTCAAATAATCTGGAAGGAAGATGTTATCTCTGCATAAAATGACAAAGAACAATTACAACAAGTATTTGAGCTTTCAAGGTCCAGATTTTTGCTTTTCCCACTTGGTTTAAAAGGAATACTAGCCACAACTGAAACCTTTTCTAACTCTTTCTTTTACTTAGATAAAGAAGAGAAAGTAACTTTAGTAAAAATTAATCAGAAAAGGACTACTGAATATAGCCTGAATGTATTCTAGCAAGTCTGAACTTGAAATTAACTTAAAATTCCATTACAGTATTAATATTTAGTATCTGTGTAGCACTATATTGCTCAGAGCTTCATAATCATCTAAGTTATGCCCTTTTATCACTTTTCAAATTCCATTTATTCATTATCAAGTTCCAAGAATCTTGTTTAGTGACTGATATTTCATTCTACCAGATGATACTCTGATACTGAAAAGAAAAAATTTTAGCCCCTTGAGCTATTTCTCAGTAGGAACATGGACTCTACTTCTATAGATTACTGTTAAGAAGCTGTATTTTTATGTCCATGCCACAGCTGTGCTAAGGCTTAAAATAAGAATTTAGCAACACGCTGACTCACCAAAGAGATTTTACGGTAGACACTGGTTCATAAGGACTCTGTGCTCTGGTAAAGTTAAATGTTTAACATTCCCAGTGCTTTGGCCATAGGGCCTTGTACTTTATTTCTGGGTAAGGGCAGAGAGGGCTGGGAATTATTTTAGGCCCTGAGCAGTTCCGTGAAGTTGAAAGACGCCATCACTAACATTATTCATGAAAAAATATGAAAGGTCATCTATCTCCCTTAAGGCTCATTTGGTGCACTTTTAATGAGTGATGGATGAACTGCAAAGGGTTTGTTGCAGAGGGGCTGTACCTTGTGAAGATTGGATGACTGCCGCTTCTCTGAAACGAATCCAAACATTTTCCCAGTCTTTCCCCATCTTGGATTTTACCGTTGATGGCCTTCAGACCTTCTCATTTTCTTTTTTTCTTGGCGTTTTGGAAATTTTATTCTTCTTAAGCTTCTGTCTGCTATGACTTTTATTTCTGTACTTTTTTCTTGGTTGCTTGAGATAAATGGTGGATTCCTAGGGTTAAATAAATCCAAGTGACTTATTGCTTAAGCCAAGGTTAGCCTACCCTGATCTAACCTTTTTACTGGTTTAGCTGATTACTCTGCCCTATGCTCCATTCCTGCTTGCCTTCGTTCCTGTCTCTTCTCTGTTACCTCTATTCTGTTCCATCTAATGTTGCCTCCCTCAGCTCTATCTCCTTGTTTCCTCTACATTTTTAAAGAATCTGGATTTACCTTCCTTTTCTAGTTTATTCTCTGTTTACTTGCAGAGGAAAAGAGATGGACAGGGTAGCGTCTTATCTGGGACAGTCACGAATTCTGCAAGGTCAAGGCAGTGTCAAGTGAGGAGAATCTAAAAGCACTCAGAAACTTACTTGGAGATTGGCAGGGCTTTGGCATATGGACCAAAAGTGTAAGCTGGAACAGCACAAGTGGGTGTGAATGGGGAAGGGCAAAGGAAGACAGATCTTTGAGGGCCTCTGATATTTTACCACCGAGCCTCAGTTGGCCATGATTGAAGTCAGCAGTGCAGAGACTTGTGTGATCAAGGAGAATATTATTCAGCTTTAGAACTATTAACATAAAGGACCTATTGCCCTCGTTGGGTAAGTCAGCACTGATCTTCAGAAATCTGTCAAGATATCTCCTTACAGTATAAATCGATAAGAGAAGATCACGAATTACACGATCTGCACCAAAGAGTTTAATGTTCTTTCATAGGGGAGCAGCTCTAGGTTGTGATCATAATGGGGTATTAACTTGCTTTATGGTGTATGCTGGGATATTTTTCATTCTCCTTGCCAGAGTAGGCACCTGTCTTTACCAATAAATCTTGTGAAGTTTGCTGTTCTTTTCACTTCAGGAAAAAAAATTAAAAATCTACTGTATCTTAAATACCCTCAGAGCAAGGCATGTTAAAATCTTATTGAGTATTCCCTGCCTCACATTCTCTGCAGTAAGAAAGCTCCTCCTATGAGCTATCCCAAATCTTTTTGCAACAATTTAAGCCATTTTCTAAGCATGGCTAAAGTGAGAGTTTAGAACATTAATACATTCCTTCTACAGCTTGAGGGAGGCCAATATGTCTACAGAGAATGTAGAGGGATACAAAGTGTCCTTAGCATCTTTCCAGTCCTGACATCTATTCATTTGGCACACTTTTCTTTGGGATTCTGGACCTCTCTATCAATGACTTCCAAAGAAGGGACAGACAGCAATAGGCTAACAGAAAGCAATGGGGCTCAGTGTTATTTTGTGACTTTTCTGGCCACTGTGAATTTGAGGATATGTTTTCTAGGAAAAGGAATTCCTTGGGTGATGCCAGCTGTATCACTGGGGCAGGACTCCACTATTGTCCTCTACTGTAGAAGGAGAGGGCTGTGCTGGGTGGCTGAGGAGATGTGGCCACTGACTGCCTGTCTCCCTGTCATTCCCTGGCCTAAGCATTAACCTCAGCACTGTTTTTTCTACAAATGCTTCCTCTACTGGGTTCCCAGGTCGGCAATGTGCTCAGGCAGCTCAATTCAGGGGTTGTGTTGAGGGGACAACTTGCCACCGGCAGCCCTGGCAGCAACCATAGAACTGATTAGCTTTTAAGAGCAGACCTCCACCAGACAGGCAGGAGTCTAAAGAGTAAATAGAGGTGCTGGCCCTGGAATTTTTTTAAAGGCCCCAGAGGGGTTTGTTCACTGGAGTTTGAATTTCTAGAGAAAAGCTCTGTGAAGCTCTAAATTAAACCAAGCTGACCCCTTTCACAACCCGAGTTATTTACAGTTCACAGGTCTTTGGAGAGTTCTAGTTTGCATGCAGTTGAAAATAGGTCCCTGGTTGGCAAAAGTAGCCTACTGTGGGGCTATTTGCATCACACTACCTTGCTTTGCTTTGGTGTGGGAGAAAGCTCTGAAATGGAAGCCAAAAGATGTGGCCGAGTTGTAAACAAGCCTTTGTTTTTCAGCGAATGAAAGGCGCTGGTAGGAATAACCAAAAAAGAGCCAGCTACTAGAAAGCAAATAACCGAGTTCTCTCTATAATTGAATGCATTCCTCAGAATAATAACTAAGTAGTAGGAAGGAAACCAAGTAACACCCCCTCCCAACCACTGCAACTGATTTCCTTTGCAGCTTTAACAATCAGATCAGTCAAGGAGACTGGCACTGATTATAGCACTCAGTTTCCCCATTTTGCGCCATACTGGGAGAGTAATTAAGTTAAATTGCTTTCAGTGACTGAGATCTGGTTTGTGTCAAAGTCAAATCCACTGCTAGTTCAGGTTTGTTCGTCAGCACCTTGAACTTGCCCCCTGGCCCTCACTTGTATAAAACCATGGCCAGGTTTTTGTACCAGGGTAAGTGTTGGGTGGCGTGATCCTGAAACCCCACGCAAACCTCATTTCCTATGAGAAATGAAGTCCGTGTCTCACTTTTCCAAGACTGGTAAACTTGGCCTGGCCAATATTTATTTAGGAGCAACTTTTTGTGATTTGTCAAATAAAGGAAGACAACTGGCCAAGAGAAAAGTCTGAGTTTAGTCACAATTACTGAAAACGGAATTTCATTGTAAGAAACGTACAACAAAAGTTATAACCTAGAATCACAGGGAATGTGAAGATAGGAGGACTGACTCCTTCTATTTAGGAAAAACATGAGTTGACTTAATACTTTACTTTCTTTCTTCTTTATCTGCAACTCAGTCTGAAACTGCCCTTAAAATTCAATAAAGGAGTGAAAGGCGAGTACTGGGCTAAGGGCCCAAAACTCTGTGAAGGCACAGGCCCAGCTAAAAATAATAATGATAATCAGCCACTGTCCCCTCACTTGCTTGATAATAATTAGCCACTGTCCCCCTGTTTCCTTCTCTCTAATTGCTACTCCAGAGTCATATAACTGGTGGTCATAAAGATTCTTGGCTTTCTCCATAGATAACATCACCTTTTTGAAACCTAGGGGTAGTTTCTGAGATATCTTCTGGGCCCCACATTCCAGTGGAATGGCTGATCCACCCAGACTAGTGGCCCAACTGGTCTTATGACCCCCACCCAAGAACCTGGTTAGCAAAGAAGACAATTTCTACAGCCCTATGGTTCCTCCCCAAACCCAGCCAATTAGCATACCTAATTGCCTAGCCTTTTGCCCACCTAACTGTCCTTAAAAACCCTTTCTCCCAAATTTTCAGGGAGGCGGATTTGAGAAATTCCTCCCTGTTTAGTGCTTTGTGGAATTAAACCCTTTCTCTGATGTAACACCTGCTATCTCAGGTGTATTGGCTTCCTCTTGGGCGGTGAGCAATGAACCTGGTTGGGCGATGACAAGTCTAAAACACATCATTTTCCCTCTTTTAGGTGGGAAAGTATACTATTTTAGGGAAAAATATTAGTAGCAAAAGAAATCAAACTATTTCACCCCAAAATATACTTCTTTGACATGTTTTAAGATATCTGTTCAGAAGTCCTGCAAACAGAAATAGCCCTGCAGAGCTGTCTTTTGTGGGGGAGATTTGCATCTGCAGAGAAAATCTGCATGGATGCAGTCAGGCTTTCTCTGAGGCCTTCCCTTCTCTAGATCTAGGAAAGATTAACTGAGACTTTGACACCTTTAAAAGTCTGAAAGAAACATTTACCATCTATTCTCTCTGAGGGCTGCTACCTGTGAGATTTCATCTGTTAACAAGGACCGCCTTTGCTAGCCAGACCTCCACTTCTTCCCCA
Source organism: Varecia variegata (assembly GCA_028533085.1). NCBI lineage: Eukaryota > Metazoa > Chordata > Mammalia > Primates > Lemuridae > Varecia > Varecia variegata. The sequence goes on along the minus strand of CM052439.1, from coordinate 102,053,623 downwards.
CCATAACCAGCTTTGCCACCATAACCTGATTTACCAACGTGAGCAGTTTTCGGCCATGCTTTGAGCTTCCATTCTTTCTGAAACCTCAAGATGGTATATAAGCTTCTGCACCCTGTTGGGGGTTGGGGTACTCACTGTGGTGCTCTGCAACATGTATGTTGATAAATTTATTTGCCATTTCTCCTATTAATCTGCCAAAATTTTGTCAGTTTATTTTTCAGCAAACCTTCAGAAAATGAAGGGGAGGTTTTCCCTTGGCCCCTGTAGTAGTGGTGGTGGTTGGTGTGTGTGCAGAGAGGCACTGGAGTGAGAAGGAAGGCCAACAGGTAAGATGATTTCAAAACAGAAGGAAGCCATAAATTGGGTCTTTAAGTGATTTACAGCTTACCTGGAAAATATGACAAACACACATGAAAAAAGCATGAAAACACATACATGCAGAAGAATGTATCGTCAGTGTCTGACACATGGCAGGCACTCAAACAACATTTGTGGAATGAACAAATGAATGGGTAGAGTAAAGATGGATGGATGGCGAGAAAGACGAATACTTCAAGAGAAGAGATGATAGTCACTAAAGCATTCTGCTGGAAATGAAACTAATTGTCCATCTCCTGCTGGGAAGAAAACCATGGGCCATATTTATTGTTAGTATGGCTAAATTTGAACAAATATAAGATTATGTAAATAGATTATGTAGTGTGGGTAACTATGCTCTTTATTCCTGTGCAATAAAATTATACTCATTTAAGTTCCAGGAAAATATAATTTTATGCATGTGATACAGAAATTAAATTATAAAATGTAGAGATTTTAGAGTGCCAGTTTTATATAGCGTCTTAAGTTAGTCCTTGAGGAAAGCAAGGTAGGTGGGCAACAGAGAAAGTCGGGACCAAATGGATGGAAACTGACCCTAAATATGAGAGGAAAACTTAAGTCTATACTACATGTTTAACATGCACATTGGAGATATCTTTATGGGAACAAACAATTTTTCTGAGCCTGTGTAGGACTCTGTACTCCGTCCTTAAAGATTCAGGTCAGATGTTGTTTTCTCTGACTGTGTGGTCATTCCTTTTTCTGTGATTCCCCAGGGCTTCTGGTATTGCATTGTAATTATTTGCCTCCTTTTGCAAGAGCAAGAATACAACACATGGTAACAGTCAATAAGTGTTTGTTTATTACGGGCTGGGAAGTGTGTTAGTTTTCTTCAAATAAACCATCTTATGCAATCCTTGCGACAACTTCTTTATTCTCATTCTACATATGAGGGCCTCAGGTTAGGAGGATGTATGGTATGTGTGGCAAATGGTAAAGGCAGGCTTCAAACTGGAGGTTTCTGGACAATAGGTTCACTGCTGTTTGCACCATAGCAACTTCATTCTCTAAAGCAGTGTCATGCAATGGGATCATAATGTGAGCCATATGTGTCATTTAAAAATTTTTAGTAGCCACAAAAAATAAAATAAAGAGAAGCAGGTGAAATTAAATTTTTTGCAGAAACATTTTATTTGAGAATAGTTTTAGATGTATAGAAAAGTTGCAAGAATGATACACATAGTTCCCATATACTCTACACCCAATTTCCCCTAGTGTTAATATCTTACATTAGTAAGGTATATTTTCGGAATTAAAAAACCAATACTGATACATGATTATAAACTAACATCCATATTTTATTCATATTTCCTTTGTTTTTACCCAATGTCCTTTTTCTGTTCCAGGATCTCATCTGACATATCCGTCGTTTCCCTAGCCTTTTTAGATGGTGACAGTTTCTCAAACTTTTGTTGTTTTGATGACCTTGATAGTTTGAGGGTACTGGTCAGGCATTTGATAGAATGTTCCTGCCATGGACTGAGTATTTGTGCCACAACTGCCCCTAACAAATTTATATGTTGAAATCCTAAACTCCAACGTGATGGGATTGGCAGGTGAGGCCTTTGTAAGGCAATTAGATCATGAGAGTGGAGCCCTCACAAATGGGATTAGTGCCTTTGTCAAAGAAACCCAGAGAACCAGCTAGTCCCCTACACCATGTGAGGACACAGTGGGAAGGTGCCATCTATGAACTAGGAAACAGGCCCTCACCAGACACTGAATCTGTTGGTGCCTCGGTCTTGGACTTCTCAGTCTCCAGAACTATGAGAAATAAATTTCGTTGGTTTACAAGCTATCCACTTTATAGTATTTTGTTACAACAGCCTAAATGAACTAAAACAGAAATCGATACCAGAAGTGGAATGCCATTGTGACAAATGCCTGAAATGTGGAAGTGGCTTTGGAATTGGGTAATGGATAGAGGCTGGGAGACTTGAGGTGCGTATTAGAAAAAGCCTACATTGCCATGAACAAACCATAAAGGGCAATTCTGGTAAGGGTTCAGAAGAGAAGAACAGCTATAGGGAAAGCCTCAGTCTTCTTAGAGAATATCTAAGTGGTCACAAACTAAATGTTGGTGGGAATAAGGACAGCAAAGGCCATTCTGATGAGGTCTCAGATGGCAATGAGGAGCACATGAATGGAAACTGGAGGAACGGCCATCTTGTTGCAAAGTGGCAAAGAACTTGGCTGAATTGTGTTCACGTCCTAGTGTTTTGTGGAAAGCAGAACTTGTGACCAATAAAATAGGATATTTGACTGAAGAAATTTCTCCCATCCAAGTACTAAGCGGGCCCGACCCTGCTTAGCTTCCGAGATCAGACGAGATCAGACACATTCAGGGTGGTATGGCTGTAGACAACTGAAGAAATTTCTAAGTAAAATGTTGAAGGTGCAACTTGCCTCTTGGACAGAGGAAAATGTGAAAAGAGAGAAATGATTTAATTTAAACATGGGATTTTTAATGAAAAGAGAAGCAGAATTTAAAGATTTGAAATTTCTCATCATGTCCATATTGAAAGGAATGAGAAAGCATGTTTAGGAGGGGACACTAAGGTTATGGCCAAACTACTGTTTGATAAAGAGATCAGTAGGGATTGGCCGGGACTATTCATTAAAACAAGGGAAGCATAACCCCAAAGGCATTTTAGAGATCATTGGATCATCTGAGCTGCCCTTCCCATCAGAGGCCCAGAGTTCAAGGGTCTTGGGGGCAGAATGATTTTGCAGGAGGGACAGAGGGGTCCTGCAGGACCTTCGTTCTGGCCTCCTAGCACTGCCTCAGGGCTCTGCTCCCTGCATTCCAGCTCAGTGCTCCTTGGCCACCCCAGTGCCAAGGAGTGCAGTTCCAGTGGGCCCAGTTGCAGTGTGGGCACAACAGCCACCCCTCCAGAGGTCACAAATGGTAAACTTTGGCAGTATGTGGGTGGTGCCATCTCCACTGGTGCGCAGAGTACGTGAGCTATGGGCATATGGCTACCTCCACCTAGATTTAGAAGGATGGAGCTGCCTAGAGCCTGGGGCACATGACCCAGGCAGAGGGCCACTGTGGGGCTAGGCCACAGCAGAGAGTCCCCATTAGGGCAGTGCCTAGTGGTGACATAGGGGCAAGGCTGCTCCTGAAACTCCAGACCAGTTGAGTGGTTCCAGCCTGGGAGAGCTAAAGGCACCTGACTACAAGTGAGAGCTGTGGTATGGGCTGTGGCCAGCAAAGCTATGGGACTGGGCCACTGGGAGCCTTGGGGCCCCAACCCCTAACCTGATGTGTCTGTAAGGCAGGACTTTGAGTCAAAGAAGATTATTCTCAAGCCTTAAGATTGCATGTTGGTTTTCAAACTTAATTGAGACCTGTTACCCCTTTCTTCATTTCTATTTCTTTCTTTTGGAATGGGAATGTCTAACCTATATCTGTCTCACTGTTGTATTTTGGAAGCACATGACATGTTTGACTTCAGAGGTTCACAGCTAAAGATCACTTTGCCTCAGGATGAGTTGTACCTTGAGTCTCATCCATATCTGATTTAGACGATATTTAGATGATGACCTTGATGATTGGGCTGAGGTAGTGTTTGCCAGGTTCCTGAGCTGTAAGGTTATACTCCCATTCCTTTTCATACAGTACCGCTTGGAAAGAAAACTTAACGGGTAGGGAGTTATATTCTACCTCCTTGAGGTAGACCGTTTGAAATTCCGGCATGGGACAGTTCTTTATTTTTCCTCATTTAATTATTTATTAAAAAGCATCACTTATTGGTATGATTATATCATGACTATTGAGTGAAATTAAATGTGTATTTTATTTAACCTAATATATCCAAAATATTATCATTTCAATTCATAATCAATATAAAACATTATTTCTGCAATATTTTTCATTATTTAATAAAAGTTTTCAAAATCTGTCATATGATTTACACTTAACAGCATATCTCAATTTGGATGCTAAATTTTCATCAGAAATACTTGCTCTGTATTTAGATTTCATAAAATTTACAGTTGAAAATGTAGATTCACATACCCAAGTAACTATAGATAGAACTAAAAGTTTTACAATAAATGATACAAATACCAAAATGTCATTGTTCTTTAATATTGCATCTATTTTATAAAATTGGTTCATCTTTTTAAGAATAATTTATTTGATATAATTTTAAAGAATGTTCAAGTAAAGTAAATTCATGAACTCTTGTGTCAACTTAGTATATTATTGTTATCAAATTCAAAGTGGTATTGCATAATTTGAAAAGCATCTTTAAGTTTATCACAATCAACAAAGAATTAACTTTTTCTTTTAGTTTTGGTAGTAATTTATGTAATGTTGATTACAATTAAAATCTTCAAAATATTGATTCATATTTTAAAAATTACAGAATCATGATTATTAAATTGCATTATGAAAAGTTTCTATTTCAACATATATTCCCACACTGTACTACTAGGTCACAATTAAGGTTTTACTTTCCTAGGAATGTCAAATTTAACTCATTTACATACAGTGTTATATCAGTGAGAAAACATAAATCATACTGTCATTTTTGTGGCATGAGTTGAATATTTGCCAAGCATTCCTTTTATTTCAAGAAAATCTTGAATTATAGTTAACATTATAGTAAATCTTTATAAAACTCTTCCACAACTCAACCAACAAGCATTTGCAAGAATACAAGATCACTAGATTGTCTTTTATTTCTTTTAAACAGTTTATGAATTTTCATAGCATTTGGTATGTACTGAATGATTTAAAAAACTATCCATGACACTTTTGATAGAGTCTTCATCAGAAAGCTGATCACAGATATTTTCAATATGTAACATATTGGTATAAAGCAATAAGGGAAACATCAATGTCTTTGTTTCAAAATTCCAATAACTACAGATTTTTAACCTCAGATAACGAGAGCACTGTTTGTCATAATAGGAACTAATTTTTTTTCATATATAGCTAAAATGCTTTGACAGTTTTGAAAGATTCAAAGATATCTATGCTATGAATGTAACTTTTTAGGCTGGGAATTGACAATATTTCTTTGTAATTTTGGAAGTTCTTTGAGATAAAATGTAATCAAAGTATTAATCAAGCAATTACATATCCTACAATTCAACTAAAGCTAAAGATAAATATTTGCAATTTTTTTTAAAATTTTGAGTCAATTAGTCTTTGATATTATTAGAAAAATCTTGGATTTTATGTGTAATCATTTGGTGGCTTAACTGAAAATCTTTTACTTTTTGTGAAACATCTTTTAAAATCTTTTCTTCATAATTTTCAAATAAAATTTCAATAACTGAAATAACTTATTTTACCATGTTTCCATCTACAAATGATTTTTTTGTATGTGTAAGGATTCAAATAGATACATAGTTGGCCAGAGTTACAAACTCAGAGCTCGTAGAAAAATTATTTAAAATTTTATTAGGAATTTAATTCTATTTCAGAAAACTAATTTCACTAAATAATTTTTGATGGTTTAGAGGAAGTGTCTTATCAAATTCACAACATATTTGCTGAAATGTCTTTAAATTTTGCCCGCTTAATTATCTATAGGGTTTTTTTTTTTTTTTTATACAACAGAGGCAGCTTTTTCATATGCTTTGCTTTGGCAAATTGTAATTGTCATTCTTTGTGAAAATTCTGATATCTTCCAGTCTCTTTTTTTTATTACTGTTCTATTTCTACTTGATTCTGCATGAGTAGTATGCCCTTATTTTTAATTTAACAATATGTCCATACTTATTTTTTGTACTGGAAATATAATTTAATGGCATTATGATTAAAATAACAAGTATTTCAATTTATTAAGTATGATTTCCATAGGTATTACTGCAACTCTTGCTGTCTCTATAAAACATTGAAATGAACATATTATAGTTTTATATCTGTGCATAGAAAAAAATCATTCAACCTGAATCAATTCATTGCCATATATTAGATTGGTCATATGTATATTTGTATACCAAAAGTGATGCATGTGCCAGACAGGCCCACTATGACAATTATATCTTACACAATGCAGTGGTTACAGTAAAATGTAATCCTATTCAAATTATAAAGTTGAGTATAATGAAACATAGTTTACATTGCTTTAATTTTAAATTAAAGTTAAATAAAATTTAAAAATTTAGTTCTTCCATCACACTGACCGTGTTGTAAGTGCTCAATAGCTACTTGTGGTTAGTACTACTGTATTAAACAGAGCAGCTCTAAAAGCTACAGTCCAAATAGTCTGACTTTTATTTCAAAGTCAAAGTCTGCAGAAGAAAGCTCTTAATCTTTTAATTAGGGACTGAAAAAATTAACAGAGATAATTTATAGGCAAAATCTGCCTCAATATGCTTTGTGTAGTTTTGTTATCTGGGAAAAGTAAAGAGAAAAACAAAATAAAGAAAAAAGAGGCTGAGAAGTGTGTATCAACATAGAACTATGGTAGGTAGTAGTTGATTCAGCTCATTGAAAGTAAATTTCCCTGGCTTTGTTTTGCCAGAACTCATCCTGAGGCAGGCTTGGGGTATGGCAGGAGACATGTATTGCTGGGTTGTCAATGTGAAATTTGACTTGCCTTACAGATGGTTGGCTATGAAGGGGAGAAAGATGTTGACGCACTATTCAGAAGACCTTGTAAAAATCAAAGCCAGATGAAGGTGAGATGCACTGCCTTGGTTAAACTCAGGGTCTCTGTCACTGGACAACCAGAAATTGAGGACAGAATCTAGGACATTCTAGCAACAGATGAGAGAATAAGCCTGAATGACCCAGAAAGTCCACTCCAACCTCTAGATTTTGTGAGTCAAAATTGGAAAAGCATAATTGGCTTTCCTTCTTTTGGATTAGGAAGGGATCAGCTGTTATAACTTATCCTGATTCTTTTTTCAGCCTGTGAAGTGGGTGGTGTTTTTTGCATTTTGTCCCAAATCCTAACCAGCAGAACTGTTCTGGCCATATAGATAAGCACAGTCCTTTGACAATTTCCCTATTGACTAATTCATGACTCACTTTGACTCTATTTATGGATTTATACCCTTATTACTCCCAGAGAAGATTTAAAGCAGTTTATAGTAAAAACAATATACTTAGGCACTTTAGAAAGCAGGGCCAAACAAAGGATTGTATTGGTGTAGAATAGTCATTATTTCCAAAGAGAGAAGGGTCCAACTCCCCTGAGTCTTTTTTATAAGATTGATTGGCAACTTGAGCCTGGGGTGTTTAAAATTTAAATCAATAGCCTATTAATGACACAGATGGGGATTATCTTACTTTTAAGACATAGTTGCATATCAAATTATCTGAACGCTGTAAGAACTTACCCATCCTTGAAGCACTATTTCTAAATGTAAATGAATAGCCAAAGTCAAAACAGAGGAAAGCAACACGACAAATTTCAAATTAATCTTTCCCAAATACACAGCATTTTCACATATTTAATAGATTTAATACACAGTGCCTCTAAGCAAGAATCTGCTTTATTAGAAAACCACATCAAATCTGACCTAATATAATTAAAGTTGTTTACTGCTACCATATGAGTAATGTAAGATGTATTTAATTCATTGATTTACTCTAAGGGTCTCAAGCTATTATTTTAAAAACAACATTTTAAAGTGGTGTTTTACATTTAGAATTCACTCTCCCTTTATCCTTCCATAGTCAATAAAATGAGGATTTGGACTAGATAATCTTTGATGCAGTGCTCTTCATAATCTGTAATTCCAATATTTCCTCTCTCCTTGCCCCCTTCACACACACATACACACACACACACACACACACCCTTACTTTGTTTTCTACCCTAAAGAAGTCCTTCCGTGGTCCCCATCCCAGTGTCAGGCAGATCCATGATCACCATTTCCAGGAGGCCCTGACACCCTTCAGCCTTCACCCGTAATCCATGGGTGTCCTCCCAACTGACTAGTCTTTGTAGTGACCACCATGCACATGCAGTTTATGCAGAAAATCAAGTATAGGCTTTATAAAGACTCTAACACAATCAGGCAGACGGAAGGAAAAACAAAGTGTTAGGTTGGGACAAAGAGGAAGGGGAACAGATACTTTGTCTAGGGGTTTCTATTGAGAAATAGATGATGTTAGGAGATGCTTTGTCTACTAGGAGGAACAAATTGACCAGAAGGGGGACTTCCAAGAAGGAACAGATGATGTGTTAAGGGGTCTCCATGGACTAACCCACCAGAAATAGGTAGAAAAGCCACAAAGTGATGATATGACCAAGGCCACAAACAAAGGTCTTTGGAGCATGCGTACAAGTAAGATGACAGGATCCTTAAGTGACCTACCCTCATTAACATAGTAAAAATCACACCCACCAGCGCCATGACAGTTTACAAATGCCCTGGCAATCCCCGGAAATTGCCATACAAGTATAGAGAAGGGGAGGATTCACCATTCTTGGAAATCTCCACTTTTTCCAAGAAAAATCATGAATATTCCACCCCCTACCTTGGCACAGAATTAAAGAATCAATGTAAAGGGAGAAATCTTTTTAAATTCAGGGTCTCCTCCACTCATGGGGGTTGACCCATTTCTTCTCCAGAATGTACTTTGCTTTAATAAACTTTGGCACTTTGCTTGCTTGCATCTGCTTATTCTGCTCATTTGCTCGGTTGACTCGGTACCAGTAACCATTCTTAGCTACCGGCAACCAAGAACCAGGGAATACAGGGACCTGACTGACATCTGGTCCCCACACCTGACAAGAGGCAGAGAGAGAGAAAGGTTGAGAGAGAGAGAACCCAACTGAATGAGGCAGAGATAGCAAGAGAGAAGAGACAAGCCATAGCCCTAGAGTGGATGAGTCCCTAGAGGAAGATGAGCAGCAGAATTAATGAATGGTCAAAACTGCCTAAATAATAAGAGCCCCAATTCTTGTCCACTTTTTCCTTTTACACTTGAGTGAGCAATTGCCACAGAGATCACTTAATGTCTGCCCAGGAATTCTTGGAAACTTGCACCCCACATGACTCTTCCCAATAGCCGTTGGGGAGAAGTTGGGCTCGCGTCCAGCCCTCTCTTGCTATTTACCCCTCAGACTGTCCCTAACTGCTCAAACAAGGCTTCTTCCAGTCAAGAATCCCTGCCTTGGCCCCACATTTCTAAGAATAATTAATGTTCTTTCCCATTATATATTCTAGTTCAGCTTTTATTCTCAAACCAAAGAGGCAGTTGGCCTCCTAATCCCACTCACCTATTCAGATTTCTCACTCTCCCCTTCTCCCTTTTTTTTTCTATTTTTACTTGCTTCCATGCCACGTGACCCTTTGTTAATTCTCTCTCTAATTTCTTCTCCTGTGGATTCCCAGGCAACTTTATTGGTTTTATAGGCCAACATGAAGGTTGATAAGTTTGAGAATGAGATCCCAAGAGTTCAGTTAAACACATTTTCTTAATGTAGGATGAGAGATTGAAAATGATCAGATTATGATAATTAAATTGGACAGAGAAAGGAATAATATGTAGGATCAAGATGAGATATAGTCAACAGAGAAAAGAAAATGTATCTTTTATATATCTATGGGGTTTATATATCTGTGGGGCGTTAGAGACTGAGTGTAGGCAGAGAGGCAGAAGTTTAGGCAAACTCTTTAAAAACCCTCTCATTTTGTTTTTTTTTAAACAAATACTTGCCAAATTTTCACCTGTGCCAGTACTGTGCTGGGTAATATCGCATTGCTCATGACGGACACAGCCATGCCCTATGAAGGCTACTCTTTGGTAAGGAAGATGGACATTAAATAGATAAGCTACGAATAAAGGATATAGTAGTAGTTTCTCAACACATCAAAAGTTATTCCAGCCACTTGAAAAACAACATACATCTCAAAGCGCCTCACCTCTCTCCGAAAAACAGAAAGAGGTATCTGTTGATTTCAATGTTAATGTTAAGATGCCACAGTAAAAATGCTCAATGCATAGAGCGTACATACATATATAGGTAAATTTTTAAATCATTTTGTTAAGGATTTTGTTTCTCAGGAGATACAGTAGTATTTTGGGAAACGTGGAATCAGATGGTCCTGGTATAGATTCCAATGCTAACTAGCTGTGTTGCCTTGAGCATATTTAAACATTATGAATCCACTCACTAACTTAAAAGTAACAACAGCCTACCTCACAATATTGTTGTAAATATTTAATGAAGTCATTTATGAAAAAATGTCCTGTAGAATGTCTTTCAGCCTATGTGTTTTTATCTAAAAAAATAGTTGTGCTGATACTTATACCAAACAATTTTTAATAAAGGCAACTCAATAGAATTGTAAGTACCTACTATTAATGTGTCAAAGATGAATAATAAGTTTTTTTCTAATCCAAGAAGTTTAAAATCTTTGAAGGGGGTATAAAACAAATATGCCAAAATAATAATTTTTGATACTTTCCTTATTTGGCCTATAATTTCTTTCCCCTCTAGCTTCTAACCCAACAACCTCAGAGAATAGAGTGGAGATATAATGTATCAGTTATCTACTGCTGCGTAACAAATGATCCCAAAACACAGTACTTTAGCATAACAATTATTTCTTCCTAATTGTGTGTCTGCAGGCCAACTGGGGGTCTGCTGATGTACATTGGACTTGGCTGGGCAGCTCTGCTTTGAGCTGAGGGTCCAACTGGACTTGACTTTTTAATATGGGTTACACTCACTTGTGCTTCATGTGTATTTATTCTAGGGCACAGAATAAAAGGGCATCATCTATTCAGTGAGAAAACCTTTTCGTGGCAATTGCAGATGCATGAGAGTGCAGGGAAAAATGCCATGAGGCTCATGAAGCTTAGGTATAACACTGGCAACTATTGCTTCTGCCCACAGGCTGTTGCCTAAAACAAGTCACATGGCTAGATTCAAAGTCAAGAGGCAAGGAAGTACACTCTGCTTCTAGAGTGTGAAAGACTGCGTTGTTACCTACAAAGAACAGAGAGTCAGAAAAGGATAAAGAAAAGGGGCTGGGAATTTATCCTATCACACTAAAGTAGGCTGGGAGTTATGTGCAGGTCAAGCACAGCTAGATCTAATTTTTAAGAATTTTTTTACCATATAAAAATATAGGGTAAGAAATAATAATAATTAAGAAAGAAAGAAGTTATGATCTTCGGCATAAACTACATGTGCATAGTGGTCATTACAATAAAGAATAAGAATAAAGGAAAAAGAAAATGGTAAGAAAGTATTGAATTGTGAATTTATTCATGAGGCATATATGCTAATATACCTTTCAGAGTCTTGAAAGATTCTCTTGCTCAGTTGTTAAGCACCACTGGATAGTATTTTGAACACTTCAAAATAAACTGTTTCCGTGAAGCTGAAATGTACTAATTTTGAATACTTAGCCATCTGGAGCATTAGATGCTTAATTACAGCTGAAAACTCATGAATGAACAATATGAGGCAGTTTTTCTTTCCAGTGGATCCCAATTGTGTTTGTCTTTATTCTCAGGAGAGAAAAAATATTTATGTATATAAATATATATGCCAGTGGTCATATTATATTATCCTATTTCTTGGGCTTTGTTCTCTTCTCTTTTTATATATGCTCATCTTCAAAACATTGTCAAGCCATGCCAAGATCCCTGTATCTTTTCATAAAACATCAGCTACAAATGCAAGTCTATATTATGTAAAATAACAATAGTCTCAGAAAACTACTTTTTGTTTTATTATGTCAACTGCATTTAAGGTCAGTTTCCTCAAAGCTTATAAATTTTATCTATTTTTTGGAGCATATTTCTCCTTATTCAATCTATTCAGCACTTTTCTTTTCTTTCTTTCTTTCTTTTTTTTTTTTAAGAGATGGGGTCTGGCTCTATCACTGAGGCTGGAGTGCAGTGGTGTGTTCAGATCTCACTGCAGCCTCTAACTCCTGGGCTCAAGGGCTCCTCCTGCCTCAGCCTGGGACTATAGGTGCACCCCACCACGCCTGGCTCTATTCAACACTCTTAATAACTAACTAAAACCACAAAAATAAAAGAAATGATGGTTCTATTTTCACTGTGAAAAGCAAAATTAGTTTATAATAATTGAGCTAATAACATTAAAACCTTTGAAAAAATTTGTCAGATACATATACTACATTTAAAAAATGTATAGCATTCATAAAATTATAGACCTTAGAAATCTCACTTTTCCATTCTCTCCTGAACATATTAAAGGCCAGTAAAAGCCATCTTGATAAGACTATTTAAAAAACCTAGGATATGTTCAACCTTGGCCGGGTTGTGCAGAACTTGCAGCTGTAGTTTAAGACTCTTTGCTATCAAAGAGCTTACAGTCTGGTTGAGACGCAAAGCAGACTGGGATGAAATAGTCAATGCAAATCTAGGAGTATGTTACATGCTACATGTCTCAGTATTAAAAGTAACCCCTCTCTCCACCCTATTTTAATTAGGTCTGTCCCCACCCTCTGTTATTATCTCTCACCACACCCTGCTTATATCCTTCAGAGCACTTATCGCAGTTTGAGATTCTGTATTTGTTTGGGTGTTTATTGCTTCCTGTCCCCATTAGACTGGAAGCTCTCATGGCAGGTGTCTTGTCTGATTTATCCCCTGATAGCTGTCCTGTGCTTAGCGTAGGGGTCGGTGCCTGTAAATACTGTTGGTAACGGGTGATGGACTGAATGAGTGCAGAAAAGAAAGAATGAATGAATATCACTCCTTGAGTAAAATAATTTAGAGGATTTTAATTTGAGAAGTAGTGTGTTAGAATAATGACACTTCAGGTTTGTTGTTGTTGTGGGAATATAGTGTGTTAGGTGGAAGAAGAAAGGGCAGCCAGGTAAGCAGATATGAAAGAAATGTGTGTGCCCACCCTCCTCTTCTACCACCCAGCACGTGCAGGAGCCAGGGCAGCTCTAGAGATACAAGTCTACACTTCAAGGAACAGAGAGTGAGTCCCAGTGTGTCCACCTTGGTCTCAGAGTTCTGGTTCTCAAAGGTAGCTCTTGGGGAGTCCCTTGTGTAATTATCAGAGTACCTCATTACTGGACATGCAATTATATCAGCAGGCACTATTTACAAAGCACTTTAAATGTACAATGTTCTGTGGTTAAATGTTTACACAGTGTAATCTCTGATTCTGAACAACAGCCCTAAGTGGTAGATATTATTACTGAACTGGTTTTGTGTTGTGGTGACTAAGGATCAGGGGAAGGTGAATGGCACTGAGGCATTCTGGCTGGGGTTTGAACCCAGCTGTGACTCTGTAGTGCATGTTCTTAGCCCAGGCCTCTCTCCAGGAGAAAAAGAAGGGAAAGAAAACCATGATCTATTTCTTTTTCTGTTGGATTAATTTGATTCTCTTTCTTTCTTGTACATGAAAAGAACTTTAAGACAGTCATCGATTCATTCTTTCTTTCCTTCATTTTTCTTTTCTTTTTATTTTTTTCCTTTTCTTTTTTGTCTCCTTTATGTTTTATTTTCACAGTCATGGAATTCCACACACAGTCATCCATTCATTTAATCAATCAATAGCTATTGAACTTCTTGGCCCTTTGGGATGTAAAGATTCATTCATTCATCTGGTCAAGGAATAGATCATGAGTCCACAATGTGCCCATTACTGTTCTAGGGACTTATGGTTTATCAGTAAATAACAGTCAAGGACCCCTGCTCTCACGAAGCAGACACTCTGGACAGGAAGACAAATCGTAATCAAGAAACAGAATAGTCAATTATATCATGTTTTTGAAGGTATTAGCTGAGATGAAAAACAGAAGAGGTGACAGGGCCTGGCAAGGGGGTCAAGGAAGGAGGAAGTCCAGGTTGCAGATTTAAAGAGGGAGTTCAGGTGAGCTCTGTAGCCCCGTGAGCCCCCTGGCCCAGGCTGAGGAAGCAGCTTGTGCAAAGGCCTTAAGGCGGAGTAAGGACACTTTGAAATCAGATGAAGTCACTGCTTTCCAGGAGCTCACACTCTCAGGGTAAAAGAGCTAAACAAACAAAGCAATTATAAATAATTATAGTTGAGAGTAGTAAGTCTTAAAGAGAAGGTGTGTGCCCAGTGTTCTGAGAGCTCAGAAGCAGAGGGACTGCCTGCCTGCGGATGTTTGGCAGGGCCTTGCTGGGGAGGTGATCGTGTCATTCTTTTCTAAAACAGAGGAAGTTTTTCAGATCCACAGGGGGGGACTGACAGAGGCATAGAAGAAGCTCAATGGAGCATCACAGGCTCAGGAAGCAAAAAGATGCCTCGCTGGGCTTAAAGCTGAATGGACAAGGGCTTGAAGGGTGGGAAAAGGAGAAAGGGATGAGATTGTAAAGAGCCTTGCTTATTGCTGGAAGAAAATTTTACTTCTTGAAGATGATTTGGAGGCTCGGAAGAATTTAATCATGGTAATCATCATTTCTATAGATAAGAAAATCTAGGTCCAGAGAGGTCAAGAAACTTCTAGGGCCACAGACCTACAGAATGGTGGAGCCGGGGTTTGAGCCCAGGCTTGCCTGACCCCAGCACCCATGACAAAATGAGAATGCCCCCTATTGCCAGGGAGTGATGGCCTTAGTCACTGCGGAACAGTTGACCTTGTGAAGCTGGGTGCTGGTCTTGTTAGGAGAGACTGGTCAGTGGGTAATTTGCTTTGTCTTTGGGAAGTCCAGAATCCACTCTGCCTAGAATTCAACTTTTCCAAGGAACCCAGAACTCATGTCACCAGTTATTTTACCAATGTTTACATCAAAGTCATCATAGCCCATAGTATTTCTCCCTTTGAATGCTGAGGACATGGCATCATAGATATATTAAGTATAATAACTTCACTGAATTCACCCAGCAAGTCACTCTCAGACCTAGATGAGAAGGAGTCTAAGCAAACTCAACTGTATCCAGTCAGCAGGAACATGTTAGGCCCTATTTTTAGGAGTTAGAGCTACATGTTAAAACAATTATACCAAACAAACTTAAATTTGGTATCTAAACTTGGAGGTGCGTTGAAATTAGGTGAATAAATATTACATCAATGGTGCAGTATGATCCCAGATGCTTTTCTTTCTCTTTTCTGGAAAGGTAAATGTAGAAGCTACAGCTTTAACACACTGTTCTTAGCAGGGATGCATTTATGTCATGACAAAGAAAGTAACACGTTACCCTGAACTTTGCATCTTTTTGATTTTTTGATGTAAAGGTAAATGTATATAAATCTAAAGTAAGGCCTGAAATATTTATATCATCCTCACTGTTTTTATTATTTTCTTTATGTGTATGAGTGTGTGTGTGTATATATATTCTAGGGAAAGATTTATAAAAGCATTAAACTTTCAGAGTATATTTTTTTAATTTGAGAAGATGATCATGTTTTGGTATAGTTGTGGGAGGATATATTATGGATCTAATGACCAGTGTATTATTTTGAACAGGTAAACTGAGGTTGAAAAAAATAGATCTAAAAAATTCAGTCACTTAAATAACAAAAGTTTATCACTTTCTCCACTAGGGCTCAGGTTGAGAATTCAGCAAAGCTTCCCACCCTGAAGTGATTCAGAAATCGAGGCTGCCGGCTGCTTTGCCATCTTCAATGTGTGGTTTCTGGGTCACCTTGAGTCAACCTGAATCGGGAGGGAGCAGGGAGCAGCACAGCTGCAAATCATTTACAGTCCAGATCTGGAAGTGGTATAGGTCACTTCTGCTAATATGCCAAGGAAGAGAGCTCAGTCACATGTCACACCTACCTCCAATGTAGCTGTGTGCCCAAGGGAGGAATGTATTTTGGCGGACAGCTAGCTGCCTTAACTGGTAACACTCTTTTATTGTTTTGTTATACGCTGATGGATGAATGATTCCAGAAATAAAAAAAAATAATTCCACCATTATTTACTACAGCTTCTGTGCACTAAATAATCATACCCGTGAAACCTCAAATCCCCCAACATAGCATCATATTTCTTGACTTGCATTTCTCACTTTATTAGCTTTCCCATGCTTTACGTCAATTTGAATGACCTTTTTTGTCGATAGAGTGGATTCACATTCAGGCTGATACCAACTTGCAATTATCAACCAGTGACTCTAAAACTTTAGCGAGCATTGGAAGCACCTGGAGGGCCTGTTAATATGCAGATTCTAGACCCTACCCTCCAAAGTGTTTGACTTGGTAGGTCTGGAATAGGACCTGAAGTTTTCATTTCTAACAAGTTCCAGGCGATGCTGATTCACCTGGTCTGGGACCACACCTTGAGAACCAGTGCCCTAGACTTTGCTAAGATGCCTGAGTTTCTCTCTGCTTACACTCTTCCCTACCTTCTTATAACAAAACTGAGATAGGGAAATGGTAAGCCCTACTCCCTAAGGAGTCATAAGGCCCAAACCAAGGTCTTTGTTAAAACAGGAGTCGGTGGAGAAGCAGGTCAAAACCACCTAGAACCAAGAAGACCACGAAAACAACCTCAGGTTTTCCTCCTTGTTCATTATACCCTGCTTGTAATGCATTAGCATACCAAAGGAAACTCCCAACAGGGCCATGATACTTTACAAATGCCATGGCAACTCCTGGAAGTTACCCTATGTGATTTAGAAAGAGGAGGAACCCTTAGTTCAAGGAACTCCCCACCCCATTCCCAGAAATCTTATGACTAATCCTCCCTCCACTTAACATAATATTAAGTATAAAGTAATAAAGTATAAAATAAGACCCCGGAAACTCACAAAGGGTTACTCTCCCTTGCTCTGAAAGATGGCTGCTGCTCTGTCTATGGGGCAGCCTCCCTTTCCTCTTCTTACTTCAATAAATTTGCTTTTGCCTTACTCTGTTAGCTGACTTTTGAATCCTCTCCTGTGCAAAGCCAAGAACCCACTTGGCCTTCAGGCCAGATCCCAGTTTTGGGGTCCACTTTCCTGTATCAAAACCGGGCTTCTCTGAACCCAAGAGGACTTAAAGATATCTGTCCACCTTCTGGAAAGCAAACCAAAAGTCTTCTTTGAGCTGATAAGTGTTTCTGCTAAAATGTTTCAGTCTAGAATTGTGCTTTCCAATCATACTTAATTGGAGGAGTAACTGTGATTTGATTTATTGAAAGTCTGGAGGATCACCCTTAGCCTTCCACTATCCCAGACTTCTTTACCGCGTGGCGGGTTTTCTCATCATACTCCCCAAATTCATGTTTGCTTGTCTAAACCTCTGGCTTACATATGATATTGAAAAAGTCTTACTCAAAGCCTTTAATGTGTTTCTTTTGCCTCTCATAGAAAGTGCATTATTCTGGGAGTTATATTTCTTGTATCAAATGCTTAGATTGTCTGGGTCTTTTAAGAAATGTTTTAAAACTAGCAACTTATTAATCCTTGGGATACATAAAAGAATGGTATATATTTTTTTAATGGTTAGACTTCTTGGCTTTCATTCATATTTAAAATAATGCGTTTATTATTGGTTATTACAGGTTGCCTCTTGAACCCAACATTTATCACATATTTTAAAATTTGGTTCTTTTTTGTTTGTTTCCTAAATGGTTATCTCAGGCAAACAGGAGATCGTGAACCACAGTCATGTCTTTTGACCCAATTTGTCTGCTAACTTCTCTCGGTGATTCACTGTAAAACACTACAGGTGCTAATCTGCCTGGGGCAGGAAAGTACAAAATAGATTTGACACAACAGTTTCAAGTCTTACAGGTAATTAACTCAGCATGATTTAGCTGGATTTACACCAAGTGCTTGTTTGCCCATGCTGAGAAAAATAATACTTTGTCTCTTTCATCAGTGGATCTCAAGATGCTTTACAAACATTAATTAATGCTTATCACACATCCCATCATCCCTATTTCCAGATGAGGAAACTGAGCCATAGGCCCCAGCAAATTCACTTGCCTGAAGTGCTACAGCTGGGCCCAGCGGCGTGTGCAGCAGAACGCAGATTTTGGTCTTTTGATCTTGGGGTCATACTTCCTCCTGTTGGTGGAACAGCTTACACCACAATCTTAAATTCGGATAACCAAGTCTAGTCCTTGCCTCAACCTAACCTATTTAAAACACAACAATAACAAAGTGAAAATTTAGGAAACAAAAATGGCTATGTTTTATATGGATATACAGTGGTAGAAGTGTGTGTGTGTGATCACAGGTGTATGCTTCTGAACATGTATCTAACACTGAGAGGGAATTCTTCTTCGCTTAGGCAGCATTATATGAGTTAATTTGCCCTGTGGAGAGATTGACTTATTGAACAATAAACGCCGGGAGTGGGAATGAAAGTTTGCCTCTCTCCATGTGTCAGGTCATGAGATAGCTGGGAATAGCTAGCTCACCCTAGCTAGCCTCAGGGAATGGCTACACCCCAAATCAACTTTCCACAGGATGTGTGGTTTCTCTTATCTGCAGTTGGAGGAGCTGCAAATGCAAACCCAACTTCACAGCAGGTGTTCACCAAGCACTAGCAGCTGGTGTTTCCAGAGAGCTCCCTGCACAGCAGGTGACTGGGCCAGGCTGCTCAGCCCCTGCCTGGAAGTCTGTTCTCCCACCTGACTTACAGACAGTGAGAGCAGCGGGAGAGTGGGGCTTCCTCTCCTGGATCCCACCTCCAGTGGCACTAGGCTAACAGCTCCACCCTGCAGGGAGACTGGGCACCTGCTCACCCTTTCCCTTTGCGTTCCAGCCTGCACCATGGAGCACCCCTGGTGCTTGTTCAAGTCCTTCAGAAGCATGCCTGTCCTGGGCACTGGAGTCTTGATTCTCAGAGTCAAGCCCTTGAGATACTTTATAAACATTAATTAGTGCTTATCACACATCCCATCATCCCTATTTCCAGATGAGGAAACTGAGCCATAGGCTCCAGCAAATTCATTTACCTGAAGACATTTCTTTGTCTCTGTATATAACGATAATGGGAGCAATTTTTGTTCGCTCTGAGAACTTTTTGAAGATGACAGAGGAATTATTAAGATTGTCCAAACTTGAAATTGAAAACTGTATACATTTTACAGGGTACCAACATAACCATAATATACATTTAATTAAAATCTCATACGTACAGGTATAAACACATATACAGATGCTTTTCAGCCTACAATGGGGTTATGTCCTGACAAACCCATTACAAGTTGAAAACATCTGCATTTAATATACCTAACCTACTGAACGTCATAGCTCAGTCTCACCTACCTTAAACATGCTTGGAACACTTACATTAGCCTACAGGTAGGCACAATTATTATATCTAATGTAAAGCCTATTTCATAATAAAATGTTGAATATTCCATGTAATTTATTGAAAGTGAAAAACAGGATGGTTTTTTTACATGATCATAAGTTGGGGACCGTCTGTGCATTGGGAGATATTTGTCAACTTCCAGATCCTCCTTACAAAAGGTCTTCAGAAATTCCTAACTAAGGTAGCAAAGGACACAGTTCTTGCTTTCCTATAACCTGGAACCCTTTCCTTTTTTGTCTTAGATTTAGTTCCCCTTCTTTGGCTTAGGTCATTCTTGCCCCATGCCAATCCATGATAAGATGATGTAGGATTTGTATTACTGCCTTTCTATTATTACTCCTTAGTTTGAATTCTCAAATGATAGTGTTCATTTGAATTATCTAGAGATCTTGATTTAAAAAACTCAGCTTCCTGGCCCCACCTTCAGAGATGCAGATTTAATAGGTCTAGGATGGGGCCCAACCAGCTGTGTTTTAGCAAACATGCCTAGGTCATTCCTGGCAAGGACCACACTTTGAAAAACATTGCTTTAATTTTTTACATTTGAAAATATTCCAAGTTTGTTTTGAATACATCCTTTGCCAAAGCTTTACTCTAAAAAATTGCTGGTTGCCAGCTTTGTTAGATAAACTCCAGGAATAGCTTTTGCTGCTTACCTTGTCTCAAAGCTTTCTTTCTTATCTCCATGTTCTGTTTGGCCTCTGATCTTCTTTATCCTCATGTATTCTCTCCTGTACACTAGGGTGGGAAAAAAGAATTTCTGTCCTGCAGGAAGTGTAACTTTTAGATAGAGGTCCTAATTAAAAAGAAATTTCTTTATTACACACAGTCATGTATAAACCATTAACACCCCTCAGGTGGCAATTACTGGATTTTTACTGTTTAAACAACTAGAATAGTACTGGGCTTATGGGTGGCCCAGTTTTTAGGAAACTTAATATCTGTCTATCAATCAAAAAGAAGATATATTCTGTTTATGTTATACTGTTTACATATGTACATGTACTTATTTATATATTAGAAAATGAAAAGGCAGTCTACATTCAAATTTGATTCTTGCTATTATTGCTGTCTTGTGAATCATCAGTGATCTCATTCCCTTTTATTGCCATTAGCATATATGATGGCCACATGAACAATGAAGGTCTATACTTTGTAGATACCTGCCAGCCTTTTAATTTTAAGAGTATATCAAGTAGTCTACTACCATTTTATGTGGCTAAAAAAAGTATAAGCAAGAAGATTGGGTTTCCTGACACTGATGCACAGAATGGTTTGTTAACATAGCTGCTAATACTATGCTTTTAGGATTCAGTAAATGATGAGTTATAGGCCAAATTAGGCCCACAGCCTATTTTTGTAAATGTTTCATCAAAACAGCCATGTTCATTGTTCACATGTTGTCTATGATTACTTTTATGCTACAAAGGCAGACTTGAGTGGTTCCAATAAAGACTGTATGGCCCACAATACCTAAAATATTTGCTATCTGGCCATTTACAGAACGAGTTTGCCTATACTTGCCCTACCCTAAAGGAAGGGCCTTTTCTGTGGTCACTACCCACATGAAATAAATAGCAAGATCACATATAACATTTGACTTCCTGGGGTACTACATTTCCTGTATCCTTTCTGGAGGATTGGGGTCACTCATTGACCGAGTGTTTTGCTATATTTCTTTGGGTAGGGGCTACATTTAGAGAACACTTGCAGTAGTTATTTTTTTTTTTAATTGTCTCTTCCTCTTTTCTCTCTGGCTTTAAATATATAAATATTTCCCAAGTAGTTTTATGATTAAAAAAATTATTATTATGATTACTTTGAAAGGGATCTTATACCAAGGTTTCCCAGCTGGTATTCTGAGACATATTTTAGCTCTAAATAAATTTTTTTATATAAAAAAAAGCTTAGCAAGAAATGGGATAAACAAAGTTTTAATTTTTTTATGCTGCAGAATTTGTCAGACCTTTAATATGCTCCATCTCTAAAAAGAAATTATAGCATGAAACATTTTCCAAACTTGTTTATGTAGTGTTTACATATTTAGCCAGGGAATATTTTCTGAGGAATATTAATTTTTGAAGAAACACAGATTGGGAAGTGCTGGCCTAAGTCAAGCCCTTGCCTTTTGCAACATGGTACTAAATAATTCTAAATAGATATGATTTGCCTTTTTGCACATTTGCATCAGGAAATTCTATCCACTTAGTTGCATCTCTGCTCACCTAGTTGAAACACTATTAATTTGTGGCTTCAAAGTCTATATTCACACCGTTCCAATGACTAGAGCTGCTCATTCTAATTGTTTTAAACACGGCTGCTGTTTAAAAACAGCCCCCAAAGACTGCCTCAAGAGGTTGCTCAATTATTTAAGATGCTAAGGCAGAAAAGCAATACATCCTGAGGAAGACACACCATTAATTAACATGTCTTCTGGCTTATCATTGTCCTTTTCCACATTTTATCCTGTTGTCAAGTTTGTTTAGTTCATTAATAACTAAGGAAGAATTTTGCTGCATTTAGAACCTGCAGTGTTTGTGGTCTTGTAAAAACAAAAATATGTTCATTATCTCATTGTATGCAAGAAAGTTAGTTTTTATTTCCACCTTCCCTTGTGTGTTAGGTTGGAGCTCTAGTAGGAGCTTTATCTTGCAATTCACCAGTTGGCTGAATTCATGATCCATATGCCTGGACAAAATTGTTTCATCGTTTGTTGTTTTTTTGATGGCCTCAGTACTTTTATTATTGATATCTTATCTTTTTCCCCTAGTCACAAATTACTTATTATCCTTAGATCTGCAAAAGTACTTCCCAGACAAATCCATCCCAAACCACTGATTATATCAGTGGTTCTGGGATAAACTTGTTATCCTCCTGCTCTGAGCCAATAGGTCCCATTCAAGTCTGATAGATTCTAGAGACATTTATGAGATTTAAAATTAATACTTTCTCTGATAATTTAAGACATTCAGAAAATGTCACGTGGGCATTTTAAACTACTTTCTCCAAATCACTTCAGATGGCAATCTGGAAGCCCAGCCACCTGGAGCTGGAAACAGGCAGGTGTGGACTAGGCAGCCCAAATCCTCTGGCTCAGGACAGTCCGCATGAAATTAACTCAGGAAACACGACAGAGAAATTTGGTGGTGCTGAGACCTGAGCTGCATCCACAAGTGAGTTTCTGCTTCTGAAAGAAGTCTAATTTGTATTGACTTCCTGCGATGTATCTGTAGGTGTCAGCCAGCTGGTCCTATGTGCATCAGGACAGCAGTGACCAAAGGCAGTGGCTGTTCTTTTTTTCCCATGCCCTCTTTGTGAGGAAACCCTAACATCTTAATCAGGAATAGCATGTGCCTGTAGGAGTCTGATGTCTCATTATACTTCCCACCTGTGCAGACAGCAAAGCACCTCTGCCCTGGACAGCTGCTCACCGCACACTGCTCACCATTGCTTCTCTCTCAACTCGCAGACTGTGCCTTTTCCCGGTGATGTGCTGGAGCTGGCTTGCACCAGCTCGTGAGAGCCAATACTGTGCACATCTCTTCTCAAATTCATGTTCGGTGATGTCAGGAGGCTTGAAAGCAGCCACACTGGGAGTCTTTATAAATCAGAGCTTCCCTCCCTCTGCTAAGGGGACTGGTTGTTAAACATTCTTTGGCAAACCACGGATTGGATCCTTCCTTTCAAATCTAGTCTCCCGGGACTTAGCCTTGGCATGTAGAACTTTAGAACCTACACAACCCAAACTAAATGATTCTCATTCCTTGTACCTGACATCTTGGGTTCATTCATGGATTTATTCACATTTGAGTACATGCTACATGCCAGGCACTATGCTAGGCTAAACTCCAGGGATAAAAAAACAATAATGTGCCTTATCCTTTTAAAAAACACCACTAGGAATATTCACCGTCTGCGAGTTGAGAGAGAAGCAATGGTGAGCGGTGTGCGGTGAGCAGCTGTCCAGGGCAGAGGTGCTTTGCTGTCTGCACAGGTGGGAAGTATAATGAGAAAAACATCAGACTCCTACAGGCTCAGGCTATTCCTGATTAAGATATTAAAATAAAATTAATAAAATTTGTGATTTTAACCATGATAAGTATACAGTTTAGTGGTTTTTACTATATTAACAGTGTTGTACAACTATCACACCAGTATCTAATTCTAGAACATTTATGTCATTCCAAAAAGAAACCCCCCATATCCCAGCTCTCCTCCTCCTGCCACCCTCCGTTAACCACTAATCTACGCTGTCTCTATGGATTTGCCTATTCCGGACATTTCCTATCAATGGAATCATCCAATATATGGCCTTCTGTGCCTGTCTCCCTTCACTTAGCACAATGTTTTCAAGATTCATCCATGTTATAACATGTGTCAGTACTTTATTATTTTTTAAAAGATTTTTATTTTTTAGAGCAGTTTTAGATTCACAGCGAAATTGAGAGGAAGGCACAGAAATTTCCCATACACTCCCAGTTTCCACACATGTATAACTTCCCTGTTACTAATATTCCTTACCACAGTGGTGCATTTGTTACAATTTATGAACCTACACGGACACATCACAATCACTCAAAGGCCATAGTTTACATTAGGGTTCACTCTTGGTGTTGGCATTTTATGGATTTGAACAAATGTATATAACATATCATAGTATCATACATAATAGTTTCACTGCCCTAAAATCCCTCTTTGCCCTGCCTATTGTAGGGGAGGAAAGTTGTATTTTTTTCTCTTTTTTTTTTTTTTTTTTTTGAGACAGAGTCTCGCTTTGTTGCCCGGGCTAGAGTGAGTGCCGTGCCTAGCTCACAGTAACCTCAAACTCCTGGTCTTAAGCAATCCTCCTGCCTCAGTCTCCCATGTGGCTGGAACTACAGGCGTGTGCCACCATGCCCGGCTAATTTTTTCTATATATATATTTTAGTTGGCCAGATAATTTGTTTCTATTTTTAGTAGAGACGGGGTCTCACTCTTGCTCAGGCTGGTCTCGAACTCCTGACCTTGAGCGATCCACCCGCCTCGGCCTCCCAGAGTGCTAGGATTACAGGCGTGAGCCACCGGGCCCGGCCGAAAGTTGTATTTTTTTCTACCCATCCTGGGGTCCTGTCTGAGGACGTTCTAACAAGACAGATTTACGAGAGGAAAGCATAGAAATTTATCCACATCCAAAGAAATGTTTTTCTCTTGCTAAGCTGAATTTGGAAAAGAATTGGCAAGAAGTTTTTATCTTCCTTTCTCCGCAGGGCACTACAGACAAAGATCTGGGAGAGGTGACTTTGGTAAGGATTCTTACGTTTTGCTGGCTAGTGTCAGTTTTCCCAGGATCCAACCAGTAGCTCTGGAATTGAATGGGGTGTCTCAGCTACCCCATGTTGGGCTTCAGAAACCACAGGGGACAAAAAAATATCTTTTTCTCTACCCATCCCAGGTTCATGGCTGAGGCCCTTATTACAACAGACAAATTAACAAGAGAAAAGCCTACATATTTATTTTAGATTTATGTGACATGCGAGCCTTCCTGAGGAAATAAAGACCCAAATAAATGTTTAAACTTGTTTATTTCTATGCTAGGCTTGATGAAAAGTGGACAGTTGTATGGAGATATGGTAGGTCAAAAAGAGTACGATCTGGTGGTAATAAACTGGGGGAAACTTAGCAAGGCCTGTTTGTTCAGATTCTTCTCTGTGACCCTTTGTCTTCAGAGATAAGGATGCTCCTTTTCAATAGATACAGGGAGGGTGCCTCTCACACGAGGATCTTATGACCTGTTTCAGGGGAAGGTCAGAACATTTATGCCAGGTTTTTTGACCTGCTTCGGGAAGCAGGGAGAGGAGAGAGTGACCTTTCTGCTTCTGCTGTTTCTCAAATGCCAGGGTATCATAGTTTGGGGAAGTATGTTCTGAGCCCCATCACTTTTCATCTCTTGCTTCCTCCTTCATCCCTGGCAACCACTGATCTTTTTACTATCTCCAGTTTTAGCTTTCCCAGAATGTCATATCATCGGAATTATACATTATGCATCATTTTTAGTTTGCCTTCTTTTAGTTAGTAATATACATTTAAGTTTCTTCCATGTCTTTTCATGGTTTGTCAGCTTATTTATTTTTTAGCCCTGAATAATATTCCATTGTCTGCATGTACCGAAGTTTGTTTATCTGTTCACCTACTGAAGGGCATCTTGGTTGCTTCAAAGTTTGGAAATTATGAATAAAGCTGTTATAAATGTATGTGTGCAGGTTTTGTGTGGACATAAATTTTCAAATCTTTTGGATAAATATCCAGAAATGCAATTGCTGGATCATATGATAAGAGTGTGTTTAGTTTTGTGAAAAACTGCCAGATTGTTTTGCAAAGTGGCTATACTATTTTGCATTCCCACCAACAATCCATGAGAGTTCTTGTTGCTCCATATGCACTTTTTCTTTTTATAGCTGCATAACATTCCATTCAATAGATATATCACATTACCTATTTTTTTAAGAAATGCTAAAATATTTTCCACAATGTTTGTACCAGTATGCCTTTTCACTAGCAATTTATTAAGGTTCCAATTTTAATACATCCTCATCAATCCTTTATACTTTCTGACTTTTTAAAAGTATAGTCATTCAGTGGGTGGTATGCTATTATAGTTTTAATTTTCATCTCCCTGACCTCTAATGATATTGAACATCTTTGCAGGTACTTATTAACCATTTTTATATCTTCTTTGGGAAAATGTTTATTCAGATCCTTTGCCCATTTTTTAGTTGGATTTTTTGTCTTCTGTTGTTAAGTTATGAGTGCTTTATATATTTTTGGATGCTAGATTCTTATCAAATATATGATTTGCCAGTATTGCAATATTTTCTACCATTCTGTAGGTTGTCTTTTCACTTTATCAGTAATGTCCTTTGATGGACAAAAGTTTTTAATTTTGGTGATTTTCAATTTTTTTTTTATTTGTTGCTTGTGCTTTTGATCATGTTTAAGAAACTGTTAACTAATCCTAGTTTATGAAAATTTACACCTGTGTTTCTTCTAAGAGTTTTATAATTTTAGCTCTTACATTTAGGTCTTTTATCCATTTTGAGTTTTTTTGCATCTGGTGTGAGTTAGGGATTGAACTTCCTTCTTATACATGTGACTATCCAGTTGTCCCAGCACCATTTGTTGAAAGGAGACTATTCTTGTTCCATGAGACAATCTTGACAATATTGTCAAAAATCAAATGACCATAAGTGTGAAACTGTATCATTAAAATGTAAATTCTACTTCATCAATCTACATGTCTATCTTCATGTCAGTACCACATTGTCTCGATTATTGAAGCTTTGTAGTAAGTTTTAAAATGGAAAAGTGTGAATCCTCCAATTTAATTTTTTAAGACTTTTATTGTTGTTCAGAGTCTCTTGAATCTCCATCTGAGTTTTAGGATCAGCTTGTCCATTTTTGTAAAATTTTAAAAATTTTGATAGGGATTGTGCTGAATCTATTAATAGATCAATTTGAGGAGTATTGTCATCTTAACAATAAGTCATTCAATACATCAATACAGGACACCTTTTGATTTCTTTAGGTCTTCTTTAATTTCTTTCAGCAGTGCTTCATAGTTTTCAGTGTACAAATCTTGCACTTCCTTGGTTAAATTTATTCCTAAGCATTTTATTATTTTTCATGCTAGTCTAAATGAAATTATTTTCTTAATTCCAATTTTAGATTGTTCATTGCTCCTGTATAAAATACAACTGATTTTTGTATGTTGGTCTTATATTCTACAGGTTTGCTGAACTTGTTTATTAGCTCAAATACTTTTTTTGTGTCTGTGAATTTTTCATAAATATCCTTTATCAGGTTGAGAAAGTTTCTTATTATTCTTAGTTTGTTGAGTGTGATTATCCTAAATTGGTATTGGATTTTGTCAAAATATTTTTCTGAATCTATTGAGATGATCATATAGATGTTTACTTTATTGTATTAATATGGCTACTACATTGATTTTTTTATATATTGAACCAACCTTGTATTCCTGGGATAAAGTCCACTTGGCTGTGATGTATAATTCTTTAAACGTCCTGCTAGATTTGGTTTCCTGGTATTTTGTTGAGAGTTTTTGCACCAATATTTATAAAGGATATTAGTCTGTAGTTTTCTTGTGGTATCTTTCTCTGGCTTTGGTAACAGGGTAATATTGACCTCATAGAATGAAGTAGAAAGTCTTCCACACTCTTCTGTTTTCTGAAAGAGCTTGAGAAGGATTGGTGTCAATTCTTTAAACATTTAGTAGAATTTACTAGTGAAGATTTTCTTTGTCAACAGTTTTTGATTTCTAATATAATTTCTTTTCTTGTTGTAAGTGTGTTCAGATTTGTTATTTCTCCTTGGACTAGTTTTGGTAGTAGATCTTGTGTTTCTAGGCGTTTGTTCATTTTGTTTAGGTTATCTAATTTGTTGGCACACAATTATTTATAGTATTCTCTTTTTATTTCTGGTGGGTCAGTAGTATTGTCACCATTTTTATTCCTATTTTAATAATTTTTTTATTGGCCTTCTCTTTTTTTCTTGGTCTGTCTAGCTAAAAATTTGTCAATTTTGTTGATCTTTTCATATAATCAAATTTTGACTTTAGTTTTTTTCCTATTGGTTCCTATTCTCTATTTCACTTATCTATGCTCTAATCTTTATTATTTATTTCCTTCCTTCTTGCTTTGAATTTGTTTTTCTAGTTTCTTAATGTTGATGATTAAGTTATTGAGATCTTCATATTTAACATAAGCATTTATAGTTATAAATTTTCCTGTGAGTTCTTGTTTTGCTGTATAATATCCCATACCCTTCACTTTCTGCTGGCACAGACATTCCAGATCTGCCAGAGGCGAGACCTTAGGGCCTTTGCAGGTTTTTCCTAAGCACGTACATAGCCCTGGTTATGAACATGGCCTTCTTGGTTCCCAGGCATATGTTAAAGGTTTTCAAAGCGTTTGTTCTCCAAAGCATCTTATTTTCCAGCCTTTCTTCCCAAGGTTTTTGGTTAGTTTATTGTTCTCCCCAACTGTTATCCATTTCCTCAGGCAACAAAGACTGAAACATTTGCCTATGAATGTTTTTGACAAATGCTCCTTGGGTGACAGCTATGGCACTGGATCAGTGCACATTTAGTAAGATAAAGTCAAGCTTTGGGTCTTCCAGGGAGCCAGCAGAAAGATAAACTAAGGGCAATTCTTTGCAAATAGATCTGTTCTGTTTTCTCTGATATCAGCAATGCAGAATGTTATTTTTTAGAATACTGCTGAACAGGGGATGATGAAAAAGGCTAGGGTAAGTTAAATCTTCCTGGCATTAGCTGGGTTGATACAAGCTTTTGGTTAATTTTCAGAGTTTTGATAAACTTTATTCTGATGGTTTTTGGCATTTTTTTGGATGGTTATTGTTGCTCTTATAGAGGGGCAGGCTTCTGGAATTCTTTACTCTGCCATTTTCACTGATATTAATTAATATTCCTTATTCTTAAACTTTAAGAATTCCTATTCAAAAAGACATCTATTGATTCAATAAATAGTTGTTGAAAACCATCTATGTAGTAAGAACTTTCTTTGGCATAGGGTATGTAGTGGTAGACATGACAAACCATAACCCTGCCCTCATAGAAGAATGTCCTAGTGGGAAAGATAATAAGAAAATAGTCAAATACATTCATTATGTAATTAGTTCTATGTAGAAAATAAAAGAAAAAAAAAAACCCAAAGGCTAGAGAGTGCGCTAGATACTGGAGATGAATTAGGGACTCTTGAAGTAGCTGACAATTGAGCAAAACTCCAAAAGAAGAGATGGTTCAAGTCTTGCAAATATGGTCATGTGCCACATAATGACGTTTAGGTCAACAATGGACCCCATTTTACAATGGTGGTCTCCTAAGATTATAATACACTGTATTTACTGTATTTTTTTATGTGTTTGGATATGGGGATATTTACCATTGTGTTAACAATTGCCTTCAGTATTCAGTACAGTAACATGCTGTACATGTTTGTACAACAATAGTTTGTAAGAACAATAGACTATACCATATAGCCTAGGTATGTAGAAGGCTATACCATCTAAGTTTGTGTAAGTACACCCTATGATGTTTGCACAATTATGAAATCACCTAATGATGCATTTCTCATATCCCCATTGTTAAGTGACTCATGACTGTATCTGGGAGGAAGAAACAATTGTGCACCAAATACAAAGACCATTAGTTAAAATCATGTTTGTCAAATCCAGAAAATAGCCAGTTGCTCAGTGTGGCTAAGGTTCAATGAGCAATAGGAAGAATTATAGGAAATAAAGTGTTTAAGAAGTATGAAGAGTCAGAGATTTTCTTTTACTTGGAAGCTAACAAGTTAGTCTGCCACAGTTTTATAGATGCTAGTTGAAGACATAATACTCCTGGGTCAGAGACAAAGGATTATTTTTACTCACAGCAGTAGCTTCAGCTATTATATCACCATTTTTGTGCCAGCTCCCCAAACTGTAGTTCCTACAAGGCAACATTAAAAAGGTTAGATGACACCTGCTCACAAAATGGTTTATATCACACGAGAGGACCCTGAGCATATGGAACCAGAACCTTTTCTAATGAGAAATGATCATGTCTGTCCTTTGCTCCAGAGGGAGACACTCTCTTTATCCGTTACGGATTTTTGCTATATAAACATCTTTAAAAAGATAGTCTAGAACAAAGTGCAGTTAGTGCCTCACATGTAAGACATGCAGAAATATGAGAAATTGTCTCCCCCAAAAGGCAGAGGGGTACATAGAATCCAGGGTACATATTGCCTTAGAGAGATGGAGACGGGCTTTGGATTTTTTGTGCAAATAAATGTCAGTGGAGGGTTTTGAGGAGGAGGGACGTGTGTTCACTGATATTTTGAAAGGATCACTTTGGCTTTTGCGTAGAGATTAGACTGCAGGGAAGAAAGAACAAGAATAGTTAGGAGGCTATTACAATGTTCAGGAGAGATGATGGAGATTCATTTAGTGGTGGAGGCAGTGATAAGTGGTCAGATTTGCCACGTATTTTGTTGGCAGAATCCACTGGATTTGCTAGTGGGTTGGATAAAGTTTGAGAGAAAAGAAGAGGGTTAAATGTGACTTTTACACTTTGACCTGAAAAACCAGATGAATAGCGGTTCTATTTACTGAGATGAACAGCACTGGGAAAAAAAAAACCCAAAACAGGTTTGGGGGAAAATAATCAAGCATGCTGTTTTGGATTTGTTGACTTTTAGATGTTTATTTGAAATCCAGAAGAGATGTAGAGGACACA
The DNA here is from genome assembly GCA_028533085.1 of Varecia variegata. NCBI lineage: Eukaryota > Metazoa > Chordata > Mammalia > Primates > Lemuridae > Varecia > Varecia variegata. Next base: position 102,022,815 of record CM052439.1, on the reverse strand, counting down.
CTGGATATAGGAGCCTGTAGTTTGGGGAGAGTTCAAAGCTGGAGATATAAAATTTGGAAGTCAATAGCATATTTGTCCTTTAAGGTCCTGAGACTTGATAAGATTACATAGGAACAGAGCATAATAGAGAGTTAATGAGGTCGGATTACTGAACCCTGGTGTCCTGACATTTGGAGGTCAGAAAGAAGAGGATTCAGTAAATGAGAGAAATACCAGGAGACAACTTGACTTTAGAGCTGGATAACTGAAAATAAAAATAATAATTATAATAGTAATATTAATAAGGATGACTATAATACTAGGCAGAGAGCTGTCTTGGTTTAGAATATTCCCTGTTAATTATTTTGGAATCTGTAAGGCTAGTTCCTTAGAGTATAAATTCAAATAAAACAAAGTAACAATATGACTGCTAATCTGCTATTCATGAAAGTTAAGCAGGAATTTGGAGGACGGGGAGAATTTTAGTGAGGGCATTGGGGGTAGGGGGCGAGTGGATGACTGAACAACATGCTAGGTGGCTGAAAAACTTTTAGATTTTAAGTTATTTTAATTGCTGGAAAGTAAATCCAATATTTACTCCCCAAACCTTCAGTATCGTGTGCTACACAAAAATGCTTTTAGTGTCTGGTGTGCGTGTGTGTGTTCATGTGCATGATAATTAAGACAGTTGTCCATATCGGGTTCAGAGCTGAGCAGAGAGGAGGGGCAGAAGCCACAAGTCTTGTGAGAGAGGAGTGGGATATCGCTTTATGTAGGAACAGAAACTTGAAGCCAGAAGAGACGTAGGAAGGGAAGTCACTGGGAATGCAGAGACATCTAGTCTGGGGGTTGAACTGGCATCTAGGTTACCCCTATGTAGTAACCTAGTAGCTGCCTGATTCTTCCATCTTGTTAACTGCTTTGGACCAGGATCTTTTGCTACGTAGCTCTCAGTATTTATGCCGATTTTTTAAAATTGCTTGGACTCCCAGTCCTGCCTGCTGCTGGACGGCACCATTGTGCTGCTACTCTTGCTCTGGCAATATCCTTTCCTTTAAAAACAGGCCAAGTGAGATTGATGTGTGTTTCATGCTTTTAACTAAATACAAGTAATTAAATTCAATGAGGACATGGCCTTCTCTGAACCAAGGAAGAATGTGTCTTGATATATTTTCAGCTGCCAAGCTTTCAAAATATACCCTATTTTTCCCCACTACTAGATTTGTCTTGTTTTTGTAGATAGTGGTAATTAATTTCTTGTGTTATCACTTGTAGAAGTTAACTCCATATTTTAAAAAATTTTCTTTTGTTCTCCTTAAAAGGATGTTTACTTTTCAAGACCTTGTCTACCTCTTAGATAATGACCACTTGATTATATTTTTGAAACTCTGAATCCTTATTTCAATATTTGAAGAATAGAAACTACAGAAATAAAAAACTAGTTGGAAAAAAACTAAACTTACGAATTATTTTCCAAACTTTCCCATAGATCCTCATACATAATTTAATCAATCAATGCTATTCCTCTAGTCTCTACCTAACCATGTCCTTCTTCTCTAACTAATCCGCTCTTATCTCTCCCTCCCTCCCTTCCTTCTTTTATTCTCAAGTGTATCCCATAACCTTCAAAGCTAAAGAACTTATATATACAGAAACACTGTTGCATAGAGGGAGTTAAGAGCCCAGATCTGATCTAAGTTCAAATCTCAGCTGTGCCACTTTCCATCCTTGTGACCTTCACAAGTTGTTTAACCTTTTTGATTTGGTTTCCTAACCTTTAACATGTGGATAATAATAGTACCTTATCACATAGGGTGGTTGGGAAATTATAATAGCTAATACACATATCAAGTGTCTAGAACAATGCCTAGCATAATAAACACTCAATAAATGCTAGTTGTCCTTATTCTTCAAATAGACTCAGTTTTAAACAAGCAACTTCAACTAGAGGAAAAAATAAAGTATGTTTTGCAGTGAGGTCCTTTTGTGTGGAAAAAGCAGTTGGTGCTGAGAGAAGAATTAAATGAATTTGAAGGATAGATAAAGAAGGAGATCAAGGTAAAGGCCTAACTTATTTCAACTAATTTACAAAAAACTATCCCTGTTAGTTTGCTTTATTTATTGTTCCTCATCTGTGTGGCTCTGCTACTCAGGTGCCATTGAAAAAGAGCATTTGCTTTGATGTCTGCAGGCTTCGTGTTGGCTTTGCTACCGACAAAAACTGAGTGACTTTGAGCAATTCATTGAACTTCGAGAGTTTTGATTTCTTATATTTAAAACAAGAATAGTAACTTAGTAAAAATCAAATGAACTATGGAAATGTTCCATGAAAATATTACCAAGACCCACCCTTGCTTGGAAGTTAATTTTAAGATTCTACTGCTAGTAAATGAGGGCTGGGTATGGTTTTACAAAGTTTATCTGGTCCTTGCAGAGTGACTTACTCACATGAGTTCTACTCTACGTTTCTGGGGAAATTACTTCAATTAATCCCTGAATTGAGGCCCTCTCTCCTGGCGTACCAGACAGCAGCTGTTCGATACCCCAGGACAGCAGACAGCAGTCTTGGGTTCTGAAAGGGAGGACAACTTTTTTGTTCAACTGTACTCACAGGGGAGTTTTGGGGTGGGTAGAAATTGTTCCAGAAGAGAATAATTTCCTCTCCTTTATTCAAAACAGAAAGAAAAAACAGATTAACAACTCCTACCCTGCTCAATGACAAAAGAAATCCAATTCGGTCATGGTCCTTCTCTCTGGGCTGCTCATCCTTAGGGCCCAGGCACTCGAAAAGTCTCTGAATCACCAACAGACCAGAATATAATAGCCCTTTTGGAGCAGTTACGGTCTATCTTGTCAGAACCCTTTGGGGACACTAATCCTTGTATTAATAATACAATAGCCTGAAAATGGTTCCTTGGAAATCATCTGAATATACTGTTACAAATCCCCTGTGATTTAACAATCCCAACTCAACTGACTAAAAACTCCTTTTCTGATTTAGGTAAAAATTAGTTCAGGGCACAGACAATATTATAATGCCTTGAAACCCTTTTCCTTTTTCTCCAGAACTTGCAGACAACCATAAGTTCATATTAGAGACCTATTACCTACCATATTTTTTTTGGAAAAATCATAGCTATTATAAATATTCTCTTTTTAGTAGCTAAAACCATAAGCCATTTCTTTTGGCCTTTCTAGTGCTTCTCAGAAATGTTCAAACTGCTTTACATTAAATCTTATAAAAACTATTTGTCTTTGTCCTTGTTCTTCTTTGTGATGTGTTTGTGTAATTTTTTTTGTTAACTGTTCAGGCATTTTAGCAATTTTAGTGATAAAGGGAGATTAATGGAAGTTTAATTCAATAAACTGCATAAGATTACACCAGGTACCTGTAGTACCTGATGTGAGCTATTTTAGCAAGAGTCTTAGCTTTTCCTCTTGGCTCCCAAGCCCCAAGCTGGGTTCTGCTTTGACAAAAATGATTTGCATATCTCTCAGAGCTATTTTTCTCATTGTGCAGAGTTTGTAACTAAGGTGGTTTATTTGATCCGTTTAGTTTTTGTTGAGGTTTGTGCTTGGCTGAACGGCTTTCTGAAAACCATCAGGAAATGTTCTTTCTGCCTAACCACAGGAAAAAACAGTGAAGACAGCATTTCCTATTCCAGCTGAAAGAACTAATGTTCTGCATTAAAAGAAAAAATTGGAAAAGAATTGGTGAAATATTGGTGGAACTAAGTCATAGGAATGGGCGGAGGGCTCTAAGAAGTCAAGGAGAAATGATTCTCAGGAGAGGGAGTTAAATGTTGATGAAAGGATTAATCATGCAGTTCAAAGAAATTGAATGAGAAAAAACAAATTAAAATTAGCAAAGCAAGAGGAAGAAATTAATAACTATAAATGCAAGAATTAATGAATTAGAATAGAAAATAGAATTACTAAATATATAAATAGTATTTTTATAAGAAAGCAATTAATAACAAATAAGAATATCCAAATAAGTCACTAGCTTATCTAATCAAGAAAATAGAGAAAAAATACAAATACATAATTAGAAATCAAAAAGGTGGAATACCCACAGATAGAGAAGATATAAAAATGTATAAAAAGTGTATAAAAGAGTAGGCTAATTTATATGAGGACCTTAATGAAAGAAACCAAATTTCCTAGGAAAATATGAATTATTAAAATCAATTTGAGAAAAGTTGGAAAACCTGGCTAAACCAATAATCATGAAAAAGAAATCCCTGTAAAAGTTTTGAGCCCACATAGTTTCATAGAAGAATTCTTTTAATCTTTTAAGCAACAAGTAATGCCTATGTTATTTCTACTGTTTTGTTTTTGTTTGGTTTTGTTTTGTTCCCTTTTCTTTCTTTTAAACAAAGTCAGCCTGTCTTGACAAAATTAACAACCATCCACCTACCCACTCACATGTAAAATAGATTACTCTTACATATGAATATTGGTAAAACAACTCTAAGCAGGAACATTTCAATAAAACTTAAGAAAAAATACGAACCCTGATCAAGTAGGGTATATTACCACCTTGTGATTGCCATGTGAAAAACTCAACTGAGATTCTTTAAGAGTTCATATTGGTTTAAGGATCTAGGAGAGCCAGGCATACGTGTGACTTTAGACATGACAGTATCCACAGGGTCAGTCAACGTCATTCTCTTTTATTTCTCAGCTCTGCTTTCCTCCATGAGTCGAATACAACTTCCTCTGTGGGGAGAGGGGAAGATGGCAGTCAGCAGCTTGAGGTTTACGTTCTCCAAGATCAGCAATGCCAGTCGCAAGTGACCTTCTTTCCTCCAGAGCTTTTATAGCCATCCCAGGAAAGAACTCTGGGGTGTTATGTTGTCTGCTCATCTCTGGGTCAATCCACTTTATTTTTTCCAGGCATAATCTTTGTGCCCTTCTTTATAGCCAACAATTTAAGTGGAGTGTTCCACTAAGATAACACAGAACAGGTGACGAGTGGCTTCCCAAAGAAAGAAACGCTGGGAAATCGATACTATCTATGGGTCATTCTAGGAATCCAAGTCTAGTTCAATATTATTAAATGTTTATTATTATCTTACTATATTTGCAATTCAAATGAAAATAAACATCAGATCAGTTTCTCAGATGCCGAAAATGCATTTAATACAATTCGACATTCATTTTCAAGAGAATATCTAATTAAAATAGTAATAGAAGAATTTATCATAGAAACAGACATCTCAAACTAACACGTAGTGTAGAGCTTAATGGTGAAACACCTGAGGAATTTCCAGAAGTAAGTAGCTTGACCAGAAAGCATCTTAACTGCACTGTGACTTTTTACAGGATGGTTGCTAATACACTTAGATACTATAATGATAAAAGAGGTACATATTTGAAAAGAAGAATTAAATTATCATTGCTTTTAGGTTATTTAACTGAAAATTCAAGGAATCAAATGAAGATCTATTGGATCCTATAATATGGCATCTTTCACATTTCACTCTCAAGTCTTATCCATCCTAAAGCTTTCTCATAAACTAGTCATTCTCAATATGTGGTTTCCAGACCCCTGGAGATTCCCAAGACACTTGGAGGGAGTCAAAACTATTTCCACAAGTAATACTAAGATCTTATTTGCCTCTTGCATTGTGTTGACATTTGCACTAATGATATAAAAGCAATGGTGGGTAAAACTGTTGGCACCTTAGCTGGCATCCATACCATGCACTTACAGCATAAGAAATTGCTAGTTTCACTGAAGAATGTCCTAATCAGGCAGTCTACATGATTAATTCTTTTAAATCTAGACACTTGAATATTCTGTGTGAGAAAATGGGAAATACACATAAACACTTCACTTGCAAATGACATATGATGGGTATTGTAAGGAAAAATGCTTGTGTGATTCTTTGTGCTGTGAACTGAACTAGCCACTTTTTAATTGAATGTCAGTTTTATTTGAAAGCATGGTTGACAAACTATGGTCATTTAAATTTGGGTATTTTGCAGGAATTTTGTTGACATTGAATGAAATAAGCCTACCATTTCAAAGAAAACATGGACAGTGTTTGTCGTCAATAGTAAAATTCAAGTTTCAAGCAAAATTAGAATTTTTAAAAACATGAATCTGTCACTGAGTTTGAAAGCTTCCAATTAATTTAAGACTTTCCTGTGAGATTGGTGGTAATATTAACAAATGTGATTTTATTAGTAATGTATAATATAATATGTAAACATTTGGAATATCTACAATTAGATCCCTGAGTTCAGAGATCTAATATCTTCCAAATGAGCAATGCATGACTTCCAGAATCTATCAAGCATGGATAAAAGATCCATTTAAAGTACGAGGTAGACCAATGGATTTTCATGTAATACAACCCAAGTGCCCATCAATACATGAGTGATTAATAAAATGTGGTATATGTATGCCATGGAGTACTACTCAGCTATAAGAAATAATGGTGATATAGCACCTCTTGTATTTTCCTGGAAAGAGTTGGAACCCATTCTACTAAGTGAAGTATCCCAAGAATGGAAAAATAAGCACCACAGGTACTC
>CM052439.1:101954449-102015790 GCA_028533085.1 Varecia variegata | reverse complement strand
GGCGTGGTGGCTCACGCCTGTAATCCTAGCACTTGGGAGGCCAAGGCGGGCGGATTGTTTGAGCTAAGGAATTCGAGACCAGTCTGAGCAAGAGTGAGATCCCGCCTCTACTAAAAATAGAAAGAAATTATCTGGCCAACTAAAAATATATATAGAAAAAATTAGCTGGGCAGGGTGACGCATGCCTGTAGTCCCAGGTACTCGGGAGGCTGAGGCAGAAGGATCGCTTAAGCCCAGGAGTTTGAGGTTGCTGTGAGCTGGGCTGACGCCATGGCACTCACTCTAGCCCGGGCAACAAAGCGAGACTCTGTCTCAAAAAAAAAAAAAAAAAAAAAAGAAAAAAAAAGAAATATATTAAAAAAAATTATTTATTTTTTGTGGTTGATTTTTTAATTTCAGCATATTACAGGGGTACAGATGTTTAGGTTACATATATTGCCTTTGCCTCACCCGAGTCAGAGCTTCAAGCCTGTCCCTCCCCCCAACAGTGCACACAGCACCCATTAGGTGTGAATATACCCATCCTCTCCCCCCTACCCCCCCAACCTGCCGGATACCTGATGAATGCCACTACTATATATGCACATAAGTGTTGATCAGTTAATACCAATTTGATGGTGAGTACATGTGAATACCTGCAAATTTTGTTACCTGTAGGGATCCTAGAACATATTCCCCGTGGATACTGAGGGACGACTGTACATAGGTTCAGTTTTGAAGTTTAATTAAAATACCAAATTGCAGTGATTAGAACTGGTATGACCTTAATTTGGTGCCTCTATTTCAACATCATCTTATTCTCTAACATTGATCACAAAACTACCTCTCCTCCCCTCCTCCCACCACCCTCAGCAGTAGTGCAAGCAGGTGTTTTAGGATACTTTAATGCAAAAACATAAGGGTCAGACTCATTGCCAGTAAGTCAGGCCAATCTGTGTAAGCATCAGAGATTAAAGACTTTTGCTTCTTACCTTCCCTACTTCCAAAAATACAGGTTATTTTGCAAGCTGGAACAGGTACTAGTCTATGGAGAGAGGAAAAGTGGAATTGGTTAGTTTAGTTCTGACGATGTGATTATTGTGGGTCAGCGAGGCTCCCACGGGGATCCTAGATCATCATTTTTCTTAATAAGCTTCCTGCCTTGCAGAGGGGAGGGCTCTCTCACTCTTAAAGTGCCTTGATAAATTAACTTGGGTAGACCTTCTCTGAGGGTGGGTGAGCATGCTCCCTCCAGGTATAAAAGTCTCACTTAAAAGGATGGAATGAAAACTGACCAAGAACAAAGCCATCATTAATTTCAAGTGAAAGAAATAATTCACAGAGCTGAGACCAGTCACTTCTCATGGGTAAACTATTTCCTTTTATATACTTTGGTCACCTTGGTATACACTAGTATACAGAAACCTACCGGAATAATTTTATTTATGCTTTTAGATTTTCAACACCATTAGTCCCATGAGCTCATCATGCTGCCAATTTCAAAGTGTACCCGTAACTACATTATTATTCCTCCAAACCTGCCTTCTTCAGGAACCCACAAACTTTTCACCCCCTGAGTAAGTGAGCAGTAGTTACAGATACCATATGTAAGTTCTCCTGCTCTTGGCGAGGTGCCACGTCTTGTGGTTAAAGGAAGAAGTATAAAAACTTATTAAAAAGTTCTGAAAACACATCAAACACTCAACACGGTGTGTTTTCATGATTTGTGTGGAAATGGAACACAAAATATAGATTGAATTTCCCCCTAAATTTAAATGACTTGAACGAAATGAAAGAAAATAGCACATGGCACAGACGTAAGCGCCGTGTAATTTCTCCTCAAATAATTTTCATGAAAGCTCACCATTGTCTATTTTGCTCAGACCCTAAGTACAGACCTATTATAATTTTGAAAGTCAACTCATAAAATTATTGGTATTTTTTTCTCTCGAAAAATCAGATATACTAGTGCTTCAAGAACATTTTGCTTTTAAAAAATCTGAGCATCTTTTTTGTCTTCTTCTGATTCTTAACTTCATTTTTAAAAGGGAAGATTTAGCTCATTGCTAAAATTTACTTCAAAGTTGTTGTTGAAGCCCATATACAACACTATACATAGACTAAATGTGTATGTATATATGTTGTGTGTGTATATATCTTACTGTTCCATGTGTATTTCAAAGGATTAGTAAGCCTTCCAGTACCTATTTCTAAGCATGAGCTTCCACAAAATGGAATGTCTTCATAACTAAGATATTATATACCCTTGGGATTTTCTACAGGCTTGTCCTCCTAAGCATTTAAAAATAAAGCATGTCTCCAACAGTGGGTTCAGTTTCCTGTATGATCCTTGCAAGGGCTATAATTAAATAGAATATAACACATGTGGGATCTGAACTCCTGATTATTATGCCTTTAAATGCTTCAAGACCTTCTCCTTGCATGCAAGTTAAAACGTCCAGTATGAAGGGAGGGTGAGAAATAGTTTTTGGTCCTATTATAACTTTCCACTAATTATCAGAAGGTTTTGAGATGGTGCTGCAGAAATTCTGAATAGCCTCTATTTTTGTTAACATATACGCAACACATGCAAGGAAGACTGAATGTTTGGAATTCAGACTTCTTGTCCTCATGTTATGGACAGTGGGGGAAACTGAGGCTCAAAGATTGACTTTTTTCCAGGATAAAAATAGAGCTCACACATCCAAGTCACCACCATTTCTCTGCTAGATTTAGATGGTGTCATAACTTAAAAGGAGAACAAAAATGCATGTGTTTTTCAGTTAAATAAGTATGTCCCTTGCATTTCCGTGATGCCACTAAAATTGTGAATGTATTGCTTGATGTCTTAATGTCCTTAGAATGTTGAGATGATATCTGCTGACTCGCAGTAAGTGTCAGAGCTCCCTCATTACTAAACATGTGGGAAGTCGAACACAGCTCTTGAGAAATTTATGTATTAAAAGGATCCCATCCAAACTGGAATAAAAATAGAAGTCATATGAGAGTTTTTCTGTGGCTGCTGTAGGTAGCAGGGTTGAATGAACGCTGTTGTTGGGAATAGAAAGTGCGATAGGAAAAAATCAGATCAACTCAAGAAACAGGGAGTCACAGGAGCAGTGACTCTAGGTTTCATTACAACAGACAAGAGTTTTCTGGGTAGGAGAAACAATTAGTGTTGCAGAGCTTGGCTTTTAGACAATAAGTATTAACACTAAAATTTGTTTTTAAAAAATCAACTTGGTCTCCAAAAGAAAATAAAAAATTTAGGAGATAACTCACTCCTCTCTGGCAAGATGCTGTCCTTCAAAGCCTGTCTCCTTGATATTTCTTTAATACTGTTTTGAGCTTGTCTTATATCTGGCTAAAGACACCTATAAAAGAACATCTATTTGTCTGAAATTTCTTGTCCATTCTTTTTTTTCTCTTTTGCACACTGCTGTCAGGACAAGTTATCCCCAACAGTGGCTGATGGCTGTCTGAGGCCTTCTGGATCCTCTAGTGTCCCACTCCTTGAGCCACTAAGGATGCACAAGACGTTGCATTAATGTGAGAGGAAAATAGGGTTATTTCAAAAGCAGCATAGCAATAATTTACAAAAGCTACTTAAAGGGCCAGTTTTCCTCAGTGCCGAAGACACTCCCTTGAGGGGGTTAAAAAGCAGTGTGAGTCTCAGCACTCAGAGCCACAGGTGGACACATTCCTCCAGTTTTACACTGTGGTTTGTAAGCCTGAAAGAGTCAAAGCTACTGGGGAAAGAAGGGAGTGTGTGGTGCTCACATGTGTTTTAATTATCCCAATTGACTGTATTAATTAATCAAATGGAATAGGTAATATCTTAGTTTCCACTCTACAGCATAGACCTTATCTGCCTTTACCATGTCATATTTTTAAAAGGGTTCACATCTCATCAAGGATCATGTATCATGAGAACTTAAACATTATATTTCAAACCAAATATTTCAATGTACTGAAGTTTTGACTATTAGTGTATTCTCTATGTGCTAAGCATATGTGGATTTAGTCAACCTTCCTAATTTTATCTGCAATATGCCTTTATTTTATAAGCGAAGGGTCAGAGCAGAGTTGGTAGAATATGGCATGAAAGATATTAACATGTGGAAGATGTGGCTTCATGATAACTTTGGAATGAAATTCCACTCTATCTTGTAGGAGTGAAAAGATTGCTTTCCTCATCCATTGCTAGGTTCATGGTGGAGATCCTTGTAAAAAGATAGATTAACAAGAAAAAAAGCATACGAATTTATTTAACATAAATTTTACAAGGTATGGAGCCTTTAGAAATGAAGACTCAAAGAAATAGGGGAATTTAGGTATTTTTATGCTAAATTTGATGAAGAAGTGGATGGTTGTGGGGTTGTATAATTTGACAGAGGGGCTATGATTGAATGATAATAACCTGGGGAAACTTAGCAAGGCCTGTTTGTTCAGATTCTTCTCTGGGTCCTGTGTCTTCAAAGATAAGGATGTTCCTTTCCTCTGGGTATAAGGAGGGCACCAATGGTCTTATGACCTGCTTCAGGGGAAGGTTTGCTGGGTTTTACGGCCTGTTTTGGGAGGAAAGGGCTGAAAGGGAGGTGAGCATGACCTTCCAGCTTCTGTTGTTTTCTCAAGTGGCAAGGTACCATATTTTAGGGTAGCTTGCCCTGAAACCCATCAGTCCTATATGTTTTCTCTAGTTGTTTCATAACTTCTTTTGGCTAAGGAAAGAAAAGTGTTACCTTAAGCACACTGACAGAAATACAGGCTAGGAAATGCCAATTTCACAATAGCTTGAAGTTGCTTGAAATAGGAGAGGGAATGTGACTCAGCAGGCATGTCCCTCCATCCTCTCCCTTCGCTGGTGGCCCTTTATCTCCTGTCAGCATCCAGAAGAAGTCCTTGTCTGACTTGGATGGAGCTGTCCTCCATAAGGTGGTGGCAATGACTCACCATGGTGAACCCACTTACAGGAGAGGAGTGTGTGGCAAGGTCAGATCTGCAAGGTTTTAGTCCAAATTCGAGAACATCCTTGTGAGTGTTGCTTGTAGAAATAATCCCCAGTGAACCTGTCTTAGGCCATTCTAACTTCTCAGATAGAAAACCTGAGAAGGTTATTTGTTGCCTCTACCATGCTAATGACTGGCAGAAGCCAAAGAAGATTGTATTCTCTTGGTCTATTATTTTAATTAAAGATGGTAGTATCAGCAAGTCATAGACACTTCAAACATTTGCTTAATTATTTTTTCTTTTCCAGAATAGCAGTTTTCTTCCAATTTGGGGTCATTTTTGCCTATGTAAGTAGGTCTTTCAGGGTCCAGTGAACTGAGAAGTGCTGTTCAACATGAGGTGATGTCACAGGTCAGCCTTGCTGGCATAGGATGGCATGTCCCAGTAATGATGGCAGCAGTGCTTGTCTACTTGTCTGGTCTGAACAGTTTCTACACATTTACAGGGTGATTTATTGCAAGCCTCGCTGCTTTGCTTATTTTTTTCAGTACTTGAAATTAAAAAGGATTCATTTGTAATTGAAGCTCAGAGAGAAATAACATTAAATATGACTTTCAGTCAGACAAGGGGAAGAAGGTAGAAGTTTGTTTCATGAATTAAAGCCATCTACACAAAGATGCATGGTTGTTTAGACCTCTGGATGCTGGTTAGAATGCATTTTTAGTTTTAGGAAGTGCTTTCTCTTGGGATTTGAGCTTAAAAATAATTGTATGTTGTTATGATTAGCATGATAAGCATTAGTAATCCAGAAATAAAATGAGACTTTAAAACATATGTGCATACATTCATACCTTTTTTTTTTTTTTTCTGAGACAGAGTCTCACTCTGTTGCCTGGGCTAGAGTGAGTGCCGTGGCTTCAGCCTAGCTCACAGCAACCTCAAACTCCTGGGCTTAAGTGATCCTCCTGCCTCAGCCTCCCAAGTAGCTGGGACTACAGGCATGCGCCACCGTGCCCGGCTAATTTTTTCTGTATATATTTTTAGTTGGTCAGATAATTTCTTTCTATTTTTAGTAGAGACGGGGTCTCGCTCTTGCTCAGGCTGGTCTCGAACTCCTGACCTCGAGCGATTCACCCGCCTCGGCCTCCCAAGTGCTAGGATTACAGTTGTGAGCCACCGCGCCCGGCCCATTCACACCTTTTTACTCATGCTTATACACACGCGCGCACACACACACACAGTAACAGTACTGCATAGGTTCAGAACCAGAGTTAAAAAAGAACCAAATGGAAACATTTCTACTAGAACTAAATGAAAGGAACACTCGAGGCTGAAGAAAAGAAGGGGTTTAGTAAAGGTGGGATAAAGCTACAGAAGTTAGCAACAGTTCTGACCACAGTTTTCTTCGCAATTACTGTCCTTCAGGGTAGAGAAGTGGTGTCACATTGATAATTCCATTCATGTCATTTGTTTTTTTCTTAAGCAGCATTTACTTTCTCCATTTATCCACATTCTTCATTTGTTCATTCTTTCATTCATTCATTCTGTCATTTTAAAAGGAGTTTAACGGAAGCCTGGATGTGTCTTCGTCTTTACAGATTGTGGGATAGTACAGACAGTGACCCAAAATTACGAGGGCCAAGACCCCGCTTTGAGTGAGTGCATGAGAGAGAGACTTGTAACACATTATTTTTATGGTGACTATGTGTAAATAGTTGCAGAGACAAAGTGCTCCAGGACCACAAAAGAGTGACCGCAGCTTTACTGAAAAGAGCAGTAGGTGTGGTTCCTTTAATTGGTCCCAGCAATTCAGCTTGTCTTGCAATCCAAAACCCTCTTACCTAAAGCCCAGGTGAGTCCTGTTTCTATTTTCCTATCCCCGCTTGTTTTCCTTCTTACCTTCTTTTCTCTAGGATTTCTGTCTCCTTTTCTCATTCATTGAACACTTAGGAGTTAACTTTTTTTTTTTTTCTTTAATTTGTGGAGGAAGGTGCCATTTTCACTGTCTTCTCTGATCCAAATACTAGGGAATTCCTTTTCATCAAAACATCAATATCTCAAGGTAGAATAAATATAACTATCTACAATAGTATCTTATCATATCTGGAAACCTAGGAGTTAGAGATACCAGGTATGAAAAACTAGGATATTGTGTGTGATTTTGATTGGCAGAGAGAGGAGAAATCAAGGAGTCACAAGGTCAAGGTGACTTCTAAGAAAAATGTGGAGCTTCTCTGAAAGGTAGAATATAGGATTCTAAATTAATTTAAGAGTACTAAAAAGTCCTCTGAGCTACTAAAGGGCTGAGAAAATACTTAGGCATTATTGGATTTCACTATTATACTATTGTTTTATAAACTTATTTATTACAAAGAATATTTAAATGAAAGGTAGTTGCTATGTGACAGGAGTATGAAAAAGAGAGAATGTCATTAGTGATGTCTTCATGTGAACGGCATGGGCTTCGAATGGATGGGAGAAGTGCAGTAACAGTTTCTTTCATTTCAGAGCATACAGCATCATCTAACCACGTCACTTAAAAAGGTTCTTGAAAGCCATTGTCAAGAGACTGTGAAAGAAGAAAACAAAACAGCTGTTCTCTGTGATACAATTACGGGAAGATACAGGGTCAGAGGCCGCCTTAAGGCTGACAGGCAGAATCCTATGGCTACCTGCCCACCCTGATTAGCTGGCTGCCTTTGGAGAAGGAGCAATGCATTTCTTGGGCCCAAGTTTCTAAATATTTTAATTGGGGAGTTTGGGTAAATCAAACTTTCTCAATTTTTCTTTTCTGCAGCAAATTACAAGCGTGATGAACCTCCCACGTGCAAATCCCAAGGCATTGATTGTGCCTAAACCTTTCTCTTTCCCATAAAAGAAATCTTAACAGAAATCAGGCAAACTACCATTATCCTAGGAATGACCTTGACGTCTCACCTATTTATATCAGCAAATTTTGACATTTTAATGATTATTAGTACCAAGTTACTTGTGAATTCCTCATATTGTTTTAGAGATCTGCTGAAAAGGACAACTCCAAAAAGCTGGAAGATCTAACATTCTAGACTTCCTGTTTCATAGTATTTGTGAAGAAAAGGCTTTCCATACTCAGACCTGAGACTGCTATTCTTAGAAAGGGCTGTTTGCAGGCTGACCTTTGGCTGGCACCTGGAAACCTGACTGGTAAACAGTTCCCTACATTGATATGAAACTTTCATTAAATGACAAGACTGGCTCACTGTGCCTAGTTTGTGCAAACAGTGTGGTTTATGCAGAATCCTTGCTTTCTGTCTGGGCACCTGGAATTTTTGTACATGCCAGGCAGAGGTGCCTACATGGCCAGTCCCCAGTAAAACCTTGGGTGCTTAGTCTCTACTGAGCTTCCCTGGTAGACTTAACACATGTTGTCATAGTCAACATGTGTTGGCTGTGGTTCATTCACTGTGGCTCCACTAGGAGAGAACTTTTGGAAGTCTGCACCTGATTTCTCCATGTGTGCTTTCCCTCTGCTGATTTGGCTTGGAATCCTTTCCCTAACGTCTCTATGCTGAGCCCTGTGAGTTCTTCTAGCAAATCACTGAACCTGGGGTGGTCTTGAGGACCTCTGATTCAGTACCACATACTGATTTTTAAATAATTTGTTTCTTGAACAAACGCTGCCTACTAAATATCTTTTGGGTATATAGGGATCAAGACCCTTAGCTCCTAAAGGTTCATTGAAAATCACTGACACAGGGCAGATTGATTGATTGGAGAAAGGCATACAAATTTATTTAATATGTATACATAGGAGCCCTCAAAATGAAGACCCAATAATACAGGGGGAAATTGTCCATTTTTATGTTTAGGTTCAACAATGTATAGATAGCCATGTAGAAATATAATTGAACAAAAAGAGTATGATCTAATGTTAATACATGGACTGGGGAAACCCAGCAAGTCCTGTCTGTCTAGATTTTTTGGCCTCTCTGAGCATGCATTCCTTCCTTCTGAGTGTGGGGCAGGACCCTCAGTGGCATAGGGGTCTTATGACCTACAGCTAAGCAAGGCAGGGCAAATAATTTCCTTATGGCCAATTTTTATGCAGAATGATTATAGGCTTTATGTCTGGCTTTGGGGGAAAGGGGCTCAAGCTTTTATGACCCACCTTGTCATAAAAGCTTCCACCTTGTGGAAGAGAGATTCTAGTTTCTATGGCTAGCCTCAGGGGAGAATGGGACTGAGAGACAGGAGGACAGGAGAAGGTCAGAGAAAACCTTTTGCTTTTGAGACCTTCATTTTGGGGTACTGCTTTCTGAGCTCCAACAGGGGCAAAACAAAGTTGAATAACACACATCTATGCCTCAGTTTAGTGGGTGAACTTGACTTACACAAGGGAGTAAATGCAGTAGAGAGTGATGAGCAGGTGAGGCAGGTAAGGGGCATGGGGTGCTGACCTGAGATCTATACTGGGGACATGAGAATTATGATATGTGTTGCTTCTAAACCCCTTTGCAATATATGAGTGGTTTAGGGAACCCAACCTGAGTTTGGACTCAGGGAAAAGGCCCAAGAAATGTCAGAAAAGAGTAAGGATATATTTCAGAAGGGCTGTCCGAAGACACAAAGGCCTGGGATCGTGTATAATAGCCCGCTTCTAACTAAAGGAGAAGGTAACGGTATCGAGTGAGGGACACCTTCAAAAGAGTCCTCAACTCAGATGGGAGCCCCAGGATTTCCAAGCCAGCTAAATAGAATCTGTATCCTTAAGTAGCAATAAGCATAGTTTGATGGTTATGAAAACAATAATGACTAAACCTATTGAGTGCTTTCTGTGTGCCAGGTACTGTCCTAAGGTGTGTGTATACACACACACACACACACACACACACACACATTGAATTTTTTAATCACAACTTGTGGACTAAGTAATTTTCTCATCCTCCCTATTTTACAGATATAGACGTGGAGGTCCAGAAATTTACTTTTCTCAAGGTTATGGAACTGGTAGACCATATTTATCACTTCTGTGCTCTACTGCTGTGGAAGTTAATAGAAAGTTCATTCTCTGAAGATAGAACTTTTCTTCTGTCACCCACCATATGTCTTTTCTAGGAACACTATAGCCCGTCAAACACAAAGGAGCCCTGAAGAGAAAGGAGGAAGCTGCAACCTCTCCTCCTGCCCAACACCATGGCCGTGGGACCGCGGGGCGGCAGCAGCAGGCAGTGTTAGGCTGGAGCAGAGGAGCCTGCCCTGGACCTGCTCTGTTGCTCACTGGGTGACTGATTTGGGACGGAGCACTTAGAGTTCTCTGTGTCTCAGCTCCTTCATTTATCAGTCAAGGGACCTTAGTATCTATGTTATGTGGCTCTTATGAGGCCTAAATGCTGTAAGATGATGACTCTAAGTCCGTGGCACACTGCTGGGTACATAGTAAGCACTCACCAAATGGTAGCAATTACCAATCAGTAGGGGATAGATTATTCTCACACCAATTTCCATTTCATGGCTACTATTAATTTACTACTAATTATATTTTGATGGCATTTGCATATAGCATTTAATTGACTGAAAAATCCCATTAATACTTCATAATGGAGTACACAAATTATACGGGAAAAATATTATCAGGGTATTATAAAGGAAGGCCCATTCTTTCCTTCTGTTGAACATTGAAATCTCCTGAGGATGACTGTGTTTCAATAACTCAGTAACCCTCAGCAGTTCTATACAGAGGAGACCATCAGGCTGCTCACGAGCAGGGAGTGCAGTCATTTTATAGCCATTTTTTGTACTCAAAGACAGTGCTGCATTCTCAGTCATACCCCACTACCCCCGACCACCCACCATCCCCACACCCACCAACTCCCTTCCCTTTCTTGCGGTAATGTTTGGACTCATGTCTTCGCTCACCTACGGGCATCACTCTTAGGCCTAGAGTCTTAGTAGTCCTGGTAGGCACTCAGCTCCTGTCTTCTGAGTCTTCTTAGTGACATGGCTTGGTTCAGCACACGCAGTGACATGGTGATAACTGCTGGGACTTCTCTGGGGGCATTTTCCACCACCTGTCTCCTCTCCATCAATACGATGCCTCTGCCACTTTGAGTGTCCTCAATGGTGTCCTTAACCACATGTCACTGGCCACCTTCTCTCTTCCCCTGACCTATTTTGAGAAAGGTAAGAAAAATTGTGCCCAGAGCCACTCACGGGTTGTTAGTTCTCCTTTCCCTTCAGTGGTCCTGGGGGACCTCAAGTCCCCGTGCCCAGCCTTGAAACATTGCCATGGGCATCATCATTGCCCCTTACAAGGCTGGAGGGAAGGGGTCTGAAATGGGCTTCATAACTGCCAACACAAAGGGGCTTTTGTCTACCAGCTCCTCCTCCTGCTCTTGCCGTTAAGTCCACTATGACTCCGAGATTTTTTTCCACCTGTACTTCTTCCGCCTTTGCTTCCTGATCCTCTATTGATTGTGGGTGTTTTTTCTTGGGTATTACTTCACACTTCTGCTTACTGAAGTCTATCAATTATTGCCATTTAAAATATTTTCATTGTTTCAGAGTTCTAACTCTACAAATTATTATTTGAAAATTTGATGAGAAAATTCTTGATCTCTCTTTTGAAGATGGAGACAACAATGTTTTCCATATTTCAGTTTTTCATATGTAACATCTTCAAGATTTTTTGCTATACACACATACCTCTGTACTGTTATTTACTTACTATATTAAAGGTCCCCTCAGGAACAAAACTGCTGCCAGTGGAGAACCACTGATGTGGTTCATGCATGTGTGGGAGGACAATGCAGACCTTCTTGCTTTGACGTTTACTCTTTGAGCGCAAACCTCAGGCTAATATGAGGTGTAAAACCAGACTATGTACATGTATAGTTGTTTATGGAGGCTGTCATGCTGTCACAGAAGGAGACTAAATAGGTTTGGTAAGATTTATCCTTCTGTTAGTCCTATTGGTTGCTATGCACTGCCTAAATCAGGGGTCTATGATTTTTAACAGGGGCAAAAGGGGAGCTACCCTGTCGCTCACTCACAGATTCATCAGTATCAGAAAAAGAAGCTGATCCAGAGGGCAGCTGCTGATTGTCTGACAAGTCGCGCGAGGAATAGACATCTCACAGATCAGCAGCTGCCACTGTTGTCCCTACCTTGACCCTGCATTCTTCAATTGTCCCTGTGTTGAGGCTTATGCATGGAGCACAGTGCCCTTTCTCCCTCTCTGGGATTATACCTGTATGTAGATAAGTAATGCTAACTACTGTAAGAGAAAAATATATCCAAAAAATTAAAAAATAAGTTTTTGCTCAAATCACAACTGGAAATGGGTTGGGAGGTCCTCTAAGCCAGCTATCCTTTAATTGCTTACTCAGGGATCAGGGTGCTGCTGCCTTTGACTATGTGGTTACATCATCTTGGGCCAAGAGATCATGGAAGATCATTTGGGGACAGCAGGTTGTGCTTATGGCCAAAACCGTAAAGAAAGCAGGTGAGAGATTAGTTTGTCAAATGTGGTTCAAAGTGACCACCTTGGCAGGGTGCGGTGGCTCACGCCTGTAATCCTAGCACTCTGGGAGGCCGAGGCGGGTGGATCGCTCGAGGTCAGGAGTTTGAGGCCAGCCTGAGCAAGAGCGAGACCCCGTCTCTACTAAAAATAGAAAGAAATTATCTGGCCAGCTAAAATATATATATACAAAAAAATGAGCTGGGCATGGTGGTGCATGCCTGTAGTCCAGCTACTCGGGAGGCTGAGGCAGGAGGATTGCTTAAGCCCAGGAGTTTGAGGTTGCTGTGAGCTAGGCTGATGCCACGGCACTCTAGCCTGGGCAACAGAGCGAGACTCTGTCTCAAAAAAAAAAAACAAAACAAAACAAAACAAAAAACACAAAGTGACTGCTTGGTGCTCCAAGATGACTTTGTTTGATGGGATCTCCCTGGTCTGGGCTATCTAGATCATTCTCTCTGGGGACCTGCCTGCCACACTGGACTTCCTTCCACGTACTATGGCACCTCCCTGGTGTCTCCCTCACTTGAACTCCAAATCTCAGATGCTCTCAGTCTGCATCGCTCAGCTACACAGTCCCCTTCCTGGTCCTCTGCATGATGAGGTTACTGCAGCTGGATGGGCTCAAACTTCTCCACTGCGATTAACAAAATGTGACCCCAGACAATGCATCATGACCTCCTAAAGTTATAACCCCAGATATTCCAAGGAGAAGGAATGTTGTGATATGCCTTCTCTTGTCAAATAAGAGAGAACACACTTTACAAATAAGGTGTGAGAGAAATGTAAGGTTTTATTTTTTATTATATGCCTATTAGAGGTGGAGTCATGACAGAAATAAGGAGGCTTTCTCCATCAGAAAAACCCACTCCAGTCTCACTACAGTCTTGTCACCCTGACAAAGATAAAAAGGTGAGAATAGTTTTAACTATTTTTAATCTGAGGTTTATAGCCAGATGTTTGCAAATGTTCAGTGACTTAGATAAAAATACTAAAAACACAATTTTTTGTGTGTGAAAATAATGCAAAAGAAAATCATAAACTAAAAAGTTACATTTTTACTGTGTTCTGTTAAGAAATTTTTTCCCTCCACAAGGAGGGCACTATAATTTGTCTTCATTGCTTGTACTCATCATACCTGAGAAATATCATTGGCTGTGTTGAATATCTTGTTTAGTTTAATAAGTAGACTTGATGCTGAGCCAAACTGTGAGAGAAGCCAGATCTATCTTCCAGCCATCCCATTCCTGTGCTTTCAGCTACTCTTCTAGATTCACGGTTCTCTCACATGCCAATGTTCTTGAGCTGTTTTTGTAGGATGGGAATATCATAATGGATTTGATTCTTTTGTACTCCTCCAGTTGCTTGCACTGGGATTTTAAAGAGCAGGGTGCTAGTAATAAATGGGGGTCACACTGAAACCTGCTTATCCCTGGCCTACTGATTTTGTTTTTACTGCTATTCAGGGAGAAAATTCATCCAATGAAACTAATATACATTGAGGTGTTGGGGGACTAATATAGTGCTTCCCTTAGAAGAAAACCTTGCCATCTCTTTTAAAACTAGGGTGATGTTGTTTGTGATGGGAAGCTATTTGGAAGAAAATGCAACTGAAAACTTTAATTTCATATATATGCATGTGTAATCGAAACTAAGATACCTCAGGACCCACCAGCCTATGGAGGTTAATAATAGAGCAGCAGTTATCACAATAAAATGGCATTTCTTTGGAGGCACTTGGTCCTGTCACCTTTGTCCTCAGTAATTTTGGGGCTCATCAGGGGATCCTTTCCTGTCTGTGTGTCCTTGTGGCCATCAGTCCTATTGTTGCCCAGACTGTCTATGCTGTTCCTGAAGCCAGCGAACCTCTCTGAGGCCCAACCACCTTGTCATCTTCTTCTGATGTTGGGTGACCCCAGTCCATGTTTTCACATGTTCCAGCCATTAGCCCCAAGCAAGAAAGTCCTTTTCTTTTTTAGGTGGTTGCATGTACTCTGAGCTTTGGACCCTTACTCTATTGTGAAATGGGTGCTATGGTGGGTTGAATGGTGACCCTCCAAAAGATAGGTCCATGTCTTAACTCCTGGAACCTGTGTATGTGACCTTATTGATGTAATTAATGATCTTGAGATGAGCCCATCTTGAATTATCCAGGTAGACCCTAAATTGAATAACAAGCATCCTTGCAAGAGACAGAAGGAGAAGAGACACAAACAAAAGAAGGAAGGCCGTGTGACAACAGAGGCAGAGATTGGAGTTATGGAGCCATCTGAAGCTGGAAGAGGCAAGGAGGGAGTCTCCCTTAGAGCCTTTGGAGGGAACATGGCCCTGACATGGCCTTGACTTCAGACTTCTGACCTTCAGAACTAAGAGATAATAAATTTCTGTTGTTTTAAGCCACTGAGTTAGTGGTAATTTGCTACAGCAGCTAATTAGGAAAATAATACAGATGCACTTTTCAGGCCTTCTTTATTTTAACCCCTTGTTCTAAGACTCCCATATAAATTCCTGGGGATTGGGTTTAGGGCAATCTACGTGACAGACTCTGTGATGTTCTCAAAATTGTCCTCAATCAGGTGCTGACTCCTTCACCCTGTACCGCACTATGTGCCTCAATTTTCTCTTCCCTTAGGTTGAATTTTTCTTATATGTTTGTTTTTCATCAGGGACTTCCCCAGAGCCTGTAGTAGACCCTGGGCATCAACATAGGAGGTAGGTTTTTGCAATAATGAGTTCAGAGTCGGACTCCTGACTCATATGTTACCATCCTAGCAGGATGGTGGGATTGGAACCCAGAGCAGCGGGTGGAGGGAGCCATCACCGGCAAATTCAGAAGTGAGTATGGCTGTGTTTCGTGTATTGCACTGGAAGCTAAGGCAGTGTGTCTACAGAGAGAGTAAAGAATAAAGTGGACTAGCAGACAGGTGAAAGAAAGCAAGCCCTCAAGGATGCCCACTTTCTGGTCCTTCTCGAGGCCTGCATTCTGGCTCTCTGTTCTCTATCATAAATATAACAAGTTCCCATTTTTTGCTTCCATCAGCTTGAGCTGGTTGGTATTTGTCATGGAAGAGTCCTAAGTGACAGCAAACCCAACCCATGGGTTTCCCAGCCATGCCCAGAAGCACTGAGACCCACACCTGGTCCCTGCTGTCTAGCACCGTGGAGCCAACAAGTCACCCTTATCCACATTATCTCATTCCAATCCTGTGTGGGAGAGTGACCTGTGAGGTCCTGGGGGCAGGAGATTTGGCCCATTCTTGGCATTTGAAGCACTGAACTTTAGAGAGGATGATGGGGGCTCTGCTTTCTGATCAGTTCTATTGTGTTGTTGAAAACAAATGAACACACAAAGCAAAACTGAACAACCCTAGCGGGGTGTGGATATGAAAGATTCTTCAGCATCTAAGGTTCAGAGAGAAGGAATAATGGGACAAGTATATTTTGTGACTTAATTCAGGCCAGATAGTGGGAAGGAGGGGGTCGGAGGAAGACAGAGAATGTCCTAGCTGAGAGCCATTAGGAGTCCTCAGCCCTGGAAAGGATGACAGGGGCTCACCAAAGAGGTAATTGGGCCCCTGATGTGAGGAACAGTCACAGATAAGCCTAAAGCATCCAGCAAGGATTAGGCACCATTAGCTAACCTGTTAGCACAAAAGTACTTGGCTGTTAGAAGACAGTTTTACTTTAACCCGAGTTTTGACCTGGGCCAGTTAATTGTAAGCAGAAAGCAGGATGTGTGGTTACATGTTTTAGGTTTCAACACTTTAAAAAGAGTTTGGGAGCACAAATGGTGAATATCAAGAGAGGGCTCTTGCCATTCCTGTCATCCTCCTCAATTTCAAACCTAGTTCAAATTCTTTGGGGCTTTAACAGAATAATTATTAGTCACTACTCTTTCTGCTGAAGCCTGTTTCTTTTCTCTCTTTCTAAGCTTTTGATTTGTAGCTGCTTTCTCCCAGCAGGCACGGTTTTTTGGAAAATGCTCCCAATGGTTCAGTTATTTATCCGACCGGTATTTGAGCACCAACTATGTTCTAGGAGCTCAGAATACATTAATGAACAAAGATTTCTGCCTTTTTGGAGCTTATATCGTAAAGTATGTTAAAAGGGACAAGCATGATAGGAGAAAATGGAACAGGCGAAGGCACGGGGGAGCACGGGTTGCAATTTTCAGCAGGGTGGTGGTGGTTTTTCTTGGCCCACTCCCTCTGCGGATGTTTCCCTCTGACAGGCTCATCCTCAATCCTAAATGTTTTAGGATGGGCATTGTGTCCCTTCGCATAGGATTCCTGCCTCCATTAGTTGATTAGAGTTGAGATAATCTTTGCTAAGTGCTGGGTATTGGAAATTTAGCCCATTGAAAATACTTAGCCATGAGGGTGAAAAATATGTGCATGTGTTTATTACCTACTTGCATGGTTATCCTTACTCCAAAGGCTTGCCTAGTAAAAAGACAGTCTTCTTTCTCCTTTGTCATATCACATTTTACATTAATCATATCACCTACTTGTCCTCCATTCACTTTAAGAAAATCATTTAGAGTGGAGGAGGAAAGTCAATCTTAC
This sequence comes from Varecia variegata, assembly GCA_028533085.1. Taxonomy (NCBI): domain Eukaryota; kingdom Metazoa; phylum Chordata; class Mammalia; order Primates; family Lemuridae; genus Varecia; species Varecia variegata. Next base: position 101,998,801 of record CM052439.1, on the reverse strand, counting down.
ATAATCAAACTGGCCGTTTCTGACATTTCTTAGAAGAAACAAAAGAACTGCAATTATTATTATTTTCCCGAAACGAAAAAGGAACTTTTCATTTATTCCTTATGGCACCTTTCGTGTTTTTTCCACCTTCTGAAAAATCGATACTAGTAGGGAACTTATTTAAACTCAAGCAAATGAATCTTTTATTGAAGTTTCAGGATCTGACTTTCTTACACTGCTTTATTGGGACAGACTTTCTGCCTTTTTTGAGTTCTCATCATGCCCTGCATGACCAGCTACATAATTTGAGGAGCCCAGTGCAGAATAAAATAGAGGGCCCTTATTTAAAATAATAAGAATTTTAAGATAGTGACAGCAGAACCTTAAACCAAATATAGAACCCTGCTGAGCAGACCATGAAGCTGGCCCTGTCTCCTCCTACTCCTGTGTTTGAATCAGGTGTTTGCTTTAAAATTCACAGGGAAAATCCAATACAGTAAAAATATATGGTGGCACTTCTCAGCCTTAATTTTATGAGAGAAATATTTTAATTATACATAAACAGAGGATTTAATTATACATAAACATAACAAAGGATTTGCTGGGTGTATGAAATTGAGAAAATATAAGCTCTTTTTGTATAATATAAATATGTAATTAAAAGAAAAATTCTTTTAAAAATAATTTCTTGGTGGCTCACGCCTGTAATCCTAGCACTCTGGGAGGCCGAGGCGGGCGGATTGTTTGAGCTCAGGAGTTTGAGACCAGCCTGAGCAAGAGCGAGACCCCGTCTCTACTAAAAATAGAAAGAAATGATCTGGACAGCTAAAAATATATAGAAAAAAATTAGCTGGGCATGGTGGCACATGCCTGTAGTCCCAGCTACTCGGGAGGCTGAGGCAGTAGGATCACTTGAGCCCAGGAATTTGAGGTTGCTGTGAGCTAGGCTGACGCCACGGCACTCTAGCCCAGGCAACAAAGTGAGACTCTGTCTCAAAAAAATAAAAAAATAAAAAATAATAATTTGTTAGAAATAATCTTTAGAGTACTACTTGAACACTTTCTTGTTAAATATAGTCATAGATAAATTACAATCTGCTTAACCACACTTCTTTTGTCTGCATATGATGTTCACATTCTAGGAAGCACTATATAAAATCAAGAACTAGAGAATAAACCAGATTTTGTGATCTAGTTCTTGGAGAAAAGGGAGGTGAGGAAAATACTTTTCAGTTTGGAAGACTGGTATGGGACTCATCTATTCAAGGTAAGTTTTCTGATTCACAAATGCAGTTCATCATCATTATTATCCATTTATATTTATGGGCATGTCAGTATTACATGATACTGATATATAACATGTCCATTGAAGCAAATACCTTTGGTACTATGTAAGCAGAATTGCCAAAGGAAATTAAATTTATATTGAGCAGTTCTGGTCTGGGGAAAGGTACAGGGATACATACCATTGCACACACATAGTTGCACATGTACTCATACACATGTATGTGTGTTCATATATACGGATGCACATCAGCTGCTGAAAACATCATATTTTAGAGCAGGGCTTGGCAAACTATGACCACTGGGTCAATTATTGGAACATAACAATACCCTTTTGTTTACTTGTGTCTATGGTGGCTTTGTCCTACAAAGGCAAAGTTGAATAGGTGCTGCAGATTCCACAGGACTTGCAAAGCCTAGGATATTTACTATCTGGCTCTCTACAGAAAAAAGTTTGCTGATCCCTGGTTTAGAGTCATTTAACTGGTAAAATATTTCTCTAGCAGATGATTATGCCTATAAAATACATAATAAAAGGTACGTTGTTTATTCACATGCATTAGTTTTTATTTATAAATGTATATCACAAAGCAATAATTTTTACAATTCAAGTGACATAAAAATAATATTGAAATAAGTTGATATTCTCTAGTTGTAACAAACCAGACTGTATTACTTTGTATTCCTAACGTGACTGATTTGATTCCCAGTTTGAATTCTTTAATATGCAAAGTTGCTGAGAGGTTAAACAGCTGTGTATTTTCCATTTAAAATTTCCATAATCATTTTTTTGTGTGTGAAAACTAAAAATAGTGGTAACCTATCCAGAGACTATTTGGAAACCATCCTGCTTTGAGTTTGCTAATCAATCAGAAGTAATAAATCAGCTTCTAAATATATTTCCTTGTTACAAATAAAAAGAAGTTTCAAAATTATGTGATTTACTCACCATTAACAGAGAATTAACTCAAAATAGTAGTTTAAAAAATGAACAAACATGCCAAGTATGTAACATAGAATTTTTCAACAGATGTTATTTACTTACCAAGATAAAATCAATCAATTTACTTTCACAGATTGTATTTTAAGCATACACACAGCAGGAAAGGTAAGCATATTTTCTCAACCAAAAAAATAAGGGAGAGTGTTATATAGAGAGAGTATGAGTAGATATAAGATCTCTGGGAGAGAATATTTAAATTTGGGACCTTTAGAAGAAAATCTTGGGTGTGGAATCATCACTTGACATTTGTATATTCCTCTAGGTAAATTGATATCCTTGCTTTTCAAAAAGATTATTTTTATTAAGCATTGAATAGTTACCAAAGAATATTTACTCCATAAAGTATGAAGAACAATAATATCCACTTTTCATCTTAAGGAAAATAACATTGCCTTTATCTTAAATATTTCCTATGCACTCTTCCCCATCACAACTTGGTCTCTCCTCCTTCTCAGAAACAACCAATACCCTAAATGTGGTTTATCAGCCCCTTTCTGACCTGTTCATTTATTTTTGTTGTATAGTTCATTGAAATTTTATCACGTGTAAATTTGTGTGATCATAGCCACAATCAGAAGCCATTATTTTTCCATCATTGCAAAAAACTTCTCTTGTGGTACTTCTTGGTAGCTACACTCTACCTCATCCCTAACCCCTGGTAACCACTAATCTGTTCTCCATCACTATAATTTTGTCATTTTGAAGGTGTTATGTAAATGGACTCAAACAGTACAGAACCCTTGGGACTGGCTTTTTTCACTCAGCATAATGTCCCTGGGGTCCATCAAAGCTGTTGAGTGTATGGTTTGTTTTTATTGCTGATATTCCATTTTATGAATGTCCTATAGTTTATCCACTCACCCTTGAAGGACATTTGGGTTTTTTTCCTAGTTTTTGTTTATTACAAATACAGCTGCTATAAACATTTACATACAACTTTTTTTTTAATGTAAACATAAGTTTTCATTTCTCCAGGATAAATGCCCAGGAGAGCAATTTCTGGGTCATATGGCAAGTGTATGTTTAACTTCATGAGAAAATACTGAACTGTTTTCCAGAGTAACTGTAACATTTTCCATTTCCACCATCAGTGTACTAGAGGACTGATTGCTCCACATCCTTGACAGCACTTGGTATTATCATTATTTTTTATTTTAGCCATTATAATGGGTATCTCTAATAGGTAATGTAGGAGTGTCTCATTGTAGCTTTAATTTGCATGGCTAATGATGTTGCAAATGTTCTTCTGTGCTTATTTGCTTTCTCTATACAGTATTTCCCCCTTATCCATGGTTTCACTTCCCGTGGTCAACCACAGTTTGAAAATAGTAGGATATTTTGAAAGAGAGATCCCATTCACATAATTTTTATTACAGTATATTGTTATAAATTTTTACTTTATTATTAGTTAATAATCTCTTACTATGCCTAATTTATAAATTAAACTTTATCATAGGTATGTATATACAGGAAAAAACATAGCATACAATCAGCCCTCTGTAATTCACAGGTTCAGCATCTGCAGATTCAACCAACTGCGAATCGAAAATGTAGTTAGGTCTACAAAGGTTGCCTCTGTACTAAACACGTACAGACTTTTTTTCTTGTCATTAGTTCCTAAACAATATAGTGTAACAATTGTTTACATAGAACTTACATTGTATTAAGTATTATGACATAGAGATGATTTAAAGTATACAGGAGAATGTGTGTAGGCTATATGCAAATACTATGAAGAAACTTGAGCATCTGTAGATTTTGATATATACAGGGGTCCTAGAGCTAATCCCCCGTGGATACTAAGGGATGGTTGTATATAGACTTCAGTGTTATCCATGGTTTCAGGCATCCACTGTGGGTCTTGGAAGGTATCTCCCATGGATAAGGGGGTACTATTCTATATTCATTGGTGCAGTGTCCATTCAAATCTTTGGCCTGTTTTCTAATTGAATTTTACATGAAAAGATGCTCAAAATCATTTGTTATCAGGGAAATTCAAATTATAACCAGGAATTACTACTATATATCTACAAAGAAGGCTAAAATGCAAGGACTTAAAATGCAAAGTATTGATAAAGAAATGGAGCAACTGGAACTTTAATGCATTGCTGGTGGGAATGTGAATGGTACAACCACTTTAGAAAATAATAGGCAGTTTCTTATAAAGTTAACCATACAACCAGAAATGAAAATGTATATTTGCACAAAACTTGTACATGAATGTTCATACTGGTTTTATACATAATTGCCCAAAACTGGAAACAAGGCAAATATCCATCAGCATATGTATGGATAAACAAATCATAATATTTTTATATTAATACAATGGTATATGACTTAGCAATAAAAAGAACAAACTACCGAAACATGCAAAAACATGGATGAATATCAAAAACATTATGCTGAATGAAAGAAGCTAAAACAAAAAGAATATATATTATTATCATTCCATTTATATGAAACTCTAGAGTGAAGAAAACTAATCTATAGGGACAAAGAGGAAATCAGAATGGGACAGGAGTAGGAATAGGGAGCATAGACAAAGAAGAATGAGGGAACTAATGGAAAGATTCTGAATCTTGAATGAGATGTATACATTTTTCTGAACCCATTGAAAGGATAGATACATTTTATATAAATTACACCTCAAATAATGAAAACCACAAAATATTTTAAAATTCTCTTTTGGAATGGAGTTTTGTATGAGATCATTCTGAGACAGTCCAATTTTTCTTCATTTGTAAATAAATGTTCATCTCTGCCTAGATCCTGATAAGATTTTTTTTCTTCATATTTGTAGATTAGGACATATCTACATGTGAGTCTCTTTTCATGAATTTTGCTGGTTCTTTGATAGTGCCTTCGATTTCTGCAAGGTCTGGAAAGTTGTATTTTCTTTCCTCTTCCTTTTTCTTTCTTCTCTATGTCCTTCCTCTTTTGATTATTTTGTTCCATTATATCTCTCTCTATTTTTTTCTCATTTCTCTGCCATTCAGAGAACTTCTCAAGTTTCTTCACACTGACTCCATTTTCCTGAATTTCACTAGTGCTCCTTGCACTAACACTAGAGTATATTTTAGTTGTGAATTGATAATTTCTTTATGTCCCTTCTTTGTCTCACACTACCACCTTATATTTTCTCCTGTAATTCTTTCTTTGGTTTTGCTCCATCTCTTCAAACCTAATGCTTTTTAAATTGATTTCTATAATTTTCTTCTAATTGCCCATCAGAAAGTATTTTTTGAGTGTTCCTTGTGTCAACTGAAGTTCTTTTGGTGCACACAACAGAAATAGTCTTGCTAAATTAAGGAAGAGGGAACACATTCAACGCTACTAGTGGCTCACAAAATTAGGGCAACTGGAAGGTGGCAAAGTAGCAGGCTGATGGCAGGGGTAAAAAACTCTAACCATCTCTCTTGAAGATTGAAATGCCAGGCAAGAGTACCTAATTTATTTTAATTGAGTCAGATAACTGCCTCTTGGCTAGAGGCCAGCAGGACACCCCCATGCAGTTTCAATGTATTAATACTACTTCCAATAAGAAAATGTGAATTCCTCAAATAGAAAAAGGTGCTGTTAGGAAGCGAAGTGGGTGTTCAGTCATCAGACACTACAGATACCCAATATAATCTTCCTCTGAATCATCAGGATGATATTTATCACTGTCCCGATGTATATTTTTTAAGTATCTTGCTTTTTCTTTCTGCTGTTGTCTTACTTATTCATCCTGGAATGAGGGGAGATCTCTGCAGACACAGTATTTGTCGATGGACGTAGTCAAAGGCTTTCCCTCTTGTATTAATCCCAGTTCTTTTGACAGTCTGATCCAGCAGAGTGTATGAAAATTCACACTCTCAAGAATGTACTGCTTTGAGGCTTTAAAAAAAACCTCCCTTTTAAATTTTTTGACTAATTTATAGGAATTAAACCTATCCAGATATAAGCCCCTTCCTCCCTTTACTCTTGTTTCATTGTTAGGGGGAAGTTGGAACTGTTTAGTGAATATAACGGGATTTCTATTGAGATGCATTCCTCTGGCAACCTCTGTAGCAGTGGGAATGTGGCTAATGTCTCCAAATGGTACGGAGCTGGGTTCCAGAGCCAGGGGACTGTCAGAGGGGCAGCGCAACCAGAGGAGGCTGTTTAGCTTCTCTCAGGCTGGTGAGCCGGCTTGTTTTCTGCTAGTAAAGCCTGTCTCAGTTGCCAATGATGGATTGAAATTCACTCACATGTTTTGCATTAGTAGATCTTCGTTCTGATTTTTAAGTAGTATTTTTTTTAGTGCCATTATGAGTTTTTATCTTGTTTCATGATTTCATAGATGTTTTATCAGAAAATTGGAAGAGATATCAGTAACTGCCAACAATTTTGGACTGAATATGTATTTATCACAGATTCTATTTCATAAGTAATAATATGTTTAAGCATCAGATGTTTAATGGGTCCCTTGTTTATTTTCTGTGCCAGTTAGAGGTACCTTCAGTATTGAAAAATAAGATTGGAAATGGAAAGGTTTCTATAGGGGAGTTTTTTAGGGTTTGTTTACTTCTTTCTATCTTCCTCTACCTTTGACAGTGCTTTCACCAGTTCATTCACCAAACAGTCTTAAATAGGCCTGTGATCAGCTCTCCTGGAGGCATAAACACCATCTATAATAAGAGATTGGACTCCAATTTGAGAAAGACATTTATTTTTTCAAGAGTAAGGATGTAAGCATTTTTATTTTAGATACATTCATACAATTACCTCAATCAAATGGTGTGTTTGTGCGATTGTCTTCCATGTGATGGCATTAAAATCTGTTCTATTTAATAATAGAAATCTGACGGTGTGTTTTTTCTTATACATTTCCATAGAAGTTTATCACAGTAACTAGGGCTGCTTATGAAACTGCTGTTACAAGGGCAGAAAACAGGCTGGCACGCTTATTCCAGAATGGATGAGAGAACAACAAATGAACAAAGTGAAAAGGCAGGTTTTTGTGTTTTCCCTGACTATTCAAAAATATCTAATATAATTTGTTCCAGTGCTGAGGACAATCAGAATCTATATCTCTAAACTCTTTGACTCAAGTAAGCTCTAAGCAAAGAAAGAGACACAAAGTATAACTCAGAGAAAAATTTAATCCATTCATCAAAATTAAGCCACATGAATAAGTAAAGCAAGGCATAAAGAAGAAAGAAAATGCATTTCATTTTTATCTTTTTCTCCAAGTTGAAGTCAAATGCATGAGGAAAAAAAAACTCAGTGCATTTCATTTTTGATGTTTTTGAAGTCTTTTTTTGAAACTGCAAATTATTGCTTTGCATCTTAACATCAAGCTCTGGAAGTGATTGCTGTTTATTCTAGAAATTTAGTTTTTAAACATTTTTTTCTTTCTTGTCAAAGAGAAATAAATCCTGATAGGTAGATGACAGGAACCAATGCTCCTTCTTGTAGGGAAGTACATCAAAATGCTCTTGAGTGAAACAGTGACCTCCAAAGGGACCTTATTGGAGATATCCCACTGTGGCATCTAATATAACACTTTGGAGGGGTAGAGAGGTGGGAGCCGTATTGGAGCCTGTTACTCTTTTTTCTGCACAAAAATAAATAACAAAATAATAAGCATTTGACATATTTCAATTGGAAGAAGGGGTGGAACGCTCTGCAGGTTTTTCTGAGAGTTGACTGACACCTGACAGGGACCCATCACTTTCCTCTCAATAACTGCCTGTGATCTCAGGGTTTTGGCCCTGGGTTTGTCTGCCTGACATGAGCTGTTCAATAGACAGATGCTATCAGGTATGTGTGTGATATGGGAATTGGCCCACAAAGACAAAGGTGCATGGGATTCGTGTAGCCCTGTGTTTCCATGAAAGTTACAACTACAATACCCAGTACAATATCCAGGCATAGAGAAAAGAGATAAAGTTGACCTTTTTTTTTTTTTTTTTTTTTTTCAGAACAATGTCTTATTTTGTCAAAACTCTTGGAAATCTATGGGTACTAAGGTCAAGTTAAATGAAAGCAATACTTCTATGTTGGTTTTATTTTTTATTCAATTATTTCAAATGGCATTTGAAAACCCCCTGCTTCATTCGAAAGCATTCCTTTGGCCATGGTGCATGAGAGGGGGAAGACCTATTCCTAAAGGGAATAAATTGAAATTACTTAATCCCAATTCATAAAATCTTAGATTCGAAAGACCCTTTGAGATCATCAGTCCAATATCTTCCTGAAGATAATCATCTGGCCTAACGCTTGAGCCTTTTTAGTGGTTAGAAACTCATTATGTTTCAGACAGACGTTCTCTTTGGGGAAATTACTAGGAGTTCTTTCCATCTTGAGACTAAATCTGAATACCTGTAATTTCTACATCTCAGAGCAACACAAAGATGATTAATCATTTCATTTAAAAATTGTTATTTTAGGCCTCTTCAAATGGTTAAAGAAAATTTTCATGTTTCCACATTGAGTCTCCCCCTCAACCTTTTCCCCAAGGTTAAATACATTCACTTCCTTCAACGATTTTTTGTAGGAAAAAGTTTTCAGAGTTTCATCAGAATGGCGTCCTCTGGACAAAATGTTAGTCTCTCTCTACACATTCCAGCTTAGTTTTGGCTGAGTAGGATCACTTTAAACCAAGTGGCATTTGAATTACCTGGAGAACCTTGAGAAGTTTCATTTCATTAGTAGACATTTGATTTCAGTTGATATGAGATGGGGCCTGGGCGTTAGTATTTTCTACAAAGTCACTCAGTATAGGAGAAATAATATCCCTTCTACCAAAATCGCCTGAGTTCCAGGCAGGGATTTAGGATTGAGGATGCAGCTAGCTAACAAATGTATAATCAGGCCCAGCTGAGTCTTGAGAAAGCCCATCAAATACTTCAGGAGAAGGTAATATTTACCATTTATCAAACACTTACTTAATGCCTGGCATCCGGCTAACTGAAGTCATTTAAGTGTAAAACTTACAGATGAGAACCTGAGACTCAGAGCAACTGACATGGCCAGGATGGTATCTGCCAGAACAAAGAGGCAGGGAGATTACACACTAGGCTACTGAGGCCTGGAGCTGACCTCCCTTCTTGATCACCTGGCTGTGCCACCATGACTGGCCCTTAGAATAAGGATCTGGAACGGAAATGATGGCTGTGTGACTATAAGGGTCAATTCTTAGGCTGCTGGTAGGCCCAGTGGAGTGAAAGCTGAGTGGAGGCCCTTTGCTATCTAGATTACTGTGACAGACCTGGGTAAGGGGGGGGTCTCTCCCAGTATGACCTCTGCCCCATGTCCTTGCCCAGGCAGAATCCTGAATACAGGAGATAAAGGCAAGGTTGGGAGACAGCTCCTTTCCGATGCCAGATGGCCTTGCTGCAGGGACATTTAGAACAGAGAAAGCAGGCAGGGTGTGGTGATGGTCCCACCCTGTCCCTCATGTCCATTCTCCTTCTACAGCTCAAAACAGGGCAACAGGCCTTTCTCCAGGAAGTATGTGAGGGAGAAAAGATAGGGCTGCCACCTAGAATGGACTGAAGAAACCGATCACTTCTGACGTACCGAGTGTTCACGCCCAGCGTCCTTACACACCTGAAGAACTGACTCTCTGGTCCATGTGTGTCAACCATGGGAAACACTATTCATCACAGTCTGACCACCCATGCAAACCACTTCCTCAGGGCATCATCCTCCATCCTTGGCATCCCGAGCTCTGTGTGTGTCCACACGGAGCCCTCTTGGTAAGGGCAGTGATGAGAAACCTTCAGGTCTCTGGAGACCATTTTCTATTACTTTATTTTATAATATCATTTTAAAAAGGAAAAACCAAAACCAAAAACTTGGGCTTTCTTGGTTCATGTGTGTTTGATTTTCAGGTGATTACTCTGGCCTAATCTTGGGTCCAAGAGAAAGCTTCCCTTTTGCCCTCTGAAGTTTTGCTGAAAATTCAACTCACAAAATGCACATTAATAGGAGAAAAGGCATACAAATTCATTTAATGTGTATACACGGGAACCTTCAGAATGAAGACCCAAAGGTACAGGGGCAATTTTCCATTTTTATGCTGAGGTTCAAGAAGGTATAAACAGCCATGTAGAAATATGATTGGACAAAAAGGGTGTGATCTAATGCTAACAGAGTGGGGACACCCCGCAAGGCCTGTCTGTCTAGATTCTTCTTGGTCTCTCTGAGCAGCATCCTTCCTTCTGGATGTGAGGTCTCTCTCTGGAATGGGGGTCTCATGACCCAGTCAAACAAAGTAGATCAGATTTACTTTATGGCCAGTTTTTACACAGAATAATTTTAGGTTTTATGGCTGGCTTTTGGGAAAAGAGGTTGTGGATTTTATGACCGGCCTTGGGGAAGGGGGATTCTAGTTTCTATGGCTAGTCTAGGGAGAGGATGGGACTGAGAGGCTGGAGGACAGGGGTGGTCGGGGAAAAACTTGTGCTTCTGAGGCCTTCATTTTGGGGGTATTTTTTTAGTCCCAACACTATGAACCTGTAAACATTAAGTACCTAGGTTAAAATCCTGCTTGTTACTTACAAATATTGACACTGACAAGTGACAAATAAGTAGTGACCTGTTCATGAAATATTTTTTGTTTCTAAATCTATCACAGGGATAGACTTAGGCCAGATTAGGCTTACATTTTATTAAACTTTAGTCATAAATAATACATGTTGGCCGGGCGCGGTGGCTCACGCCTATAATCCTAGCACTCTGGGAGGCCGAGGCGGGAGGATGGCTTGAGGTCAGGAGTTTGAGGTAGCTGTGAGCTAGGCTGATGCCACAGCACTCTAGCCCATGTGACAGAGCAAGACTCTGTCTCAAAAACACAAAAACAATACATGTTGCTCTCCCAAGAGTTTGCTCATTGGCTTCTTAGTTTAGGCTCCCCTAGAAGCAGATGTTGAGTCAATGATTTGGTGCAGAAGTTGCTGAGATCAAGGAATGCTGGCTTGGGAAAGAAGAATTGACACAGGGAAGGAAAGAGAAAATAATGAGTGAATTATTAAGCCACCACTCACAGTGGTGTAGCATAATTACATGGAGAAACTCTAGAAAGTAGTGCGAACCACAAGCCTTAGAATTATCCTATCAAGGAGTAAAGGAGATGGAGTACTCACACTTCCACGTCCACTAGTCATTTGGTAAGGACTTCCTTTGGCAGTTCTCATGTAGTACCCTTCTTTAAAGATGCAGAGTCCGCCTGCTGGAAGCATGGCTGGGCATGCATGAGAACAGTACATGGGTCAGAAGAAATTTGAGGCAAACACATTGGACACATTACCTGTGGCAACTGAGATTCGGAATAGCAGAGTCCGTTACATCTGGCATGAGAGATATAAGAAATATTTTATATTTTATTTATGATTTAAAAATTAAACTTTTGTACTATAAGTCTTCAATTATTTTTTCTTATACCATTATTATCAGAACTGTGCATAATTTCCTAGAATTACAAATTAAAATGGGTTTTGGTCCATACTAAACTCTAAAGATTTTTGAATCCTGAATCTCTCTTTCAAAATAGTTGTTTCTCCCAAGCTTATGTTAATTTAATTCAATCTATGTGTATGTACTTGGTATCCAATTGTATCCAGCACAGCGCTAGCCACTTACTGTATAATAATAGAGGAGCTCATAGTGAAAGAGTCCAAGTATTGCAATTATAACATAATACAGTTTTAAAATAGGCATATCCAGGTGGCCAAAGGTGCACATATGACCACTGTGGCAAATACAAGGCAGCCACAAATTCTTTGACACTCCTCTCATTGACAGGTGGATCCATGTTCCCAGCCCTTTGGTTCTGGTTGGGTTCCATGACTGCTTTGAGTAATAGAATATGGGTAGAAGTGATGTTGTGCCAATTTACAATTCCTGACTTTAAAATGCTGACAGCTTCTACTTCCTATTTGTGGGAGTGCTTATACTTGCCGTGTTCCCTCTGGGTAATCCACTTGCCAGGATGTGAGAATCCCAAGCCACCTGGTGAGGACCTGTATAGGTGCCCTCATCAGTAGCCACAGCTGAATTCCATGCAGACAACCAGAATGAACTGCCAGCCATGAGAATGAGCCATCTGGGGTGTCCAGCACAATCAACTTACAGACTGCTGCCCCAACTAATATGTGACTACAACCTCATGGGACACCCTGCATGGGAACCATCCAATGAGCCCAGTCAACTTACAGAAGTGTGAGAAATAATAAAAGCAATTTTGTTTTAAGCCACTGAATTTTTCGAGGGTGTTGTTATGTTGAGATAGATAACTGGAGCATCTATTTGGGCTTCAGGGATGGTTTCTTAGAGTTATAAGAAGGTCACTTATATAAGACTTTCTTCTTATATATAAAAAGAAGGTCACTTATTTTGAGTTAGAGGATGTTTGAGTTATCCATAGAAGAAAATCAAAGGAAATGGTAAGAGCAAACAGAGCCTGGCCTGTTTAGAAAAATATAAGCAACTTAGTTTTGCTGAGATTAAAATGATGATAAGGAACTCCAGAAACCATAGAAACCATCAAGGAGGTTTCTATGTAGTATGTTGAGGACCTGGGGCTGAGAGTGGTCTTAATTATTCTTAAGAAGCTAACAGTCTTAAGTCATCAACTAATAGGATAATAATGAACCCATGAGTTCAAGCTATCTACAAATATGTTAATTGAGTTTGATCAGACTCATTCATTCATTCAAAGACTTATGGAACACTTAGTAGGTGCTAGGTGCTAAAGGGTTCAGAAAATCAAAAAGTCATGCTTCCTTTTCCTCAAAATCTTGGAGTGTCTTTGATACATAAATGTGGAGAAAGTAAAAAATAAACAAAGCAGCAAATGGTACATGGAAAAATACACCTTCTGAATGCTTTAGGAGTTAAGAAAAGAAAATATGATTATGAACTCTGACCCAAAGGGGGCCTGTGGTTATTTATATCTTGGGAAGGAATACTAACATCACTCCAACCCATCACCACAGCAAAATTCACCTTCAGAAAAGACTGATTTCTTCAGGTATTTTATTAAATAATAACAATGAAAAAAATACTTAATTTGCATTAACTATATTCTAAGTACCAGTCTAAGGGCTTTAAATATATTAACTCATTTAAAGATAGTAACTTAATCTTAAAACAATCCTGTGTGGTAGTACTAGTATTATTATCCCCGCTTCAGAGAGAAGAGAGAGATTCATTAACTTGCCTCGGGTTGCATAGCAGTAGGTCACAGAGCTGGGTTTTGAATTCAGGCACCACTACTAACCAGGATACTCATAATGCTATGGAGTTTACCTGAATGTGTTTTATAAAAGATGACTTTTTAATGACAAGTTGGTGACCTATTTTTGCTTCTTTTGTATATTAGCTATGGATGCTCTTGAAAAATAACATAAATATGATTTGGTCAAAACATCCATCTGTCAGTCAATTATTTGACTATTTTACACCATTAGTATCTCAAGCTTTAATAAAGGACTAAATTAATTTTTATTGCTATGGATACTTCGATGGGTATAATAGAATCAGGACTTTGTTTCATCATTGGGGAACAGTAACCAATATCTAACTCAGCACGTGTCCATTTTTTCATCAGTTACTTTTGAAAAAACCAAAAATTTTTGATTAAGCTCTGAAGGCTCCAATGCATAAATGCTGCTAGTTGAAAGCATGTCTGTGGCATGGTTTTTACCTTTCTTTGTTGCTCTTGCTTGACCATACCCATCCAATTTGGCCAATTTGGCCAGAAAGAAAGCAGCTTGCAGTGAAAGGAATGTAGGTGAAGGGAAGCCACACACCTGGGGCAAGAGTGTGTGAGGCTCAGGATTGCTTTCGCTTGGGTAGTGATGCACAGCAAAGGCTGTACCCAGAGACCCCCACACACACATCACAAGGAGGGGATCTGCATGACTGGCTTTCCAAGTTGTTTATTTCTTTTATTTTGCTTCAGTTTTTTCCCCAACAAAGCTATATTCAATTTAGTGTTTTTACTTAAAATCACAGCCTCATTAGTTTCCAAAGACAATTAGGAACAAACAGACCAGTACTCTAACTTCTCATCTTTAAATAGATGAGACCCAACAGAGAAATTTTTTGGAACATATTGAGAGAGGTAAAAATCGTTAGGTCATTAAATATGAAATGTCTGATTTCACATCAAAAGTTTAGTTTATTATGTCTCAAACAAGATGCAGTACAATTAATCAAAGTATGCGCCTAAACTATTGACACAGTTTTGCCATCGTAATGGTAGCTTGTTTGTGCCAGCAGTGGAGAAGCCTGGAGAGCTAGTGGCAATGAAATTGTGAAAGGTGTTTTTCACAGCTTGTTGAGAATTAAATATTTTTCCTTGCAAGAAGTGGTCCAAACCCTAGAAGAAGTGGTAGTCATCTGGTGCCAGGTCTGGTGAATACAGTGGATGACAGACAGTTTCCAACTCCAGCCTCTATAGTTAGAGCAGCACTGTTTGTGCAACATTTGGTTGAGCACTGTCTTGCAAGAGGACTGGCCTGACTCTACTGACCAATCTCCGCTGCTTAATTGCAAGCATCCTCATCATTTCATCCAGTTGGTTGCAGTAGACATCCGCTGTCATCGATTCGCCAGGTTTCATGAAGCTGTGGTGGATAATAGCAGTGCTGGACCACCAAACAGACATCGTTAGCTTTTTAGGATGAATATTCGGTTTTGGACTGTGTTTTGGCACTTCGTCTTTATCCAACCATTGTGCCAAACACTTGCGATTGTCAAAAAGAATCTATTTCTCATCACATGCAACAATATGGTGTAGAGAAATGGTTTGCCTGTATGTCGTGACAGCAAAGAAAGGCAAGCTTCAAGATGATTTCTCTTCTGAAGCTCCTTTAATTCATGTGGTACCCGTCTATCCAGCTTCTTTACCTTGCCCATTTGTTTCAAATGGTCCAATATTGTTGGAATAGGAACATCAAATATGGCTGCTAATTCACGTGTAGGTTGAAATGGATTTGCTTTTACCAAAGCTTTCAATTCATCATTGTCCACGTTGGTCTTGGGTCTCAGTTTGCCCACGTGGCTCATTTTACATAATGAGTGCGAGGCGCATCTTCTAGGGGATGGACACGCTTGAAGCTCTGATTCCGGGGGGCGGGGGGGGGGCATGGGCAATATATGTAACCTAAACTTTTGTACCTCCATAATATGCTGAAATAAAAAAAAAAAATCAAACCATCGACGTATGGTGTGTTCATTAGTCACATCCTTCCCAAACACTTTGATAATATTTCGAGCTGTCTGTGCTGCATTGGTTCCATGATAAAACTCTTATTTGAAAATAATAAGAATTTTTGACTTATCCGTGGTTTCACAAAAATAGCTCTAAAAATTTTTTTGACAGATGATCACAAGCCAAACCATGTGTTTGAAAGAATGAGGATGTACCTTCACAATAAAAATAAAACAAGAAGTGTCAAAGTAAAATGACATAGATATCAGCTGTCAAACTTAGTAAATTGGACATTTCATACTTAATTACCTAATAATAGCAGCAACCATTAATTGAGAATATGATGTATGCCAGGCCTTGGTCTAAGCATTACCTTATTTATTTATTCTTCAAAGCAACCCTATTGGGTAGAAATTATTACAACCCTATTTAAAAAATAAAACAACAGATTCAGAGATTGTAACTTGAAAGGGCCACATAGTTGGCAAGTGTTTGATCCAGGACTTGAATTAACTGGGTTCTCGGAAGTGTAATTTGTCACTCTTTTAGGAAAAATTGTTCATCAGAGGTGAGAGTGCCTGTTTGTTTGAAACTTGGAAAATTCCCATCTCTCTGAATTTGGCAAGGTCACATTCATGGTCCACCTTATACGAATTTTTACTTTTCCCTTTGGTGGCTCCTGATGGGAATTGGAAATTCTCATTGAAATCACTGTTTGGCGATATTTGAATAAATCTAGCAGGGGCTTGAAGAAGACAGAGTGGGCTGTTTAATGAGTGGTGATCAAAGCAGGCCAGGAGGACCCACTGTCTGAATTGGCAACCCTGTGCCTCATTGTGGCGGTTGTAGAACCAGTGCTCCTAACAGAAAGCAATAGGGTAATTCTGCAGGATACTAATTTTTAGAAATCATTTTTTTGCCTATTTTGCAGGATACTAATTTTAAAAATCCTATCTGTAGGATTTCTCACAATCCCATTTTGAGATTTTCTTAGTCCCAATTAAAGTATCACTTGGCATTCATGGGTAAAAACAGACCACGCTTTGAAGGTGCTCAGGTTTTTCAGTGTGCAATCTTCTCTGCTCTCCGTCGTCCTCTCATTTCCCTTCTTGGCATTTCAGAATCCAGCAGGCACCCTCCTGACCTCACACCCTGAAAACGTGTATTGGTGGCAGCTGCCAAGGGAATAAACAGGACACAGCAGATGTGGCAACAGCCGGAGTGGACTCCGTTCATGTTTTTCAAGTGAGGCTCAGCCAACAGCTCCCAGACCTCCTCATGTGTTCTTTTGTTAGTTAAAAGTTTAGTTAAAAGCACAGTAAATTTGTACTTGAATTAAGAAGTCTTAGAAAAGTTTAAAAAATGTAATGTTTTGTTCTGAACACCTAAGTTTAAAAGTAAGGACTTCCTAGCATGACTAGTCCCCAAGACATACGGAATTGTCTATGTGGACTGCATCTTTAGTCACTGACCACGGTAGAGCTTCCCTAGATAAGTTTTCCTAGGAAGTTAACTAATCTTTTATACCCTCAGCCTCTATATTCCTTCAAGTGGGACTTTGGGATCCAAGTCCAGGCTGGGTTCAAACTCAAGAGATTCCTATTTAATCAGTCTGGGGTTCAGCCTACCCATCTGGATTTTAAAAGCTTCCCCAGGTGGTTCTATTTTACAACTAAGATTGAGAACCACTGATTTAAAAAGATTTTGTAGAGCCAATTATGATGCACTGTTTCTTGGGAAGTTCACAGTCCTTTCTCCTTTGACAGGTTTATCACCTTCAGCATGAGTTGGGGCTAAGCAAAAGGCCTATGGAGAAAGACTTGGGTTCCAAAGCTGTCACCATCACTGCCTATCAGTGTGACTTTGGACAAAGTGCTTAACCCCTGTGCTTTGGTGTCCTGATTTTAAAATGATAATAATAGCACCTCCCTGTAAGGTTGCTATTAAAATTAAAATGAGATCATTCACAGAAAGTATCTAGCACTGAACCTGGCATTTAGTAAGTGCTCAATAAGTGTTGGTTTCCCAATGTCCCTGTGCTTGCCATTTTGTGTAGGCTAGCCACATTTGAAAACGTGTGGGTACATGTATATTTATATTCATTTATATTTAATATTTATGTTAAATCCCTCCTAGGGAATGGGTTATGCCCTAAATAAAATGAAAACTCTTAATAAATGAAGTCAATAATGAGGTTGATGTTCACTCTCAGGTGGGAAACGTTGTGGCTGGAGGGACATTAACGCAGAGAGAAGTGGAATATTACCTGGCATTTCCCCCGCTGTTTCCTTTCCATGTGCTTCTTTCTGGGTAATAAAAGAACTCTAAAATGTCCTTTCAAAATGAACAAAAACAGTACTTTCTGGCGTCACACATAGCCCTCTCATTTTGTCCTTCAGATGCATTGCATATGGGCTGGATGGGCACTTTACTTGTATTGGTTTTACATATTCAGCTTTCACATCAGATTTTAATTGACAAAAAGCATTCTTCTCCTACAGAATTTTGATGAACATTTCCAGTCTACCTTCCTCTGTAGATGAGGAAACTGAGGCCCTACCAAGTTAGATGATTTTCCAAGTTCTCCCTGCAAATAAGTGACTGAACTGGGTGGTGCCCTCAGCTCTTCTGGTCTCCCCTCTGGCCTCCCCGTCTTTCCTGCCTAGTCCACAGCGGTGCTGACCAGACTTTAATGCAGGTAAGAATCACCTGGGGAAATGCAGCTTCTGCTTCAGCAGGTTCAGGCAGGCCCTGAGAGTCTTCCTATGTATTATAAATGCTTTCAGGTGTCAGAATACAACAGTTCTTTAAGTGTTAAGGGTGACTTCCCAGTGCTTCACTTAGGTGTATGTAGACTTAAGATTTGCCCATAACTCACACTTTTCCAGTCTCTTACCTTTCTGACATTTGGGCTGTGTCTCCTCTTTCTTCCCCTGACGAGAACTCCACTATTTCAGTCACATTCTTCACTGACCTCTTAAAAATTAACATTTAATTATTGTCTTGATGTTTCCACAGATTGTTTTATGTGTATTAACTTCTTTATAACTAGAACATAAGCCCCTTTAGATGGGGATTCTATCCTGACTGTTCACAATTCTGAAGATGTGTAAATGATTAGTAAATAGGTACAGGCCATGAAAACCTGCCCCTGGCAGTTTGACTGACACATGGTGATGGGGGATTGCTGACTTTCTTATTCATGGGTGTATCTTAAAATAAACACCACTGTCATCATTATTATTTTCATCAGCATTGCCTTATTATTATTATTTTATTTCCCCAGGTAGTCTGCTGGGTCTTTGCACAATGATCGTTTTCTGTAGCATTTCTGAAACACCGTTTGCTTTACTCGGTTGGTCGTAGGCAGTTGTTGCTTAGCAATAATAACGACATGTTGAGAATCATCTGAGGGGCCTTAACACCCCGAGCAGAGGCTAGCCAAGGGCGGCTAGCTGGTTAATTGTGGCCTCCAGTCATCACCAGGAGACCTGTGCCAATGAGGGAAGGAAAGGGCTGAAACTGCTGCAAAATGCATTTATATCACATTTTTGGTATAAATTCACATTTTAAAAAACTAAGTATTTCTAAAGTTCTTAATGGGCAACCATTGCCATGCGCTTGAAACAATGGACATAGAGACCTGGCCTAAAATACCATATTTTTCCCCAGACCCCAAGAGGTTATTTGACATTGTGTGTGGCTCCTGCCTTCCAGAATTCCCTGTGGGTGATGGGCAGGGATGGATGGCCATGGCACTGTCACTAAATGGTCACCTGGGGAATGGCTGCTTGTAAAATGTCATTTTTAAACAGAGCCATTTGTGAATGATTGGAATTTATATTTGTTGCTTCTTTTTTATATAACTCAATGCGTTGATTATGTTCCTATGCCTGGGGCCTTTCACGTCAAGTTTAAGTCAGTGTGGATCACAAGTGCCAAGTTATAAAATCCGGAAAGTAAGGGTTTCTATTGGAAACCTTGGAACTGTACGCTAGCAATTAGAGAGACTGACTAATGCCCTGCATGACCTCATCATCTCTTTTCTCCTTTAAGCCCCACAGCTTTGTGGTCATGTTGCAATTAGTGATGTAGTGATAGAATGTGTATGAAATGTTGTCATTACTGATGACTGTTTCCATTGTCATCCTGATAATATTGTTACTACTTCTTAGAACATGGAGGCCCTCAAATGTCCTAGGCATAGGATAGAACCAGTCCAGGAATCTGGGAGATAATGCAAATAAAGAGAAATATGGACATAATCCCAAGGGGAGAGAAAGAAGTTGGGGATGGGGGATGGGTGTCCCAATAGCCTATCATCACCAGATGGAACATACAATGCAGAGATTAATTTACGGTTCTCCAAGATCAAGCAATTCTCAGGAGGCTCAAGTATATGGAAGGATGTTGGAAAGAGCATGGCCAGTGACATTTCATTTAGTGAGGTCTAGTGCTTTATTTTTTAAAAATAATTATCTTTATTCGCTGTAATTCATACTCATGTTGACTTCACAACAGATAGTCTCTTCTGTGGTTTTCTAGCTCTTTTTCTTAGAGCAAGGGATACAATATTTTAAATAACTTCTCAGTGGTCATTAGCAGGTAGGGTTCCTGAACTTCAAAAATGAGACGTGAAAAGTGACAGTCTATGTACTCTAAAAAAAAATCCCTAAATGAATTTGAAGTTTGTTTTCAACTATGAGCTCGACTTGGCCACAAAATGATATTTACTGTTACTGCTATGGCCATACTTGCTACCGCTGTTACTGTGCTCCTTTCTGGAACATCAAGGCCCTGGAATGCTAGAATGTTGGTGCATATGACAAAGCAGAGTTAGGAATCTCTCAGAGCATGTGTCCCCAACTGTTTTGGCACCAGAGGACTGGTTTCACGGAAGACAATTTTTCCACTGATGGGTGGTGGGGAGGCGGAGCTTAGGCGGTGATGGGAGTGATGGGCAGCCGCTGTAAATACGGACGAAGCTTTGCTCGCTTGACTGCCACTCACCTCCTACTGTGCAGCCCGGTTCCTAAGTTTCATGGAAGACAATTTTTCCATGGACTGGGGGTGGTGGGGAGGCAGAGCTCAGGTGGTACTGGTCTACGGCTGGGAGTTGGGGATTGTGGTTTTAGAGGACACCAAGGGAAAGACAGAAAAACCTCCAAAAGCAGGAGAGAAATTATGCTTGAAAAATATATCTTTATGAAACATGCCAGTCTCTCCATACCCACTACAACTAGAGCCATTGCTTTAAAACATTAAGTTTATGATGTCATTTGCTTGCTCAAAAACTACAAAGGCTCCCCCGTGCCTATGCAGTGAAGTAGGCACACTGCATTTGGGCTTTTGAGACTTGTCCTGACTAATCTTCCTCTCCATTCCAAAATGCACATGCCTGATTTTCACTAAATGTAAGGTTCCTTATTTCTAGTATTATGTCTTTCCTTCCCAATGACGTGGTAAACACCTTGTTGTTAAGGATCTGTTTTTATCCACTTTTATATCATTTATAATATCAGTCTCTGCCTTCCTTTGCCCCTTTCAGGAGAAATCATTTATGGCTCCCTCCCTCCTCTGACCAAAGATTAACCCATTTCTTCCCTATCTTATTTTGACCAGGGCAGCAGCTGCAGGCCCACCTGAGTCAGGGCTGCCAATTAAACTGTTTGTCCTAGATTAGGCAGGTGGTGTGCCAGAGATGAATCCCAACCATTCTGGTGCCTTCAACCTACAGACTTTTCCTGTCCCAGAGCATTGATCTTTATTTTGCACCTGGGCTTCTGTCTTGGTTTCTTTCTTTCATACCCCAATGAATCACCTTGTGGCCCAGCATCACCCTGCTCTTCACCTACGTTGACCAGCTGCCTGGAATCACACAGCTGCTGCACCCCTCCCTACCACACACTTAACCTTGTAAACTTGTTTTGACCTTGGAAGTATCAAGATCTGCCTAAACCCATCTGAGCTGGATGCCATGCCACGCATTGCTCAACTTCCCTTGTAGCTGCCTCCTGATCCTAGGTAAGTGTCTTTGCAAGCTGCTTAACTATTTCCAGCTTCTAAAGTTTTGTTTTCCAAGAATATTCATATACTTTCCACCTGTGTAGCATTTAGCAGAAGGCAAAACTTTTGTCCCCCTAAGAAAGTTTTAAATTTAGATTGGCCTGAAGACAGAATAGACAGAATGGCTTGAAGATTTCCTGTGTGTCTATGACTTAGTGCACTGAATTCAAAAGAGTGCCTGAAGTGTGAAATCTTTGGCATACTTTATAACATTAAAAGATTATTGACAGTAAAGGAATTGTGGATAATTTGGAAAAATCTGCTACAATGTATTGTTATTAATGTTGGAAATTTTAAGAGGAAAAACAATTATTGATCACACTTAGGCTGCTAAAATGGGTGAGAAATCAATACAGAAACAAAATATTCTGAAATTTAGAAAATTCCATATAAATTTGGTATCTGTTTAAATGATATACATGTCCCAGATGAATGCATTATTTCTGCTTCAGGTTTTCAAGAGGAAGGACTACATTATGTATCTGAAGTTATTTCTATTTATTTACATTTGTTTTTATAATTGTAATGAAAAGGTACATTTTGGAAGACTCAAGAATAAAAACTATGAGCAACAGGAGAAAACAATTACCTGTAATCACATCACCCATTGATAATTATTATTCTCATCTGTCTTGTTCTTCCTTTCTCATCCCTATAGATATCATTTTTTACCAAAATGCTTTTGGGTACCTAGCTCTTTCAATTGGCAAAAATCCATGAACATCTTTTCATATTAATAAATGTGTATTCATATTATGCCTTTTAATGACCATATGGAGTTCCTCGTACCGATTCCCTGTAGTACGACTAGTCTCCTATCAATGGATATTGTAGGGATTTATCTTTTTGCTATTTTTAAAGTGCTGCAAAAATATCATTTGGTCTACATCTTTGAGATCTTGTTCTTTAGTATAAATATGCAAAAGTAGATGGCTAGCACAAAGAATATGTAGTTTTTAGCTTTTAAATATTTATTGCCAAATTGCCCTCAAAATGTTTGCATCATTTTATCTTCCCTCTGGCAGCTGATGGCACTACTCTTAACTTCAGACCCAGCTGTAGTTCTTTTGATTAGTGGGGTTCTTTTAAATCTCTGTCAAGCTGACAGGCAAAAAAAATATTGTATACTGTTTTATTTTGTTTATCTAAGTCAGTTATTCATTCATTTAACAGATATTTATTGAGCACCTGCTATGTACCAGGAACTGTCCAAGGAATGAGGGGTACAGAGTAAAACAAGACAGAAAAGTTCCTTTTTCATGAGGACATGATTCTGGTGGATGGAACCAATATGCAAACAGATAGAAAAGTCTTAGATGGTGAGATGTGCTAAGTGACAACTGGGGCCATGATTGGGGAACTACATTGGAAAGGTGGTTGTGATTCCAAGAAACTAACATTGTCACTGAGACCTTAATGACAAAAGGGAGCCAGGCATACAGTGATTCTACAGAAGAGTGTTCCAGGTAGACCACTATTCACAATAGCCAAAAGGTGGAAACAACCTTAATGTCCATCAGTGGATGACTGGATAAACAAAAGTGGTATATTCATACTATGGAATATTATTCAGCCTTACAAAGAAATGAAGGACTGATACATACTACCACATGGACGAACCTTGAAAACATTAGGCTAAGTGAAGGAAGCCAGTCACAAAAGTTCATATATTGAATGATTCCATTTATATGAACTATCCAGAATAGATAAATCCATAGAGATAAAAAGTAGATTAATGGTTGTTGGGGGTTGGGGGGGATGGGGAGTGACTAATTAATTGCTATGGAGTTTCCTTCGGGTGTGATGAAAATGTTTTGGAACATTTTGGACTATAAAGGGTGATTATTGAGTTCATTGTTAATGTACTAAATGCCACTAAATAGTATACTTTAAAATGGTTAATTGTATGTTTTGTGAACATTACCTCAATTTAGAAAATTGTGCCAAGGTAAAGTATAAGCTTCCTCTGTTTGAGAACAGAAGGGCCAGGGGTGGGTACACGCGTGAATGGTAGGAGGTAGTTGAAAGCTTCCTGTGCCTCCCTCAGGGGCAGAACATCTTAGCTTTTACTCCTTGCAGAACAGCAGTGAATATTTGCTTATATCCTGTGGGGAAAAAGGCTTCCTACTCTTTCCCCAGTGGTAGACAAGTCTTGTTTCACCCCTCCTGGAAAGCCATGGATGGATGCCTGGGCCCTGGGGCAAGAGAGTCTGCTGCCCTCTGCTGGCAGCTACTGCATCTGCCTCATAAGCAAGAAGGGTCTGGGAAAATGGGCAGTGTTCAGGCCTCTCCCATCACCTGGCAGTGTGCATTTGTGGGGTGGGAGTCTTTTTTGTCTCCCCTGCCCTGCCTCCAGGCTATCTCGTTGGAAAGGAGCTAGCCTGGGAGTGCACGCTTCCCATGAGTCTGAAGATCCCAGCTATTCTCTATTGACACTTGACCTTTAAGAATTTCTTAAAATTTTAGCTGATTTCTTTTTACCTGCTCATTATAGGGACTACTTCTTTTTCCCATGTCTGAAAAAGGTGAAGCAGTTGGTAAGTTTTGTCTCTGCTGGGACGAGCTTACTTCTCTCTGGGTGCCTGGTATGCTCAGCTCCAGAGAAGTTATGATTTTGTAGATTACCTTTTACTTCTTTATTTTATATTTTTTAAATTTTTTAAAATTCAGGATGTTATGGAGGTACAAACATTTTGGTTGCATGAAATGCATTTGCCTCGCTCAAGCCAGGGCTACAAGCGCGTCCTTCCCCCATACAGTGCATGAACCCCGTTTCCATCAGCTGTGGGTTTATCCGCCACCTCATCTGTGTCCCACCTCCCTAACCGGCACCCGGTGAGTATTACTACCAAGTGAGCACCTTAGTGTTGATCAGTTATAGTACCAGTTTGATGGCGAGTACATGTGGTGCATGTTTTTCCATCCTTGTGACACCTCACTTCGAAGGATGGGCTCAATCTCTATTGTCTTTTATTTCTTGCTAGATTGGGAGTGATATTTACTCGCAGCTTTCTACATTCTAAGTGGAAGTAGAATCACATATATAATATGTAATTATATATGTAAATATAATATAATTATAATAATTAAACTGAGATAATTACACATATATAGTTTGTGCATAGTCAAATAAATCCTTTTTTCTTTATGGTTTCTACATATAATCACATTTCTAGGAAAGAAAAAACTGTCTCACAAAATATGATATAAATATTCATCTGTATGTTTTAAAATACTTCATAGTTTTTCTTTTTGTATTTAGATCTTTAATCTATCTGGAATTTACTCTACAGTAAGATTTAAAGTAGATAATTTTACTTTCTTCCCCCAAATAATTAGATGGCTTTCTAACAAATTTATTAAATAACCCATCCTTTTCTTTTTTATTTGAAATGGTACCTTTATCATATGCTATTTGGTCTATTCATAAAAATTTCATTCCAATCCATTGATCCAATCTGTTTCTTTTTTCCACAATGTCACTAAGTTTTAATGACTGTAGCTTTATAATTTGTTCTAATCAATGGGATAATTTCCCCCTCATTACTCATCTTTAAGAAAAAAAAAATCTGGTTTATTCTTGCATTTTCTTTTTCTAAGTAATCATCAGAATCATTTTTCAAATTCTTCCAGAGATCTCATTAGAATTTTGATTGAGATTATATTAACTCTTAGAGCAGTTTGGTGAGGCAATAAGCTATTTAAAACAATATCTTCCCATTCAGGAATGTGGTGTGTTTAGTAAACTTTCCTTATGCATTTCAACAGAATTTTAAGAATATTTCCATATATTTTTTGCTTATAAACAAAATCTCTGACCCTTATTTTCCAACTATTGTCAGTATATAAGAAATTATTAATATTAGTAAGAGCTAACGTACCTAACTCTGCTTGTATGCCAAATATGATGGGAAAGAATTTTGCATACCTATATCACTTAATCCTGGCAACACTTGTATGAGTTAGGTACAGATTTAGGTCTATTTTACATATAAAAAAACTAACATTTAAAAAGGTCAAATTGCTCATCTGATGTTAGAGACAAGTATATGACAAACTTTGAATTTGAAAGAGCAGTCTGATTTTAGTATTATTCTTTTAATTACTAACTTGTTTTAATATTTTACTATGATGATGGTTAATTATCCTGTGTTTTTTAAAGATATATCATACATCTGAAAATAACACTAACTTTACATGATTATTACAAATATTATGATTCTCTTTACCTCTGTCTCTAATTTCATTGGCTAGTACTTCTAGCATTATATTAAATACTAGAGGTAATAATAGGCAATATTGGTTTGTTTCCTTTTTATTGTGAATGCTCTTGGTTTTTCACTAGCTAGCTATTAGTTTAGAGTTTTAAAATATTAATGCCATTATTTTTATTATGCCATAATTCATTATAACTATCAGTAAGTCAAGACTAGATCTTTAATTAATGTTTGTCCCATGTCAATTAGATAATCATATTTTTGCTTTTTTGAGCTACTATTTTTATGATGTTTTACTAGATTTCCTAATACTGAAAAATTACTACATTTCTAGAATAGCTCCATTTGGTTATCAGCAATTAAAAAATATACTGCTGGATTTAATACTTCTTTTTAGCTTTGTTTTCCAATCATAAGTGTTTAATTTTGTTGCATTTTTTGTTTGTTAATTTGATGGGTTTAATGTCAGAGTTACTCTGCATTTTTAAATAAATTAAGAAGTTGTACCCTATTTTTTATGTTCTGGAACAAATTAGCTATGGTAGAAATTATCTGTCAAAAATATAAAAAGAAAAAATATTAAAGACCAGGTAGATTTTTGTTTGAAGAATGTTCTTCATCGGCATTTTTGACTTCTTGAAAGGTTATTGTTATATTTAGGTATTCTAATTCTTCTTGGCTTATATATGATAATTTATACTTCTTAGAATATTATATATTATTAAGGTTCTTACATATATTGAAGTATATTTACATTTTACAAAATATTTTCTTAAAATATGTAGTTCTCTGGTTATATTTCATTTCCCATTTCATTCATATTCTACTTGATAAATCTTTCCAGAATTTGTCTTTTTCAATATGCAATTTTCAAGCATCCAGCTCTGACATTTATTTGTCAATTGTACTGTTGTGGCTTTCCTGAGTCTCAGCTTACTCAGCTGTAAGTTGAAGATAATAGTATTGGCCTCACAGTATTGTCTTGAGGTTTTGATGGGACTGTAAATACAAAAACTTTGCACATTGTCAGTCACATGCTTAGGACTGAAAAAACAGCAAAGATGATAACCTGATTCTGTTTTTAAACATGTTTATTCTCCTCTTCTTCTTTTCTTTAAGTTAATTTTACAGCCCTTATTTAAAATCCTTGAGTTTCATGCTAATTGTCGGTGGTTTATTTATTTTTTTCCTGAGTGTAGGTTTACCCATCCCTATAAATTGATCTCTGAGGGTTAACATTAAAGTTCTAAATTTTCTGTAATTAAAGCCTTGATCTCTTCTGATTTCAATAATTACTTAGAATAATGGTTTTGAGAGATTTTTGTTTTGTACTAACTTTCAATTTATTTATTTATTTATTTATTTATTTATTTATTTAGAGATAGGGTCTTCTTGCTCTGTTGCTGGGGCTAGAGTGCAGTGGCATCACTGTAACTCATTGCAGTCTCAAACTCCTGAGCTTAAGTAATCTTCCTGCCTTACCCTCCTTAGTAGCTGGGACTACAGCTGTGTGCCACAACTCCTGGCTAAGTTTTTTTATTTTTTGTAGAGATGGGGTCTTGCTATTGCCCAGGCTGGTCTCAAACTCCTGGGCTCAAACACTCCTCCTGCCTCGGCCTCCCAAAGTGCTAGGATTACAGGGATGATCCATTGCTCCCGGGTGAATTCATCTATTTTAATTGCTCCTGGCTGAATTCATCTATTTTTATTAAGGAATATGACCTATTCTATTTTTACTACTCTGTATTTATTGAGGTTTTGTTTTGTAATGCCTCAAGGTGAATGGAAAGAATCTTCATTCTTTGAATGGTATTAAGTATCATATATACTGATAGTAACAAATGATTATAAAATTAAATTTTTTATTCTTGTAAGCCAATAAAAAGATTTTAAATTATGATAGCTGAAAGACTAAGTCTGCCTGGAGTGAGGTATGGAAAATCATTTTAAAAAATAAAGGTTTCATAGAACAGATTTGGGTATAAACAAAGCCTAGAGTTGTAAATGGAATAGGATAAGATGGAAAAAGGCAAAAAACAATATTAACATGATTTATCCCTGCAAGGATGTAATGAGTTTTTCTCTTTACCTACACAGATTTTTTCGTCAGCTCAGGAAAATTTTCTTCTATTATATCTGTCAATATTGTTTTTGTCCCACTTGTGTCATTCTCCTCTTTAGGAACCCAAATTATCCCTATGTTTAATTTCATTTCTCTTTCATATCTATATATTTTCTTATTGTTTTCTTCTGAATTTCGGGAAGTCTACTTGAGTTTCTGTCTCTGATTTTTCACATGATCTTTCTCTTTGCTGACTGAAATGAGTTTTAATATTTTTCTTTTAGGTTATTGATTCCTTAGTAAAGCATTATTTTTTCATTTTCTATTATATCTCTTATAGTTTTCCAAAATTTATTGTTATGATTATTTTCACATTTTTGTGAGCATGCTAGTTTCTTGAAATTTTCTTCTCTGTGCTTTAGATCATTTTTCAAGGGCACTTTTTCCCTCCAAATCTTCAGAATGTTATTTCTTCTCTCTTAGTCTCTATATTTTTAAATGGGCCCAGTGATGTACTTTTTCTCTCTTTATCTATACTTGAAAAAATATAGATTTTGATATTTATCAACACACATCATGTGTGGATAATTCCAGTCCTGTTTATGATAGTCTTCTAAACTTATTAAACATATAACCAGAGGGCATGTTGATGAGCACAACTTCTGATTCAATCCCTGCATTCACATGGGGAACTTGTCTACCACTGTGGTATAACCTCTACAGCCTGCTCCCTCTACCCCAAAATTAAGTGTTTACAGTAGAAATGTTTTTACCAGTCTCAATGTAACCAACTTGCCTCTCAATTTCCTTTCCAAAACACACTATTTCTCATGCTACTCTGAATGTTCCTGGATAATAGGCTACTCCTAGTATGTCTGTGTAATTCTGCTTCCACTTGCTGATTTTACTTGCCAATAATCACTTGTTTGTTACCAAACATGTTTATCTCAGTCGTTTGTTATTGTAAGTACTGAATTTAATTTGATATTATATAAACTGATAAATATGTGTGAAAATAAAATATTTCCTAGGAAGTACATGTTTGAAAAAGTAATTTGCTAATATATAATGCTGCCAAAATAGATGTCACCAAGAAAATGTGAAATATTGAAAAATGTAAAAATCCATAAAGATTTTATATTTACATTGTTCTGCAGGGCTATTGAGTTTTTAATATTATCTACAGAGCTGAAACTTGAGGTTAGATAATGTATTACTCCCATAAAGATGATATAAAACTCTAATCAGTGGGCCCACTATCAAAGGAAAGGCCTCGGCCCCATAAAAAATATTTGTGAATTACTTTGTTTTATATGTTTAAGTTGAAATAATTAGAATATATGTTTCACTTTTTTTGTTTTCTGCTTTAATTAAGGAATAAACCAGATTTTATCAACTGCATAAATTCTACAAATAATAGCTGTTCTTATATAGGATCTTTTTGTTTTTTCCCTCTGTGTAGAACTTGTGGAGGTACGTACACTTGCAAGATTGCAAAGCACTACCACCAATATGCCACTCTATTCTCTGCCCTTTGTTTAATGGGAGTTACTGAATTTTAATAAATATTAATATCATTTGACATATTATTAAAAAAAGTTAGGTTCAAAATGATAAATGTATGCACACATGTGTACTTACAAACACGTACATATGGAGACTTCTTGTGAGCATTATTTTACCCCGTTCTGTTTTTGTAAGGAAAAATGAAAGATATGACCCATATTTCCTTGGGGAGAGAAATTTTAGAATTAAATTTCATGTGATATGCAAAATAAATGAGTTCCAACAAACTGCACTGCAGTGGGAGTTCTGATTTCATGCTGTAAACTCATTTGTCAAAATAATAGATGCTATGTCTACATGGATGACCTATATGGCCTCTCATTAACTTGGTTTGATTAGATGGCTAATCTATTTAGTAGAGTCTGAGGAAGATTCTCAATAAAATTGGGTGCTCAAAGTGAAAGAGAAGCCAAAACTGAATAGTAAGAATCTAAATTCATTATTCAAATAACTTTTGATGCACAGAACCACAGAAGAAATCAGAATTATCTCTGGACATCTTTGTGCTATGATAACAACCACTTATCTGTGTACATGTATAAATTGCTGGAACATTGGAAGGTGAAATGTATTTAAGAATATTGTTTGAGAAATTGCTCATAAGAGCTGATTATATCTGTTAATTTTCCTGGTTATTTTAGGAACCAACTTAATAAGTGTCTATTGTTATAGAACAATAGGAATAAAATCAATCATATATGAATGCCTTCAAATACTTATCTGCTCTAATTAATTATTAGGTCCAACTTGAATTGCATCTTCTCCTTGCCAAATGGCAGTTGAATGCATTGTAGAGGACACTCACATCTTTGACTCATTAAAAATGATAACAATGGGCCTGTTTTCAGTTTGTCTCTCTTGGTTGCCATAGTTTCCTAGGATCCAATGACTCTCAGTTTCCATGGGCACATCACTGGCGAGGGCTGAAATGCTCTCTACCATGATGCAAGGGCAAAGCTGGGAGCATCGTCTGCCTAAAACTGCAGTTTTGAAAGTTTCAAGATGGAGGCATTAGAGAAAATAAAATAAAAGCAGCAACTCTTCTTGTCCAAACCAAGTACAATAATAAAGAAATGGCAGCTAATTGTAGGCAAGTAGCCATAACAATGAAATTCATTTAGAAAGCAAAGGAAGAACAAGGTGAATAAAGAAGGAAGAGGGACATAGGGAAGGAGAGGCTGGAGCTAAGGAGGGAAAAAGTCACAGATGTTATTAAATAATTTGTATTACATGAGTTAAACAGAATTTTAAAAAATGGGCTAATTAGAGGTGCTTTACCAGTAAAAGCACTGATTTTATTCTTTCATTTTATATTGATTCTAGCTTTTGGCATCATTTTACCTCTTTTTTAAGGTGTGCTTCAACGAAAAATAAACTGTCTCTTACCTGAAGAATTCATAGTCCTGAAGACTATTTCCTTTAGTGTTAAATCAAGTCCTTGTCTTTTCTACAAATTCCTGTGCTAACGTTTTTTGTTTGATATGTGGATTTTCTTTTCCTCTTCTTTCCCTGTTTTCTAATTTTGTGTGCCTTTCCTTTGAGTTTGTTTCCAGTGCTAACCCAACTACCCTCTCCACAGTCTTTACCTTAGCTGTTTTTGTTTTTTTTTAAATTATTACGTTGACATATCCTCTTGGTTCCCAGTTGGATGTTTTATGCTTTTTGTGTCCTCTTTGCTGCTTGATATGAATTGCTGAGATAATTTGCTAAGCTGTTTTGACTTTTTATTGGACCTAATATTCAATATGTATATTGCTTGCTGCCACTGACGTTCACCAAGAAATACCTGGTTTATTCATTACTTGCTACCATCTATATTGCTTGATTGAAGAGGAGGCGATCTATCCTTTTCTTACCCATCCTAGGCTCATGAAGGAGGTCCCTATAACAAAAGACAAATTAACAAGACAGAAACATAAAATCTATTTAATATAAGTTTTATGTGACATGGGAACCTTCATAAGGAAATGAAAACCTGAAGAAATGGACAAACCTTTGTATAATATCTCTTAAGATAGGTTTGATGACGAAGTTGATAGTCATGGAGAAGTATGATTGGACCAAAAACATATGGATCTAATGATAAGTAATGAAGCGGGGCATAGCAAGGCCCGTTTGTTCAGATTCCTCTCTGCGACCCTGTTGTCTTCAGGGAAGAGGATGCTCCTTTCCTCTGGGTATAGGGAGTGCAACTCTCCAGTTAAGATCTTATGACCTGCTTCAGAGGAGGGTCAGAAAATCTTTCCTAGGTTTTATGACCGCCTTCAGGGGAAAAGGGTGAGGGATCATCAGAGTGACCCTCCTGCTTCTGCTGTTTTCTCAAATGCCAGGGTGCCACATTTTGGGGTCGTGCGTCCTGAATCCCATCACTATAAAAATTTATTTTAGTTTCCATACAAGTTGAAAAGATTCATTTTTCCTGGAGATGTATGTGAAAATTTAAAAATTCCTCTTTTTAAAATAAATTATGTCAACAATTTCAAATCTGTTAGTGCCATTTGTGCTCTGCTGGGCACAGTCTTTAAATATTTTAGGATTCTTTGAAAAGAATGGAAGGGGCTTAGGCTTTTAAATTAAAGAAGTTGACTGAAGAGCTAAATGTAAGCACACTTTTATATCAGTTGTCCTCAAACTTTAGACTGCATCAGATGTACCTGGTTGCCAGCACAGAGTGCTGAGCCCCGTCACGGAGTTTCCAATTCAGCAGGCCTGGGGTGGATTCAGTAATTTTGCATTTCTAACTTCTCAGGTGAGGCTGATGCTGCTTGTCTGGGATCACTCTCTGAGAGAAACCATTCTATTAATATATTAGATAGATCACATTAATGTGCTCATTGAACAGTTAAGAAGCTGCTATAGATGATTAAAAAGCTTTCGGAAACTCCCAGTACCTTAGGTGCTCTCTTTCTTCCATAGAAAGAGCATTCAGCCTATACAGATTGGATATAAAGTAGAGAATTGAGTCCATTTTCTAAATAATTCAACCACTAAGAAACATGTTAACCTTGTTCTTTTCACATTTTAGATGTTGTTTAGATTGTTTTCAAGATGTTAAGATAATTATCTTGGTTTTCTATGATATTAAGAAATAAACAGATCAAAGAAATAAAATACAGAGTACATTACTTGAGATAAGCTAGGTGATAACAAATTAACGCTGAAATCTTAGAGGTGTAACACAACGATGGCTGGTCAATGAAGTCGTAGGGGCCCAGCTCTATGTAGTTACTCAGGGACACAATCTAATGTCGACTTCCACGCATTTCTAGCAGCATCAGCTGTAACATAGAGCTTTGTTTCAGTCTTCCCAGCAGAGTAAGAGAGCCTGGAGAGTCACACATGGTTATTTCCCCTGTCTCAGCATGGAAATGTAGCACTTACATCAAAAATGGCCTTGCCTCACTGCAAGGGGGCTGAGAGGCACTGGCTTCTGTGCACCCAAGAGCTACTGGAAATGTCTACTGGAAAGTTCAGACACAGTCCCAAGTACATGTGGGAATATAGTTTGCAGTATAGGTGCCACTTCAGATTTATCAGAAAAGGGGATATTACTCAGTGGTCTGGTTGTAAGGCATTACACGCTGGGGTGGGGCAGGGAGAAACAGTCAACATTCCTACTTTCCTCCTATACCAACATAAATTCCAAGTGGAAAAAAGTTTGAAAAGAAATGAAGTTCTAGAAGGAAGAAGGGACAAATCTTAATTTTAGATGACAGAGAACTTCCGAAAAAACAAATTCATAACTAAAAATATGAACAACCCAAAAGAAAATTATGAAATGTTTTAAATTGGGAATTTAGAAAAAATTTAAAAGGGCAATTTCAAACTCATTCATGATTAATTACAAATAAAAATAAAAGATCATTTTTTTTCTATCCCCAAAATACAAAATTTGATTATACCAAGTGCTAGTGAGTATTTGGCTGGTGAGTATTTGGAGAAATGTGTGTGTTCATACTTCATTGTCAGGAGTATAAATTGTAAAAACATTTTTATTTTTATCAAAGATATGTATCTATATATATACTATACATATATAATTTGTATATGTATTCTTTCCCCTTTTGCTTAGAAGGAATTATAAGAATCAAACAGTGGTTATTATTTTTTGGAGACGATCCTATGGAGGGGTATGTCTGTGGGAAACAAAGCTTTTACTTGGTATTTTCTTTAGTGTTTGATTGCTGTGTGTGTGTGTTTGATTTTACAAACTATATAGATTTACTGATTTTTTATGTAACAGTGAAGTCTATGTGGTAAATTTTGTTTCTTTTTTGTATTTCTTAATATTTAACAAAAACAATTAGAAATTATGTATATGAAATAACTAATAAAAACTTCAACATCATTATTTTTCAGATATTAACTATAAATAGAAAATAAAAAGTGAAATTATAAAGTGATAGGTTTCATTTATTAATGTAGTATAGTCTCTGATAAACTGTCAATATCCTGAATCTCATTTCTCCCTGGGCATTTTCTTTTACACTACATTTCCTATCAATTTCAAAGAAGTCTCAATAACTAAAGGATATATTTCAAAGTCACATTTCTTTGTTTTAACAGCTTTATGAACATTTACTTAAAAAATAAATATAATTCAATAGAGTAATTCCAAGATATCTTATACTTTCACAAAGATATCTGTATAAGGATTTTTATTAATATGTTGTTTATAATTCTGTAATCACAGAAAGACCACAAATGTTTCTTGGCTGGACACAGGTTAAATAAGGCATGGTGTGCTCATAAAATGGAAATCTTGCAGTACTTAAAAGAAGGAAGCAAATATATGACATATAAAAATATCTAGGGTATATTACGACGTGAAAAAAACCATGGTAAAGAAAACAGTGTGCAGTGTACTACCTTTTGTTTAAAATAAAATTATACCTTCCATGTGTGCAGACAACACGTGTCGGGGAGAGTGGGTGGGTGTACAGTCTTATGCTGCAGGAATATGATCAGTAACTGATAATAGACGTTGCTCTGATAAGAGTGGGAATAAGGATAGGAGAGAGACTTATTTTTTGTTTAGCTTTTATATATTGTTTGATTTGTTTTGCCATGTAAAATATTTCCTTTTAAAAAGTGAACCAACTGACCAACTATCCAAAGAAATAAATAAACACAAATGTTCTGCCTGTATTATATTAAGTATATGAGCAAACAAAACTAAGGTAAATGCACCTTCATTTTTGATATCTTGTCTTTCCTTAACTTTCTGTAAATGGTGATGTCTATGTTTTTATGTGTGGAAGTGATATTGTCTTCATTATGATGAAAAGAACTTCTTGAGTCTACAAAGAATCTTATCCATTCAAATTTCTTTGTCTTTAAACTCAATAGTCTGATAAAACAAATATTGCAGACAAATAAAGTCCATAAAATGGTGAAAGTAGCTGTTCACATACTTACACCCAAGGTCTACTCCTTCCTGGCTCTTATCTTAGGCAGCAAATCATGTAGGTTGAGTTTCAGGTTTCCTCGCCTCTAAAGTGGACATGTAACACACATGCTACCTTGCAGGGTTCGTATGTGCTAGCTGTCAAATGTGATAAAAACATATATAAAGGGGCTGTACAAACTCTGATGTTCGATACACATTAAGGGGGTAGTGCTGATATTCTTTTAATGTCAGCAGGATGGATTCTCTAGAGATGTACATAGAATAACGATGTGTAGGATTAGTCACTAAAGTTTTGCCTCAAGCATATGCTAGTCCTGGACTCAGTTATTCTGTAGGAAGAGAGACAGAACAGCTACTTAATAAGAAACCAGGAAGTGCAGTGTCCTTGGAGAAGCTAGAAATCTGAGTTCTGAAGGCTCCAGTGAAAGCATCCCTGGCAGCAAGGTGTTATTCACAAATCACCTCCACGACAGTGCAAACTCCAGGCATAGATCCAGGGAGGAATAAAACTCCATTAGAATTCAGTTACTGTTTATTTTGTTTAACTTTTTAACCCTCTGCTATTTAATTCCAGTTTTAATTACAGTGGAGACAACACAAAAGCAAAATAAATTAGCTTTTAAAAAAATTCTGCATATATACATACTTTTCTATTACCGAAGAGTTAGCAAGAAAGAGATAATGGCGCTAATTACCTTTTCACTGTACTTGTCACATCATGTTTAGCTTTCTCTTTCTCAATGACCTTTTGTTCAATAGCTCTGGAAAATAAGGCGATCCAGTCCACTTTAACATCCTTGACATCTTATGAGCAAATGATAAGCGATATTTTGGGTGACTGTTAGGGTAATTACAAATAGAGTGATAATATATGCAAATCTCATGTGAGGGAAATTATAGGTCACTGTTGTTTGTATCATGCCATTTCTGTGGTGATAAAAGAAATTGCTGTTAATTACCAGATTTTTCACCATTCTTAATTTTGATAATTCTAGGCTATCAAAACAGTGTTCTGAAACACAAATCATATTGTTTAGTTTTTCCAACAAGATGGTAGCACTGGGTTCCTCAATCATAATCCCTGCAAATACTTGAGAGAATGTATGTGTGTGTTTATTTGACAAATTCATAGCTATTATGGGGTAAACAAGGATTATTCATGGGTCTTGGGAAGATGAGCAGTTTCCTTTTCATTGCCCAGCATACATATTTCATTCCCTGAAAGCTTCACTCCTGAATTCTTCTGCATAAATATTGCTCTTCTTATAAGCTTCCCTGTCCCCTGGGGAGTAGTGAAATCAAAAGTCAATAAGAGGAAGTTAAGGCATATTGAAAAACATAACAAATTCTCAAAAGGTAAAACCTGACTGTGCAATCCGCATGGACACTGGTGTTCCCACAGTTGTTTTCTCACTGAACATTAGACAGTAACTCTGAAACTACCCTAGGAAGTGGATCAGACTGCATTCAGTCTCCAGCCAGCATTAAAATACCCTTGCATGAAGCCTTTATTACTATCAAGGGCCCTGGAATGACATGGAGTCTTCCTGTGGTGCCACCATTTGTTTATAGAAATGAAATTCTACGTTCACTATTTTAAGTGAGGAGGTAAAATAAATTACAGTTGGCCCTCCACGTCTGTGGGTTCTGTATCCTTGGATTCAACCAATTGCATGTGGATCAAAAATAAAAAAAAAACAATAAATAACACAGCATTAAAAAAATAGATACTTCAGAGACAATATAGTATAACTTCTTACATAGCATTTACATTGTATTAGGTAGTAGAAGTAATCTGGAAATGATTTAAAGTACATGGGAAGATGTGGGTATGCTTTATGCAAATACCATGCAGTTTTGTATCAGAGACTTGAGCAGCTGTGGATTTGGATATCAGCAGGGGTCCTGGAATCAATCTCCTGGGATACCCAGGGACGACTGCATATACCATTGATAGCTTTATTTGATCGGATGTAGCTATTCAGGTAATTATTTTATTTTTGTGGCATTTAAGTTCATGTCTTTTCTTGTTTGAATATAATTATTGAAATAATTTTTAATGTTTATGGGAAGAATTCTCACTTATTCAAGCTCCATAACTGAGTTTCAATTGCTCTGTTCCTAAGTGACTAAGCCCAAAAGCAAAAATCTACAAAACTTCTTTGTAAAATAATACATGTGAAAAGAAAAGCCACCTCACATAAATATAGCCAACTGCATTTGCAATGTCACTCATCGAAAGGCATTTTAGTGCTTACAGAAGCTACATTTCAATCTAATACTAATTTTTCAAAGTTGAACACTTTTCTCAAATCCATAAAGACGACCCAGCTGGGCTATAAACTCAACTTGTTTTCAAAGCTCGTAGTTATTTACTCCTTATGGCAAAGAGATTGAAGTCGTTCAGGAGAAGATTTAACTTCTGTATTGTTTTTGAAAAATATGACAAATGCCTATGTGCCTTTTTATAATATTCCAAGAGCAGAGACGGAACCTTCACGTGTTGAAAGTTCTCTTCGCTGCTTACCTCTGTTTTCCCACACTTACTGTGTGCGTTTTTGAATTTTATGTATTTTTTTATTTCGCAGGAGCCTACCACACCCCCTTCTAACACTTTAGATAAAATTTTCAAAGAAATTTGAATCTTTGGATTCAAATCCTTTGGATAAAAGTCCTTATAGTTTCATTGATACTTTGTATCTTTGAAGATTTTCTCATCTATATTATAAATAGGGATGTTGTCCCTCCCGAACCTTTACTACTGGTGAAAAATTTTCAAGAGTCCTTCCTTTCTCGCCAAACAGAACTTGAAGTTGATTGATTCAGACTGAATTTTTAAACATTTTCATTATTTGTGCCAATGCAATTTATAGTGGAAATACAGAATGACTTAAAATGTTTCAACCTGTCTAAGGCACACAATATACTGTAACAGTCACATTGCCTTTTCTATAGTTTGAAATCTCATTTATTTAAAGAGACATTTAATCTGTAGGTTGTATTTCTGAGGCATTCACACCTGTCTTACTATAAGCTGTGTATAAGCAACAATATGATGTTCACAAAGCAACTGATTTTTTTTCTCAAACCTGTCTTCAAAAGAAATGTGTCCTGACCCAGTTGAGTCTCCGCATCCCATTTGTGAAGGCTTGTGATACCTAGACACAGTCAGATTTTTTGATGAATCATGTAATTGAAGGAAATAAATTTGTACATCACTTTTCAGTTTTAACTAGACAAGTCATTTAGTAGAGCACACGAAGCAAAAGCCAGGGAAAAGCCAAGGTTCTTTAAAGAATGTTTGTAGACCAATGCCTCATTGGAAAGCTGACTTTTCAGGCTAGAGTTTCCACTAAATAATCATACAGAGGATTATGGAAAACCTGAGTGTGAATACCATAATTTAAAATATTTTTGATGTGATTCCACATATTTTAAATATTCTTGGGATTTGTATTAGTAGGGGAATATCAGTTAAGAATTCTGTCTCCCTGAAAGGCTAAAGCTATATTTACCTTCAAGATTGACAGATGGGACTTGAGTATAATCAATAAAAAAGGTAAAACCTAGAAGACGGTGTTTCTTAAACATTAGTACACATAACCATCACTGTAGTGGCTTTGCTGAAATTCAGATTGCTGGGTTCTGGCCAGTGGATCTTAATTCTTATTCAGTGGATCCAGACTATGACCCAGGAACTCGGAATATCTAATTAGTCCCCAGGAGATTTTGGTGAAGATGACGCATAGACTACTCTTCAGAGACACTGCTCTACAATAAGAATAATTTGCATGTGTGCATATATATATTATATATATAATGCCTATTGCAAAAATGAATCATGGAAGAAATAAAGAAGTTTAGCCCCTTTTATAGCCTTGACAATGTGCCCCTTGTCTCCATCTCTAGAGTAGAGCACGTGAGGTAGAGTCACCTCCTCTCTTCTCTGAGATGTTGGTGCGTAGTTATCTTCTGGAATACATAAGCCCTGGCGAACCGTGGATATGGTACATTTCCGCAAAAGCTTTATTTCTCACCCAGTCTAGTTTGATTCTGTAGAATGTTGATTTTAATTCAAATCTCCTGGTTTTAAAAACCATTCTTCTTTATAAGCATCTGATAGGACCTTGAGCTTCCAGCATTTGAAAGTTCTGCTTATTTGAACTGCAAAGGGAAAGTCGAGCAGATGCCCTGATTCCTGGAACCCTGGGGAATTGAGGGTGAGCAACATTCTGACACCTCCTTTAGTCAAGCGTGACCTGGACATGGAAAGTCCTAAATACACGTATCTGGATTCCAGGGAGCAGCTGCACTTTTTCTTACAGGACCACTAGGCATTTGTCAGAGACTTCTTCTAGAGTATTTCTAAGGCAAAACATTTCTTCCCTGAGTAGGTAATTCCTGTTTTGATGATGTCAGAGATGTTCTCATCAGAGAATTAACAGTGGATTATATGGTAAAATATTTTACAGACCCATCCTTCCTTCTAAAGATACAGAAGAAATGGGGCACTCACTTTGTGTGAGCAGGTCTTATGGGGTCTTCCAGACTTCAGGAGCTTGTGTCAAAGGAGGGAAGGTGAAGGAAGAGGAGAGGGCAGAAATTAAAATAGGTTTTACAGAAAGGAGGGGTTTATCTTCCATTTGAATGATGGCTGTGGCTCGATTCTCCCAACAGATGTATGTTGTGTTGTTTCTACGTCGGCCAAGGCTGTGACTCCAGCTTCTGTCCTCCAGTTTGTTCTTCATCAGCCTGGCCAGGAGGACGATAAAAAGGTAAAAAGACACACTAAGGGAACTTTGTATCTGCAATTCTCGTAATCCTGACAGGAAAAGCAAATGCTAAAGATGTACTATATCTTGTTCAAAGTTACCCATCAAGTTCATGTCAGATCTTAGAGCAGAAAACTCAAGAACTTTTGCTTCCCAGACCAGGACGCTAGCTATCAAAAATTCTCATAACCCCGTGAACTCAATGAGGGAATTCAATAGAAACTCTAGTTCTCATTCGAAAGACCATTTCACAGAGGTATAGACTAGAGATTTTAATAGTTGAAAACTGTTGTATCTTGGATTGAAAAATTGATTTACAGTAGATTTTAATGCTCCCAGCAAAAGGTTTTTGGCATTTTATATCCTAGTGTTTGTCACTCTTTTGTGCTGACACAACTGTAAATCTTGATTATAGCTCCATTTCCAGTTAATATAGACTTTGTGCATGTAATCTTCAGCTCCTTTTTCTTCTGAAAATTGAGAACATATTAAAACTAATCTTAAGAGTTTCTATAAGGCAAAAATATCAAAAGTAATCATAATGACATAGCCTGTGTGGCCAAGGACAAAATGGTGTTAAAAGATAACAACCAGATTTGAGGAAGGTGCACTGAATATAAAGGAATCTGTGGCTCCATGTAAGATGGATCATTCCATTTCTGGTTAACAGGGTCTCATATATTCTTTTCCTATTATGGAAGAAAGTACTATTTTTTCATTAAGTTTTTTATTTTGAGATAATTGTTACATGTAATTCTAAGAAGTAATAGAAAGACACTATGTATACTTTACCTAGTTTCCCACGATGTAACATCTTGCAAAACTATGGTACTAACCAGGATATTGCCATGGATACAGCCAAGGTATGAAACATTCCCATCACCGCAAGGATGCCCCCCGTTACCCAGGTATAGGCACGTTCACCTTTCTCTTGCCCACTACTGGCCCTTAACCACAGGAAATCACTAATCTCTAATCCATTTCCATAACTTTGTCATTTAAAGAATGTTACA
This sequence comes from Varecia variegata, assembly GCA_028533085.1. NCBI lineage: Eukaryota > Metazoa > Chordata > Mammalia > Primates > Lemuridae > Varecia > Varecia variegata. Next base: position 101,958,243 of record CM052439.1, on the reverse strand, counting down.
TAAATAGGATCATTTATCGCATAACCTTTTGAAACTGGCTTTTTGCACTAAGCATAATTTTCGGGAGATTCATCCAGGTTGTTCCGTGTATCAATAGTTTATTCTGTTTTTTTACTGAGTAGTATTCCATGGTATAAATGTCAACCAGAGTGTTTAACCACTCACCCATTGAAGGGTATGTGGACTGTGTCCAGAGTTTGGCTATTATCAATAAAGCTGCTATAAACATTCATGTACAGGATTTTTTTTTGCATGAACACAAGTTTTCATTTCTTCGGGATAAATTACCAGAAGTATAATTGCTTGGTTGTTTGATAGTAGCATGTGTAGTTTTTTAAAGAAATGGTCAAACTGTTTCCCACAGTGGTTGAACCATTTTACATTCCCACCCGCAATGTATGAGCATCCAGTTTGTCTTTACTTCTGGGGTGGGGTTGGGAGTTCAAGCCCCCCACCAGGCTCCAGTGCTGTCTCCCTTGCTGGTGAGGATGATAAGTGGTGCCTTGTTACTGCTCCCACATGGCCGCCACTCATCACAGGGGGCCTGGGATGGAGTGGGGTGGCCTGGTCACCACCAGGCAGAGATCAAAGTCCTTGCTCCCCATCAGGCCTCCTCTCTACTACCTCAGTGGGGAGAGGGGTAGACAGCTCATTACTGCTGGGCAGGGGTGGAAGTCTAGACTCTCCACTCAATGTTTTTGTACATACCACCCAGCAGGAGAATTGGGGTGCCTCATTATAGCTCAGGGAAGGTGGAATTTCAGTCCCCTACTTGGCCTTTTCTGATATGAGTACAGATTGGGACACAGTTTTTGTGGTGTTCGGCTGGAATGGAACAGCTATTATCTAAAGTTTTCTGTCTCGTTAGACTGTCCCTCTCCTGGTCCTTTGGCTTAAGGCTTTTGCTTTTTGTTTTTTCTCTGTGCCTGTTGTCATTATTGAGTTCCTGGCCTTTTCAGCTCCCTGTCTGGGATCTATGAGGCAAAAAGAAAACCCAGAGAACTCACTGCTGTGACTTTTCTTGGGTTCCCGAGATCTCTAGGCAGGGGATGGCAGAGAAGATAGCATCTCTCCACCTTTCAAAGTTTTCTTATGTTTGTTTTCTACGTAGAGCATAAGACTTCTAGTTGTATTTGGTGGGCAGAATAAGGAAAAATGTGTCTACTCCATTTTCCTGAAGTGAAAGTCCTCATATATTTTTAACAAACATGTTAGTTCAATTTTCTAAAAGATCATAAAGTAATTAGGTTGATTTCTTCATTCACCTCATCAACAAGCATGTTTTTGAGTTCCGAGTGTGACCCAGGTACAGACTAGGAGATAGAATAGAAGAGTAAATGAGACGCAGTCTAGGCCCCATAAAGTTCGCAGGCTAGTAGAAGAACATTTCCTGTTCTTGAAAAAAAAACAAAACAAAAAAGAAAACAAAACAATAACCAGTTCTAACAACATAATGACCATGGTAATAGTGCTATGCACAAGATATTATTTTTGGTGAGATCCTCTCAAAACTTTAAACTCCCACCTTTTGCCCCTCATCCCCAAGCAGTCCTGAAATAATCTGATACACACAGAAGCCAAGATCAATGGGTTTTCCTTAGACCTCTTACCAGAAGATTAAATAGAAGAAATTAACATAAAAATAGCACATACAATTTTAAGTCACGTTATGGCATATGGAAGCTAAAAATGCCCCTTGCTGGCAACATTCCAGTCTCTGGAACAACCTTCCAGTTACTAAGGGTAGCTGGCAAGTGTTTCTGTTCTGGTTTCCTTCTAGTTTCTCTTCTGTGCTTTCTGATGCAGGCGAATGCGGGCAGCACTATTTGCCCTCCGTGAACCTCAAGCACGTGCTTAAACTGTGAATTTCGTGTTTTTGAGTATTATGGAGTTACTTATACATTATTATAAGATGTGAAGCAGAAATACTGTAGTTTTCAACCTCAGGGTTATGGTTTTTTGCTTTTCTTTGAATGATCACTTAATCCCAGTTTGACTTTCTTCAACTCTACCTTGTCCTTCAAGACTGTCCCATTCCTCTTCCATATCCCTCTCTCTCTTTTCTGCTGTCTTTTGTTATAAACCAGGATCCTCTCCTGGTGAGAGTGGCCTTATTCTTGCTTGCTGTGGCAAACTTACTAGCATATGTGTTTCCTGTTAATTTTCCTGCTCCTGCACATTCTACTTTTGGTATATCTGAAAATTGGTACCTAACCCAGAAGAGTTTCTTTTTTTTTTTTTTTTTAAATACACGTTTTCTTTTAATTGAGAGTCTCTAACTCTATTTCCTTTCTTCAAATTCAGAAAATTTTATTTATCTATTTTTTACCGTTTAAAGCTGTTTTTTCTTCAAGGGACATTGCAGTTTGAGTTTGTTACAGAATCAGAGCCTAGAATTGGGTGGGTCTCAGTGGGCACCCAGCCTAATACCTGCCCTGTTTGCTAACTGCTTATGCAGTAGGCTTGACAAATGATATAAAGTATTGTAGAAGCAGTGCTTTCTCTCTGCATTTCTTATGTTTTGCCAGATGATAGTTTTAATGTCTTTATTCCTTTTCTTTGGAAAATATGTAAGGTCTGAGTATTTTTCTGTCTCTTAGCACTTAACATCTACACCCAATTAAATGCTCAGCAAGCAGACACACAAAAAGGAAGAACTGATAGCTACAAGGGGAGACATGAGAAGGAAAATGGCAAAAAAGGAAATTCTGACTAGTCAATTGTCATGGCACGTCACTTAACTAAAGTGCACTACTTGAGAGTAAGCTCTGGCTACTCAGAGAGGTTTTCCTAGAATTTTCTGTTCTCATGAAGATCACTCCAGATAAGTATAGATTTAAGCAGAATGAATAACTTCACCTCTGAATGAGCACTTGCTGAAAATGAATTTGTTTTGCATACCTATTCTTATTAGGTTAACATAAAATAATACTTATGTGTTTTGCAAACCAGCTTGGAAAGAAAGTATCTGTGTTTATGTTAACAAGAACAACATGCTGTATTTTACAATGTTTTCTTAGTTCAGCTCTGCAATGAAGCACTGTAATCACATTTGCTTTAGCATGACATGTAAGCTAAGGAAACCAGGTCCTCAGCATTGCTGCTAACAGAATGATAATCCATCATTCTGAACCCCTGGTTTATTGTATCATTACTATTTTGTGATGGTTTCATTTTGACTCAAGTTCTTAGGTCTCTTCCAATTATAACTCTAATTTCCTTATCCCTACTGTTATTCTTCCTAAGGTCTTAAAAAAACACGTATAGGGTAAACTACAATAACAAATAAATCCTCACAGGTATAATGGCTCACACACAATAGAAGTTTAATTCTTGCTCATTTCCCAGGCTGGCGTTGGTGGTTAGTAGGTGGCTTTTCTCCAAATAATGATTTAAGAATCTGGGTTTTCTTCCAACTTCTGTCACTGTCATCTCCTAGAATCTGGTTAAAATTGGCAACTAGTGAAGAGACATACATCCATTCTTAAAGTTGCTGCCCAAAAAATGATGCACATAATTTATACTTGCATTGCTATAGAGATAACTAAGTCATTTGATCCTGCCTAACTCCAAGAGAAACTTGGAAATATATTCTAGCTATGTGTCTCAGACATAATTCAACTACAGTAGAAAGAGGAAACATTGGTCTTTGCCACATTTCTATGAATTTTTTCTTTTTTAAAAACAGCTATACCTCTGGAATTAGTCTTTTGGGGGCATACAACCAGTAGAAGGTCGCTAGGATTTTCTGTGTTCAAACTTTAGTGCAAGTCAGAAATCTCGCTTGATAAATG
>CM052439.1:101916886-101954349 GCA_028533085.1 Varecia variegata | reverse complement strand
TGTGAGCTAGGCTGATGCCATGGCACTCACTCTAGCCCGGGCAACAAAGCAAGACTCTGTCTCAAAAAAACAAAAAAAAAAAAAAAAAAAGAAAAGAAACTATTAGGTACCTAGCACTATGCTAGGTGCTAATGGAATTACAAAGGTTCATCCTGTGCTCTCCAAATCCTCAACATATGTGATTTTCAGAATATGTGAAAATAAAGGAAGAAAAAAACCAAAAACATACAGAAAGTGATTCCATGGACAGGCTTAGCATGGAAATTTGTTTCAGATTTATCAAGGCAACATACCCATTAATTGCATGTTACAGATTAAGTGGAATGATAAGACTCACAGGTATGTCACGGGAATCTGCCAGCTCTGAGAGGTCTAGCTTTGAAATATGAATGATGTGAAAAATATCTGACTCTATTGGATTGACTTAAAACTTCTCAAGAGTCAAATAGCAGCAAGCAAAAGTCGCCACATCAAAAGTGATTGTCAAATAAATTCTGACATTATAAACAGCTTCCACCATTAACAGTAAATATTTACAGATAAAGGTTTTAGAGATTTGTTTGTTATATTGAAAACCTCAAACTGGCATACAGACCTCTTGAGTGACAACATTTCTTTTTGGTAAGTATGTAGTTCATAAGAAGCTTAGACAGGTGATTTAGTATACCCTTAATCACCAAAAAAGACTACCTAGTGAGATGACTAAGGGTTAGAGGTTTTATTCTCAGTGACCTAACAGAGTGAGCACATCTCCATTATTGTCTTTTTTTAAAAATTATCTTTATTCATTAATGTAGTATAGTAGTATAGAAAAGAAGAACCATTGTTACCGGTTATTTTGTAATGAGGTGAAGTTCACATGACATACAACTAACCATTTTAAAATGTACAATTCAGTGGCATTTAGTACATTAGCAATGTCATGCAACTACCACCTCTCTCTAGTTTCAAAACTTTTTCATTACCCCAGAAGAATGCCTTATACCCATTAAATAATCAATCCTCATATTCCTCTTCCCCAGCCCCCTGCAACCAACAGTCTGCCTTCTGGCTCTGTGGATTTACCTATTCTAGACATTTCATATCAAAGGAAGCATATAATATGCAATCTTTTGTGTCTAGCTTCTTTCAGTTAGTATAATGTTTTTGAAGTTCAAACAAGTCATAGCGTGTATCAGTACTTCCATTCATTTTTGTGGCTGAATAATATTCTATTGTCTATATATATACCACAATTTGTTTATCCATTCATCTGTCTATGGCAGGGTTTTATTACTGAGACTTTATTAATTCCATACAGCAGGGCTTAACTTAAACTCTTATTCTGGGCAACATAATTCAATTTTATTTTAAAAATGCATACTCACATATAGAAAGAAAGAAAAAGAGAGAATGAAGGGGATAAAGGAGAAGGAAAAGAGAATGGAATATCACTTTGAAGGATATATTGCAAAATTCTTTTCTGAATTTTCTGAATGCTTGGAATCAGCATATATTAATTTTGTATTCACAGTAATTGTCAATAAGTATGTATACAATATCAGCTCTACAGTGGAAGCATCTTATTGCATGGAGGCAGTTTCTAGGCTTTAGTGTAGGAAAGTGAAACCAATCAGAGCCTGGTGGTCTCACTGAGTTGAGGACAGGGATCAGAGATTGGAGAAGCTATTGCAGCTAGAATTTGTGCCGCAGAATGCCGAAATAAAAGGAGCTACACAGAGAGAGATCTCTGTAGATCTGCAGACAGATCCCCTGGAGTCTTTGGCTGAGTACAGATCTACACAAATGTGGCAGAGAACTGACAACATGGGAAAAACAAAGCACTAGAAAGGAATAGGTAGGACAATTTCCAGAGCTCACATAATGCTGATAACAGTATGCATTCTCAGCAGCAGAATGAAATAAGCTCATAATCCATGAGGCAACAAGTAGTGAAATCTTTCAAAGGATATTGCCTTAGAAGTCAGAGTATATTAGCCCTAGACTAAAGACTGCTCCAGAGCCCTCCTTAAATGAAGAATAAGAGAAAACCTGGAGATCAGCCAACTGATTCCAAGTAGCTTAACTGTATGTCACCACCCCTCCGCCCCCGCCAAAAAAAATCCAACACTATTTAAAGTAATATAATATGGCCAACAAAAACGTAAAATTAACACTATATAGCATCAAATTAAATATTTATTTGTGGTTTTCTTTTGTGTTCATTTTGCTTTGAGTTTATTTGGTTCCTTGTATCTCTGGATTAATTTTTTTTAAAACATGTTTGAGAATATCTTGACTATTATATCTTTATTTTTTTTCTGCCTATTTTTTTATCTTCTCCCTTTGTCCTTGCATGTATGTTAGATGACTTGACATTGTTTTTTATGTCACTGAGATTGTTCAAGTTTTTCAAGAATTTTTTTTTCTGCTTTTAAATTTGAATTTTTAAAAAATTGATCTGCCTTCGATTTCACTGATATTTTTTCCTCTGATGTCTTTTATCTGTGCTTAATAAATTTTTCACTTCAGATATTTTATTTTTCAGTTTTATAATTTTCATATTTTAAATATAATTTCTAGTTCTCTCTTGAGATCCCTCATCAGTTCACTTAGCATGTTCATCTTTTCCTTTAAATCCTTGAATATATATTCATAATAGTTTTATAAAACTGCCTTTATCTACTAATTTTAACAATGGTGCCATCTCTAAATTTTTTTCTATTGACTGATATTTTTTCTCTTGTTTTAGGTCACACTTTCTGTCTCTTTGTCTCATAATTTTTAAAATCAATATTACATGCTGTATCCTGTGGATGCTACATTGTTGAGACTCTTGATCATGTTATCTTCCTTTAATAGTGTTGAGTCTTCTTCTGGAAGGCAGTAAATTTATTGGAGAGTCAATTTGAACTTGTAAGTGCACGCTTCAGGCTTTTCAGGGCAGTTCGAGAGTAGTGCTTTATCTAAGGTTAGAAGGAGCTGTATTTATTTATTTGTATCTTAATTGAATGCTGGGCATGTTCAAACAAGGTCTCTCTACTAAGGCTGGTCAGAACTCCAACATCTCACAGCACTTTGATACCTCTAGAATCTCTTTTCAGCTCCTCACCCCCAGTAGTTGTTTTGTGCCATACCTCATGCAGTACTCCTGCATGTACATGCATAGCTTAATATTTAGTCTAGACTCAAGGGGACCCTTATGCAGATTTCTGTGCAATTTCTTTCCCTTCAATTTTCTGTCTGACAAATTCCAGCCTTCTCAGCCATTCTGAACTCTGAATTCTGTGTCTTCTGCCTAGCTAGACCTTTCTTGTCCATTGGAGCTCTCCTTCTCTGGGTTATGATTTTGAGAGGACCCCCAGGCAGAAAGCTAGGATGAATATGGCGCTCAACCCACATGCTTTCCTACTCTTCAAGGATCACACCCAGGTCTCATTCATTGTGCATTGGCTGAAAAGAGTTGCTTTACATAGTTTTGTCAAGTTTTATAATTATTTATAGTTTTAGGTATGATATCCATTAGACCATTATAGCCAAAATTGGAGGTTGCTTATTCACTTTTGTTTTTCAAATTATCTAAACTTGCATCAACACCCTTTCACCAAGTATTTATTTTGTTCTAAAATGTTCTTATCTTCATATATTTCCTTGATCAACTTCTTATTATCCTTCAGATCTCTATTCAAACATCCCCTTCTGTGATCGCTGGATCTGGAGTATGAGCCCATCTAGTCAGTATTTCAGTGCACTGTTTTATTTTCCTCACAGCCTTCATTACTTTTGCAAACACTTTGTGGATTATTTGTATGCTCCTTCATCATCTGCCTGTCTTCAGAAGAATGTTAACTCCTCGAGAGCAACGGCTTTTCAGACTTGTTTACTGCTGCACTCCCAGAGCCAATGCAATGACTGGCACTGACAGGTGTTTAAAAATGTTGGTGTAAAAATAATGAAGAGGGCAGAAAGTTGCTAAGGCCCTTCAACCCTGATTTAACCAGGTGTGTGTAAATAATACTGGCTGGAGTAACTCATGTGCAGCAGGTTTAAGTTTCAAATACCTGAATAGTCTATTTCATCCTGAATCTTCTTGAGAGTGTACCCTTTCCTCTGGCGCAGGGAAAATGTGCTCACCTTATTTTGAAGAAATGGAACATAGAACACTTATCCTCACTTTACTTAGTTTTATCTCATTTAGTAATTCATATTTTAATGATATTTTACAAAAATGTACAATATATCAGAAAACCGCATTCTATAACTGAATATGTTAGAAGAAATTTTATAAAGACTTCCACATGATTCAATGGGTATTCCTTCTTTCTGAATGGATTTTGGAAACTAAATAATTAATATGTGGCAAATTAATTTTGTTTATGGAATTTTCTTTTAATGTTTGAAGAATGAGACAAAGATTAAAGATATTTTCTTAATTGAAACTGAAAATGCTGATAAAATTTAAAATAATTTTAATGTTTTCTGCTATGACACACTTTCAATTGTTTATCCCTTGAACCTAAAAATCCATTTTATTTTTGTTCTGAATTTCTAATTTACCTCTCCATAAAGTCATAGGTTTTTGTTTCCTTATATGTCTGATTATTTCAATGCTCTCTCCAAATGAAATTATTTTCCTGTTTTAAATAACTTGTGCACTTATAAAGTCACTTCCAAACATTTCTTTTAATCTTACAATGAATAATAATTAAAGATATAATTTTAGCACATGCTACATATTTGTCTTAAATGTCAATACAGAAAATATTTAAAATGACTTTTAGTCACAAAATAAACCTCAAAAGGGTAGGAATACACTACAATATTAGAGTATAAAGAGAAATAGTCTCTTTATGTTTCTCGGCCATAATTTTCCTTGTGGTAGATCTTATAATTGAGAAATATTCTTTTCAGGGTAGTAAAATGAAAGAGCCTGTAAACAGCTATGTAAACGAGTGTTTTAAAAATATACAACTACAGGCATAATTTTGGCTTTCTTCGATGTATTGAATGCCTTAGAGATCAATGAGTGCTTTTGTAGCATCTGTTGAAAAATGGTATGTTATGCTTGAGGCATACTGAAGAAATTGGAGTATTTTCAGTATTCTATGACTTGATGAGAAACAATAACAGCAACAATATATTATTAATATGCATGTTAGGATAACTTCATGGTTTAAAGGATTTGAAAATATTTACATGAGCTGTCTTTGAATATGTTTAGTGAAGCAAGGTCTTCTTAAAGTTTTAATGTGAGAACACTGAGATAGTGTATAGATCCTTCTCACAGTGTGCTAAGCCAAGACCAGATGTGCTTATTTAACACATAATGTACATTGCATGGAAAACAATTTTCAGAATGTAGGTCTTTGGTTCATGAAGCATCCCTTGCAATTAATATAAAACGAGAATCAGATTTGGCAATAATACAACAAATTAGATTCAGTAAACCCTGTCTTTGGTGGGGACCTACCCCAAGCACACTGAAATTGGAGTTTTATTAAGAATTTTACATTCTTTGTCTATCACTGCTTTGGTTTTTAAACCCAGTAGTTGTTCCATTTTTTTTGAAATTTCATCTGGAGGGATCCATGTTTATCTCATTTTAATAGATACAAATCTCATTAAAAAGGCTGAAAAAATATGCATGTGTCATGTAGTAGACAAATAGAAAATTTTGACTTCAGATCTCCTTCAGTCACACTGAGAAATACCTTCAAGCTCATTTATTTGTCATGAGATGACAGGTTTGTATTTGAGAAAATTGGATCGTGCCTTTCAGTATACCATAAACATAAACCCACCACCTAATAAATATTCTACAGTTCCTGATAACTGACCAAACATATCTACATGACTTTCACGGTGGAAGGATGAAGAATCCTTTGTGCTATGCCAGTTTTCACATGTACTTTCTTCTTCCATATGAGCTCTCTAGGAAATTGTGCAGCAAAGACATATTCATCTGACATATTATACATTGAATTTATTTTGTTTTTTATTCATCTCCCTCACTAGAATGTAAGCTTAGTGAGGGTGGAATTTTTTTGGTCTTTTTGGTTTATTTATTTGTTTCTCCAATGTCTAGAACAGTTCTTGATATATGATAGATGCTCTATAAGTATTTGTGGTCAAATACGTAAATATATTAAGTGAAAAAGGCAAAGTGCAGAACAATGTGTACAGTACACCATTATTTATGTGAAAAGTAGGGAAAATAAGCATGTACAAGCTTGTGTGTACATAAAACATCTCTGAAAGGGACCACAGGAAAACAAATCACTGGTTGAATAAAGGCCGAGGAGCAGGGTGGCTGGAGAGCGAGATTGTTCATTATATATTTTAAAATACATTTCAACTTTGAACTATGTGGATTAATTATCTATTCCAAATATCAGTTAAAAATTAAAATAATTTCAAAAAATACAAGGCAGAAAGCAACAAGTGCAAGGAAAAAGCAGATAAAGTGCTAAATGACTTCCAGTGGGGGAAAACACAGAGGTGGGGTTGGTCTGAGGGACCGGCGGTGTGTGGACATGTGGGTGACACTGGAGAAAGCACACTGTGTGCAAAGAGCACGGGCCTCCCAGGTGCAGGGAACACACAGCACAGCTTGGGAACAGATACGGTTCGGCTCAACTAGAATCAAACATATGTTGATAAATAGTTTAGAACGAAATTGTGGAGGCCTCAATTGCCAGGTTACAAAATTCGGACTTGAAATTGTCAAATAAGTTGACTCTTAATAATAACGACATGACATACATCCTGGAATTCTATGGTATTATTAAGTAAAAGATGAATAAAAGTAGATATAAATTACCTTAAAGAGAGAGCTAGATGAGGCCATATTGAGAGGAGAGGAAAGGAGAGACAAAATCAGACATTTAATAAACATCTAGTTTTTTCAGATTTCTATTTTTCTTACAAAACTTATGATACATATTCACTGTAAAACTATTCATCCCATATGACATAACTATAGCAAAATTAATCTCCATTGTTGGTCAGCTTCTCAGAGGCAGCATGTCCTTATAGGTAACATGTTCAGATTTGTTTTCTGAATTTTTTGAATAAATATATAATCCTTTAAAAATGGGATCCATATTGTACACACTGCTTTGCAATTTAATTTATTACATTGGCATCATTCTGTGTCAATTCATATAGGGCTATGACATTCCTTTTACAGTGGATAAAAATAATGTTCCATTGTGGGGGGCACATGATTATTTTAATCAGTTCAGCCTAAGGGGATGTTAGAATTGTTTTCTGTATTTGTGTTAAAGACAAAAAGTATTTTCAGTTAAAAAGATCATTAGATATTACTTTGCTTTTATTGCTGTTGCCTTTGAATTCTAGTTTTGTTTTCATAAAGTTGATAGATGACTTAGTACTTGAACGGTAGCCTTTCTTACTTATTATGCAATTTAGAAATTCTAACAATGTTAGAGAAAAACTGAAAAGCAAATTACATGTTTTAGTTATCTATTGTGATATAATACAACACCTTAAAAGTTAGGGCTTTAATCAATAATTTGTATTTCTTTCTGGTTCTGTGTGTTAACTGGATATTGGTGGGTGGTTCTCATTTGGGATCCTTAATGCTGTTGGGGGCAGATGGTGCCTGGGGCTGGATCGTCTGAAGGCTCAACTGGGCCAGTGTCTAAGATAACGTCTTCATTTATAGTTAGGTCCTCAGTGCTCCTTGCTTTTACACTATTCATTTCCTCTCCATGTGGTTTAGGCTTCTTAGAGAATGATGGTCTAGTAGTTGTGCCTCATAAATGGTAGCTAGCTTCCAAGCAGCAGAAAACAGAAGTCACTAGGCTAAAGATTATGCCAAGAATTGTCATGGCATCATATCTACCATGGTCTTTTTGTCAAAGCAGTCATCAGTTTCAACAAAGTGGAGAGCCTGATTCTTGATGGAAGTGTGGCAAAATCACATTGCAGAAGAAAATGTGGATGGGAGATCTTGTAGTGACATTTTGGGAAAATGCTATCTGCCATAGTATGTTACATGTGTTCTCTAAGGAGTGAAGTGAAGTTTCTACCCCATCCTCTGATAAAAAGCCATCTGGGTTATCCAATTATATTATTGCTACAAAACACACCTAGCACTAATTGTTTAACCAGGCATTATATTGTTTGTGCTTAAGTTTCTTTACATGTATCATGTATACAACTTGTATAAATGTAATAATTCTTTCAATTAATATTTATTAATCACCTACTATGCATCTAGTTTTTGGGTCTGCAAAGATGAATATCACACATCCTCAGAATGTCTAACTAACTGGTGAAGTAGGGAAAACAAATATCTAAACAAATGTAATGGCGTGGTAAAGACACAATGGGAGAAGTTGTTTCATGATGGCTTGTTGTAAAAGTGGAGGAGTGGTCATCAGAAGGTTAATAGTGGAGATGACAGAAGATGAAGCTTGGAGATAAGTTAGAGTTACCCAATAGTTAAGATATGCAAGACATTTGAGACAGAAAAGTCATAGAGACATGAAACAGCTGGATAGAGGGGACATGAATAGATTTTCATTTTAGAAAAACAAAATATTGTGGCAGTGATATAGAGAATGGATTGGGGATGTATGAGATTAGAGGCAACAGATCATATTAGAATCTATTTCTTGGTGAGAGATCATGCCTAAATGAAAAACAAAAAGGCACGGGAATGGAAATGCAAGGTCAGATACAAAAAAGGTTTAGATGACATTTATAATATTTGTTCACTGACTACTTGAGTATTAGGCTGAGAAAGAGAAGGGAATCTAGAATGACTCCTAAGTGTTTGGCTAGGGCATGTGGTGGCTGGAAGTGCTATTCACAAAGAAAGGAATGCAGGAGAAGGAGCAGGATTGGAACAGTCTGTGTTTGAAACATCCATGGGAAATCCAGGTGCAGATGTATCACATTCAAGGATCTTAAGCTGGACATATGGGTTTGGGACTCATCAGCAAGTAGGTAGCAACTGAATGCATGAGCTTGGTTAGCTCACATGGAGGAGGAAGATACTGAAGAAGAACGAGCAATGAAGACCAGAGAGCAAGGAAGAGAAGAGGCAAGAGTGTAACAGGGAAATGGGGGATGGACAAAGTAGCAAGATGAGAGTGGCAGTGTAAAAGTTCTAGAGAGGTCAGGCAAGTTAGGTCAGCAAAGAGTCTGTTCCATTTGGACATTAAGAGATCACTGGTACCTTTGCCTATTCAGTATAGTTATGTCAGCTAAAGGTGGTCAGTTTTGTGTCAAAAGGGTGAGGGAAAAGTGGGACAGGAGAAATTACTTTTAAGTGACATAGTTGTTTTCAATACAGTCATGTGCCACACCATGACTTTTTGATCAATGGAGACTATATATCCAAAGGTGGTCTCCTAAGATTATAATGGAGCTGAAAAATTCCTATTGCTTAGTGATGATGTAGCCATGGTAACATCCTAGTGCAATGCATCACTCATGTGTTTATGGTGATGTGGGTGTAGACAGACCTACTGGGCTGCCAGTCGTATAAAGTATAGCACATACAATTATGTGAAGGACATAATACTTGTTGATAATAAATGACTATGTTACTGGTTTATGTGTTTACTATAGTATATTTTTCTCATTATTTTAGAGTGCACTTCTACTTATAAAAAATAAAAGTTAACTGTAAAACAGGCTCAGACGGGTCCTTCAGGAGATATTCCAGAAGAAGATTGTCATCATAGGAGATAATAGTTCCATGCGTGTTATTGTCCCTAAAGACCTTCCAGTGGGACAAGGTGTGGACGTGGAAGACAGCGATATTGATGATCTTGATCCTGTGTAGGTCTAGGCTAACGTGTATGTGTTAGTGTCAAATGTTTGTGTCTTAGTTTTTAACAAAAAAAACTCAAAAAGTAAAATAAAAATTTAAATAGAAAAAATATTATTGACAAAAGATAATAAGAAAGAAAATGTTTTTGTATAACTGTCCAACGTTTGTGTTTTTACATTAAGTGTTCTTACAACAGAGTCAAAAAGTTGAGAAAATTAAAAAGTTTATAAAGTAAAAATGTTACAGGAGGGTGAATTTATTATTGAAGAAAGAACATTTTGTAAAATTTAGTGTAGCCTAAGTGTACAGTGTTTATAAAGTCAACAGTAGCATGTAGTAATGTCCTGGGCCTTCACATTCACTCACCACTCACTCACCCAGAGCAATTTCCAGTCCTGCAAACTCCATTTATGGTAAGTGTCCTATACAAGTGTACCATTTTTTATCTTTCATACTATACTGTTACTGTACTTTTTCTATGTTTAGATATGTTTAGATACACAAATACTTACCATTGTGTTATAATTGTCTACAGTATTCATTACAGTAACATGCTACACAGGCTTGTAGCCTAGGAGCAGTAGGCTATACCATGTAGCCTGGGTGTGTAGTAGGCTATGCCATCTCAGTGTTTGTAAGTATGCTCTATGATGTTCACACAATGACAGAATTGCCTAGGATTTCTCAGATCATATCCCTGCCATTAAGTGACACATGACTATATTTACCTGAATGTTTTAGTGCATTCTTTTTTGGTGGTATTTCTTTTCACGTATGATTGTACAGCATACTTGATTGTGTAACTCTATGACAAGCAGCTTTAAGTCTGAATTATTTCCTGATAATCATTTTTCCCTAAATATAAAGATACTACATAAATGTGGGTTGATTTTTTACCTTTTTTTTTTTGCCATGTGCTGCCTTAGCATCTAGGTGAACTTAATTCCCTGTCTCAACCTTAGGAAATCATTCTTATAAGTTTAAATATTTCTGTTTTTAAGTGACCCTCCCCAAAACACAGACTCTTTTGGTTGATGTGACATTTTGGCATGAATAAAACTACATTGAGAAAGGATAGGGAAGGTTGTAGTGGGACATACATAAACTTTGAACATGAGCATGGGAGGATATGCCACACCGGGACATTTGGAAAAAAAAAAAACTTGAATTTCCATAGGGTGTGTAATTTTTTCTGTATAAATTCCAATGACATTTCTAGTAGGGAATAAGATAGGGAAATAGTCTTTACTGAGCACCTACTGTGTTCTCTTGTATATGTTACCTCATTTTATAGTCACAAATATCCTCTAGAGTAGATATTATTATCCCTACTTACAAATGGTAATATTGATGCCCCAAAAGGTTGAATTAGTTGTTCAAGTTTACATTGCTAATTTAAAAACCAGAATTTGAATGAAATTTTTCCAAAGCCTTGCAATTTTCAGTCCTTAGGCTAACCCATTCTTACCAATGTGTGATATTTATATACATTCCCAGGTCTTGTGTCCCAGTGCCTCAGATTAGAACTCAAAGTCCTCTATTTTCTCCCTCTCATATATTTCATTCTATTAGTCAAGATTCTTATGGTTGTTAGTAACAGACACTTCATTCAAATTGACTTAAGCAGAAGTGGCAATTTATTGGCTCATATAGTTGAAAGTTCTGAGGGATATTGAAATTCAGACATGACTGGATCCAGAGTTCTCAAAAAAGATTGTCAAGAATCTGTCTCTTTTTTTCTATGCATGATCATTTCTTCCATTTGTATTGACCTCTTTCTCAGGCAGGCTGTCCCCAGGTAGTGGCCAAGGTCACCACTAGAAGCTCCAGGTTTACTCAGTACCAGCTGAGTAGAACCAAAGGAAAGATTGTGTCTTTCCCAGAAATCTTCAGACACTTCCTGGTATTGTTCTGATTGGTCAGTTTCAGTCACATGCCCATCCCTGAACTAATCCCTAAGATGGTAGATGTGTATTGTTCTCATTGGCCAGGCTTGAGTCACATTCTCAACTTGTGAGCCTTAGCCTCACCCAAACCACTGCAATCTAGAAATGGGAGAAGGGTGTTTCTCCACAGGAAAATCAGGATGCTATTAGAAAAGAAAGGGAATGGAATCCTGGAAAGTCACAAACAACAGATGTCCACTATTCATTTTCACATTATTATCCCTTGGGCCTTCTGCTCTAGTCACTTATGCAGATATGATTATGAAATAATTTTCTCATTTGCACATTCCTACCTGCTGTTTCCTTTGCACTTGTTATTTCAGTCCACCAATTCTTTCAAAGACTTTCTGTTGAGCTTTCTCATCTTTACTCTGCATTCTGGAAGCATTGAGAAATCTCATTTTCTGGAAGTATATGTTGGTAAATGTTATTAGGTTTTTTTAGATGTATATATATTATTTTTGCCATATAACCTATAGCAGGGACTACCTCTTATTTTTATATAAGTATTCAAAGCCCAGGGGACAGGAATCCACACACAAATTGGGCTATAATTTAATTGGAAGACAATCATCCTAACCTTCCCACCAGGTCATCCAGTGAAAGTGAAAGGCTGAATTTGGGGAATGTCATTTAGTAAAATGCTTTGTGATTATATTGGAATAAACCAATTTGAATTCATGGGACATGCATACCAGCTCCCTGTAGACCTAGTGCAGCTTCCACATTTCCACCCTGCCTCCATTAAAGTACTCATTCATTCATTCATTCATACTATGTTGTGCTAAAGATTTTGGGGGCCATTCCTTGGAAGCTTTCATCTTCCAGCCTGATGAATAAAGTGCAAGTCTACAAGTTTTGATCTTTCCTCTGTCTTTTCTTGACTTCAATCTCTCTTTTTTTCCTCTATGTTTCTCCCATGCATCACCATTCTTCTTTCCTTTTTTCTGCTGTCCCTTTCTTTGTGTCCTCACCTCTTGACTCCTTTCCCTTTCTGGTATTCCTTCTCTATTTCTTGAGTTAATTAGCATTGCAATTAAATTCTATTTGACTACATAGTTTTTAACCAATCCTTAAGAGATAAATAGGAATAAAAATTATTGAAATCTTCATGTTCTTCCTTTGTCCAGGATATATTATGATCACCCTGATTGGAAAATAGGCAACACTAAGATTCTTTCTAAAAATACAATTCAAACAAAATAAGCAAATTAGTGTAGAAATTTTCCTGAGCATTTACTTGATGGTTCTTTATCTTATAGTAAATATGAGAAAATTTTCTTTCTACTAGACATTTTCAAGGGTATCTTTTTTATAGTATAAAAAAAAATCCCCTTTGTAAAATCTCTACTCCAGGCAAAATGGCCCAATAAGTGATTTCAAACTCTCATGGATATTAGTGGAAATTGTTTAAAAAAAAATTGAGTAGTATACATTCTTTATTTGCTAATACCAAAATAAAATTGAACTGAAAAGTCAAATTTTCGTGTATTATAGTAATCTAAATAAAATTGAATGGTGTGGCTTTTCTTTTCCTATTCCATTCAAATATTTATTAATCTGGCAAAAGAATAAATCCAACACTCTTTCTTGATCAACTCTGGGCCTAACAATTTCTCTTATTTAATGTCCATACAACAATTGGGTTACTATATAAAGAAGAATAAGAAAACTATGTCATCTTTAAATTTGCATCTTAGTTGTCAATAAAAAAATTGGATTTTTCATTTTACTATTTTATTATTGTTTATTTATTAAATTATTATAATTATTTTATTGTTTATTATTCTTGTTTTTCATTGTTTTATTGGTTTTTTATTGGCTTTTTAAATTGTTCCATTTTAATATGCCTCTCTGCAAAGTTATGGTAAAAATATACCTGTTTTAAATAAAATAAAAACAGAATGAACATATTATAAGGAAAGGTAAGCTTCAGACCAAATCTCAAGTATAAATAATTTTCCTATTCTTTCCATAATAAGAAAGAGAAAAATAGGAATTGGACCAAATAACTGCTGTGATGCTGCGGTGATGCCCATGGCAACGCTTTTGGTGGTGAATTGAGAGCAATTCATTTTGTGTACAGGATATTTAATCTTCCTGACAGTATGAAATGCTTCATAAAGAGATTTTCCTATATTTGGTCTCTTATACTTCATACCCTAATATCATAGAAAGGCAGGTCTATACAGAGAGTAATGGGAGAGATGAGAATGAGCAGATATAATATGTGCTCAACAAAGTTTAAAATCTTGTTGGAGTACTTATAAGTGGTCTTTTATTTTTGATTTATTTTTTAACCTTGACTTGACAAAATCCCAGCTAGATAAGTATAAAATCAAAGCAAAATAAAACAGCATTCCATTCTTTTTTTGTTGTCTGGTTGAAAAAAAATGAATATTTAAAAATATATTTTCTTCATTTTCCCTAATATTGTCATAGTATAATTAACACTCTGTTCTTTTCGAAGCTTTTGTCTCCCACAGTTGAGAATGGTGATAAAAAGATAAATACAATCAACATAATGTGGCCTATAAGCTGGTAATATTATGTCAAAGCAATAGTAACATGCACATTTCCTATATTGAAAAGATGGTCTTGTATTATCTGTGCTGAGACGAGGAGTAATTCACATATGAAAACTGGTCAGAACACGCACATACATATGCACAAGTATCTGATAAAGAGATCACTGAAAAAAATACTTTTTTGCATCAGGCATTTACAGATGACTCAAAATCCTTTGACAATCTCAGTGGTCATGCAGCCATATCTAAAGATGCCTAGAGGCATCCTAGATTTTGCATGGCCTGTGGGAGACAGGAGACTGAAAACCTTAGAGACACTACTGAAAAGTGTATGGAGAGTCTCAAAGGCAGTACAGGGCAGAACTCTAGAATAGGACAAGCAATTTTTAAGACACACATTATTATAGGTTTCTGCTGAGGGAGGAGTAAATTTTTACCTAGATTTAGAGACTTTCTAAATTCCTTTCAAGGAATTTTTCATTATTTCACAACTGTTTTTTAAACCAACTAAAGACTTCCCCCACATTCCACTGATGCTTTCATTTACTTTAAAACTTTTATAAAAAAGTGTTTAAGTGCATGCTTATGAAATAAAGGTAGTTAAACATCAACTTCAATAAAACAAGTTCACTCAGTGCACCATTTAAAAAACTCCTCTTAAATGTAAAAAAAAAAAAGATCTGTAATTCACATTCCACAAATATATTTTACCACCAGATTTGTGGTAAATCTGCATTGCTGATACATCTGTTGTTCTGCCTTTATGCCCAAAATTTCCCCTAGTGGCCTGAAAAAAATGAAACAGACCTTCCTAGAGAGCCTGTCCTATGACCAGGGACTTAAACACAAGCAGAATCATTCTGAATCTCTAGTAATTAATTATCATCAGTTGTCTCATTGACAGCTGGGGGCCACATTTAGCCAACCAGCTGCCCTGCGTTGTACAATGCTATGTTTGTTCTAAGCCCCTTGGGTGATTCTTGCTGTATGTAAAATAGCAGCAGTTGTAGTACCATTTGCTTCCACATAGATGCTTTATGACTTGTGTGTCAAGACTATGGCAACCCTTCAGGACCAATGAATGCCTAGTAAATACCGTGAGATGACTCCTTGGACATGAGCAGAGAGAACAGGAAATTATTAAACCACAACTGGAAGTAAAATAGAACACCCAATAAAATGGCATTAAAGTGTGAAGTTGGCTCAAGACTTATTTAATTATTTTGCTTATTAGGATTTTTATGTAGAGATTGTAAGTGGAAGTTCAAACCTTCAACAAGGACCCCTGTGAATGTTTGTGCCTAGCTATAGAAAAAAGTTTGGTGTAAAACATGTCTTATCAGGCTGTGACAAACATAATTAGCAGAGCCTAGCCTAGCCTGTTACTAAATCTTATTGATCTATGAGTTAACAGATGATATTCTGCATGCAATATCCGGTGCCCTTATCTGTTTCTTTAAATATCAGCCACATACTCTTTTGAAATACATCAAAATAAATCTGAACTTTGGAAGGAAAATAGGAGAGTAAGAAAATCTCAAAGTTGGTCTGTTACCCAAATTAAAGTTCTCAGACTTAAGATGCCAAGGTCAAATAGATTCATAATCTTAAAGGAAGTTCAGGGAACGGCATGTTGCTTTTGTCCTAAATTTCCTTTTGGTGTTTTTAACATGGGCCTATGAAAAGATTTTGAATATTTGCATGCTTAGCAGAGACTATTTTTCTATTCCTAGAATGCCCTTCTGATAAACTTCTTGTTTATCTCTTTGCCTGGCTCCTGTCTTCCTGGGAGTTGTTCCTTATGAATTTAATATTAATTCAAATGAATGCAGGACTGGAGGTGGGAAGTAGTCTAAGAGGTCAATTCTGAGTTCACACCAGCTCTATCATGTTCACATTTTTTTTGTTGTTTGTTTTTTACTTGATCAGATTTATCAGAGGCAAGGTCTGGTAGCGTTTGTTCTGGGACTGACTAGTTGCTGCTTAGTTTCTTTTTGAAATTATTACTATCATGGATATCAAGATTTATTAAAGCTCAATCCGTGACAACTTTGTAGTTAACATTTAAACATTTTTTTGTGAAATCCAGTAACAACAGTATATTTAAGAAGCTGTAATTATATTTGTGTGTATGTGTGTGTACATACATGTATATATTTAGTAATTGTGTGGCTATAAACTTGATTTCAAGCTGTGTCTATAAATTTAAATTCACATTGTTGAAGACGTCTTTGAACTATTAGTCACTTAGGGTTTTAGTTGTGAAAAGACATCGTCATATTAAGCAAATCCTAGTAGATATTGCAATTTTGCTCATCTTTTAGTATTTCTTTTTCTGGTTTCAATTTGACATTCCTCTGACACGAATTTGGAAAGTATCTCTCAGCTTTATAAAATTCATATCAACATCTGTTCACCATTATAAAAGTTTATAGTTATGTGGAAATGTGAAATGTAAATCAGATATCATTTTGTGTTACAACTTTCAATTAAAAAGAAATAGCTAGATTTTAAGGGAGTTAGTGTTAGCAGAAGGATTCTCACATAAATACCTTTTTACCTAGAATCTAAATTCATGCTATCTGATGTCATTTTCTCTTTTGGTGTCATTTTGTGTCTTTGTTATACAATGAGAAACATGGACCTTCTCTAAAATACTTCCGCTGATAGGAAAATTTAAAAGTTGGCAAAATCAGGCAATCTGTCATCTTAGTCTGCATTTTCTTAGGGATTATACTGGTGTTTCTGAAGAAAGCTGGAAGCTGGCTCTTCCACATTCAAGCTTGTTTAGGATTTCTCCGTCGAAAGAGAGAGGTTTCTCTGACCCAGAATAAGGTTGATTTCAATAGCAGTGACAATGTTAATGAAAAGGCTTTATACACCGTTAAGTGCTTTACAAAGTTTACCTGGCAAATGATAGAAACTCAATAACAGCTTTGGAGTGAGTGAAGGTACAGAAAGAAAATTACACGATAAAATCAGGGGGAAACTCAGATCCTTTTTATGAACATTGTGGCTTTTTATCCGATGGTACTGTATTCTATCTCCTAATGGTGATGAGTTATTTTCTCCTTTATTCCTTTTAACAAATGAAATGTTTGGGGAAATTTTGTGTTCAGACAATATGGTAAACTTAAGAAAATCAGAACTTTGTGAATAATTCTTCAATATCCCAAATGCTCGGGTGTTTGGAATTTAAAAATAGAGGAATGATGAAATTTATGGCTTTTAAAGTTTAATGTCTACAATAAATAAAAAGTAATGTCAAAAAGTCTTTCATTTGCAGTTTTTATAATTCAACATATTTACAAACATCTTTTTTTGTTGTCAATGGTGAACCTGGATATCACTGTAAAATCAGTTAATAGGTGGAAATGCTCATTTATCATATTTGGACTCTAATCAGTAAGATAAACTGATGGGCTTTGGTGTCAGAGAGACCTAGCTTTACAGTTAACTCTGTAAATGTTTCCTTATCTGAAAATGGGCATAATGATACGGTTGGGAAATATTAAAACATGTGATATATTAAAATTATTTCAGCCCACTGTCTATGTAAGAAATAGTAGCTATTATCAAAAAAACTTTCAGTGGTTCTGTCTGGTTGGGGAGATCATGTAATTTATCATCCTAGACAGGAAGCTTTTGAGAATAAAAGCAGAAAGTATTATTAATTATATTAGAAAACCAGGCATAAACCAGGACTGTGGGCAAGCTGAGAACTACAGTCACCCTGTTCCTGACACAACCATCCTGAAGGACAGTAGGCTTGTAGACACTAAAGAGAAACAATACATAACCCTTCTTTTAAATATGATAAAAACTGCAATCTGAAGTTTTTTGTCCAAGTTTGTGTTACTGTGTGTATTTCAAGATAATAATTAAAAAGAGAGAATTGTTTTGTGATTTGGAATAGAGAAGCTCTGCTATACGACAGAGCGGCCTTACATTATGTGGATCAACCTCCCCATTTTACAAATAGAGAAATCAAATTTTGAGAGAGGTTAAATACCTCAATTAAAGCCACAGATGTAACGTGAAGGAAGTTAGAGGTACAGTGTGAGTTTGCCTGTTGTCTGCTTTCAGTCTAATTATGGAAATGGAGTGCCTGTCTCTGCACATCTAAATGTCCCTTAGAATGGACCTTTGAATGCAATCTGTCCATATTGACCAGGGACAAATCTACATTAATTAGTGCTGTGTTCTACTCCCCACATTCAAAATAATACAAAGCATGTCTGAGATGTATGAGAAGTTGGTTGTTTTCACCATAAAATATATTTATTTTTGGCCCTGAGGAATTTATGCTCACAAGTCTGATATCCAATTGTTTAAAATGAAAGATATAATTTTTTAGAGATAGAGAAGCAAGAGTGAAAAGAAGAGGAGTGGCACCAATTAAGATATTGGGCACTATATAATGAGGACTATTTGAAGGTGTGTGGCTTAAACAATTCAATGAGATAAAAGTAAACAATGGAATCCGAAAAGCAGAGCACATACTTCAGGACAATGAGAGCTGACATTTATTGACTGCTAGGTATATGCCAGGAAGCATACTGCTTCATGTGCATTATTTAATCCTTAAGGTCCATATGATACAGGTAATGTCATTATTCCGACTTTAAAGATGAGAAAACATTTTAAAGATAAGGAAACATTAAATAGATGTCCTTAAATTTGATTATGTAAACCATTATTTCAGTATTTCACTTTGTTCATATGTACCCCAGCCTATACCAAACAACAACAGCAGCAGCATTTAAGGTGGCTTGCAAAGATGGATAAAATACAGCATAATAAAATACATTTAAAAGAAAGAAAACGAGGCAAAGTGATGATACGTTAGGAAAACAGGAGGAGCCAGAGACAGGAGAGTGCACAGAATAAGCAATAAAATAAGCACATTTGCTAAAAATGGGCCATATTAAACCCAACATGAAGAGGAAATAAATTACAAGACTCACAGGGTCCATAAAGTAAAATAAAGCAACTTTTGAAAAAATTACTGCTAATGACACTGAGACCAGAGAAAAATTTCTCTAAAGGGACCTCATAAATGATAATAGTATTAATCACTAACATTTATTTCAGTACTTTGCTTCCATGGCTCCATTTATTCTTCCTAGGAAGCTGGTAGTTATTCTGATTTTGAAGATGGGAAAACTGAAGCACAGAGAGATTAAATAAACTGCTTCGAGTCTCACAGCTGGTAAGGAGCAGAGCTGGGATTCCAACCCAGATCTTTCTGGGTTCCCAGCCCGTGTTCTCACCCTAAATCACACAAATTCTTGGGAGCTTTTATGCAGTGTTCACTGGAATGCATTGAAAAGGGATTTTTCTCTTTCTCACTACTCTGCTTAATAGAGTACAATGAATTCATTTCAGGCAGAATTATGCAATGGCAATCCTCGTAGCAGCCAATCTGAAAAAAAGTCAAGAATGTATGTCTGATGTTTAATTCTTCTTAGGCCACAGCCTTAGAACAGAGCTTCACAGTTTGGCCATTCTTTTAGGTTGTGATTAGATTAATAGGGACGGAGTGAGGGGCACCTAAGTCTTCCTGACAGCTAGTTGTTTCTTGGGTAGCCACAGCCTCAGGCTGGTGGCTTTACCTTGGACGGTGACCTGACTAGATGTCAGAAACCAAGAGCATCAGCTGTCACTTCTCTTCCAAAACTCCCCGAACCTGGCCAGGAAGGTGCTACCACCTTGCCTTCTACTGTAGCATCCCGTTGCAGAGCACACTATTGCCCATTATAAAGGGCTCCACGCAGATGTTGTGGCTGTGGTGTTCTTGTATACAGCACAGATGGGGCTGCTCAAAAGTGAGGAAAAGTGAGTGGGGAACAGGGCAGGGAAGGGATTTCTCAGGTGAACACCTGAATATCTCTCTTCTCATATAACAAATACTTCTGTTTGTGGTGGAGGTGCCGTTCCAAATGGCAGCATGGTGACTAACAAACTGCAAATGAGAGCTTTATTAAAAAAAAAAAAAAGCAACTCAGTATAAAATAGTGTGATTGGATTTGAAATTCATTTCAACATTACATGGGATAATGAAAGAACAAGAGCTGTTAGCTTCTTCAACTAAAAATGTCAACTCTTGTAAATTTTTGAATGGATGTGAAAAACAGTCCTGGACTTTTTGTTAGCAGCTTGATAGAGGTGTAATTGACATACAATAAACTGCAATTATTTAAAGTGTATAATTTGATAAGTTTGACACATGTATATACCTGAAAAACTATCACTGCCATGAAGAGTGAACATGTGGATCATAATTTTCCCCTTGTATCCTTCCCCCCCTACCCTTGCTGCCCATCTCTTTCCTGGCCAACACTGATCTGCTTTCTGTCACTATAGACTAGATTGCATTTTCTAGAACAGGAGAGGGCAAACTACATGGCCTGTGGGCCAACTGACTGTTTTTGTAAATGAAGTTTTATTGGTGCACAGCCATACTCATTCATATATTTGTTGTTTATGGTTGCTTTTGTGCTACAATGCCGGAGTCGTATAGTTGCAAAAGAAATGCTATGGTCTCTAAATATTTCAGGGCCTTCACAGAAAAAGTTTGTTAATCCCTATTCTAGAGATCATATAAATATATAAATACAATTATAGGATGTGTACTCTTTCTTTTTTGTTCTGGCTTCTTTGATTCAGCATAATTATTTTGAGATTCACGTGGGTATCATAGTTCTTTTTAATTATTATCCTTTTTACTTTTTTAAATGTTATTTATTATTTTTGTATTACTGAGTAATAATCCATTGTATGACTGTATCAAGACTTGTTTATTCATTCACCTGGGTATGTAAATTTGAATTGTTTCTAATTTGGGGTCATTATAAATAAAGCAGCAATGAACTTTATGTTCAAGACTTTGTATGGCCAAACTCTTTCATTACTTGTAGATAAATACCTAGGACAGGAATGATTGGCTTATATAGTAGGTGTATGTTTAACTTTATGAGAAACTATAAACTGTTTTCCATGTGGTAGATCCATTTTTTCCCATTCCTACCAGCAGTGTATGAGAGTCAGGTTCTCTACATCCTCACGAACACTTGGTATGGTCAGTCTTTTAAATATTCACAATTTTACACACTATCTTGTGCAGTGGTATCTCATTATAGTTTTAATATACATGTTTACTATTAATATTAATAGTATTGACAATGTTTTCATGTGTATATTTTATTTTTGGTAAAGTATCTATTTAAATCTTTGATTATTTTTATTTGGCTATTTTTTTTTCTTATTATTAGGTTTTGAGAGTTCTTTATGCACTCTGAACACAAGTCCTTTGTGAGATAAATGATTTGCAAATATTTTCTTCCAGCCTATAGCTTGTATTTTTATTATCTTAAGAATGTCTCTTGAAAGCAGGAGTTTTAAATTTTGATGAAGTCCAATTTACCCATGTATTCTTTATAGATTGTTGTTCAGATGCTGTATTGAAGCAATTTCTACCTAGCCCAAGGTCATAGAGAGTTTCACATGCTTTCTTCTAGAAGTTTTACAATTTTAGGTTTTACACTTAGATCTGTAATCTATTTTGAGTTAATTTTTATATGTGGTGTGAAGTATTCATGTATCTTTTTTCCTTATTCTTTCAGTATTCTTTCTCTTTTCTTTGTTCTTTATTCTTTTTGTCTTCTTTCTTTTCTTTCTGTTTTTATTTTTGCATATGAAAATCTGATAGGTTCCTCACCATTTGTCAAAAAGACTATCCACTGAAATAACTTTTTCACTTTTGCTAAAAATCAATTGATCATATATGCATAGAGCTATTTCTGGTTGCTTTTTCTGTTTTATTTATTTGTTTACTTTTATGTGAATACCACACTCTTTCAATTGCTGTATCTTTATAAGTATTAAAATCAAGACGCACTAGCTCTCCACCTTTGTTCTTGTTTTTCAAAGTTGTTTTGAGTGTTTTATATCCTTTACATTTTCATATGAATTTTAAAATTAGCTTGTCAATTTTTAGAAAATACCTTGCTGAACTTTGACTGGAATTTTATTGAATATTTACATCAATTTGGGGAGAACTGGCACCTAACAATATTGACTCTTTTGACATATTACTCCATTTATTTAGATCTTGAATTTCTCTCAGCATTGTTCTGTAGTTTTCAGCACACAGGTCTTTCACATCTTTTTGCTAAGCACAGGATATTTTCTGATGCTATACTTTATTTTAAAATTTTACTTTCTGTTTGCTTGTTGCTAATATCTAGAAATACAATTAGTTTTTATATATGGATCTTGTATCTTGCTAAACTCATCTTTTCATTCAAGTGGTTTTTTTATTGATTCCATCTGACTTTCTATATAGATGACAATGTCATCTGTGAACTAAAACAGTTTTATTTCTACCTCTTCAATCTGGATGTTTTTAAATGTATTTTTCTTGCCTGATTACACTGGCCAGAAACTGTAGTACATGGCTGAACAAACAGAAGTGGTGAGAGCCAGCATTCTTGCTTTTTCCTGATCTTGGCAGGAAATAGTTCAGGTTTTCACAGTTAAGTATGTATGGTATTAGCTGTAGTTTTTTTTGGTTTGTTTTTTGTTTGTTTGATTTTTTTGTAGATGCCCTTTATCTGGCTGAGGAAGCTCTCTTGTATTTCTAGTTGGCTCAGAGTTTTTATCAAAAATGAGTGCTGGATTTTGTCAAATGCTTTTTCTGCATTTATTGAGTTAATATATTCTTTTAATTTTCTAGTTAATATAATATGATGAAATACATTGATTGATTTTTTACTGCTAAATCAACTCTGCATTCCTGCTATAAACCTCACTTTGTCATGATGTATTATGCTTTTTTTACATTATTGGATTTGATTTGCTAAAACTATGTTTGCGTCTGTGTTTATGAAATATATCGGTCTGTGATTTTCCACTTTGGTTGTCTTAGTCTGATATTGGTAATGAAAAATTCATTGCCAAGGCTGATGTCAAGGAGCATTTCCCCTGTTTTCTTCTAGAAGTTTTACAGTCTCAGGACTTATCTTTAGGTCTTTAATCCATTTTGTATTTATTTCTATATATGGCATAAGATGAGGGTCCAATTTCATTCTTTTATGTGTGGCTATCCAGTTTTCCCAACACCATTTATTGAAGAGATTAGTCCTTCCCTATTGTGTTTTCTTGGTGTCCTTGTCATAAAATTGGTAGGCCACATGTGCCTGGGTTTATTTCTAGGCTTTCTATTCTTGGTCTGTGTGTCTGTTTTTATGCCAGTACCATACTGCTTTGATTATTATAACAATGTAATATAATTTGAAATCAGGAAGTGTGATGCTTCCAACTTTGGTTTTCTTTCTCAAGATTGCTTTGGCTATTTTGGGTCTTTTGTGGTTCCATATTAATTTTAGGATCGTTTTTTTCTGTTTCTGTGAAAAATGCCATTTGAACTTTGATAGGAATTGCATTGTATAGCACTTTGGGTAGTATGGATATTTCAACTATATTAATTCTTCCAGTTCATGAACACAAGGTATCTTTCCTTATATTTGCATCTTCTTCAATTTCTTTTTATCAATGTTTTATATTTTTCAGTGTACAGGTATTTTACTTCCTTGGTTAATTTATACCTAAGTATTTTATTTTATTTTTTTTGTAGCTATTATAAATGGGATTGTTTTCTTGATTTCTTTTTGGATTGGTCATTATTGGTATAAAGAAATGCAGCTGATTTTTGTATGTTGGTTTTGTATCTTGTAACTTGACAGCATTCATTTATTAGTTCTAACAGGATTTGTGTGTGTGTGTGTATGTGTGTATGTGGAGGATTATCTTTAATTGGATACCAAAACTTATAAATTTTATTTTATTTTTTGGATGCTGAATATTTTTATAAATATTATTGTACTTTGTTTTTGGAAGTAGTTTGATTATTTTGAGTGTTAATTTTATGATTCTTTAGGTGGGTCCAGAACAGTGTCCAGTCTGAGGCTAATTGTTCCCTACTAATGGGTCAAGACCTTCCTCATTATTCTACCCAATGCCCTATGAATTATTAGTTTTCTTTTATTAATTTAGATGGTTTTCCTCCTGGCTTTTGGTAATTTTCTCACATGCAAACACAGATAAATACTTTGCTGAATACTTGTAGGGGACCATCTGCAAATCTCTGGCCTTCTCACTGTGTATGGTTCTCTTCTCTCTGGTATTCTGTCTATGAACTCCAGCTGCTTTGTTCTCCCTGGATTGTCACCTCCATTTCTTCAACTCTGGGAGGGAGTCCTCTGAGTTTGGCTTGGGTTTTCCCTATCTATGTCCCTCCCAGAAGTTCTTTCAAGGCTGTAGGCTGAGGCAATCACAGGGCTCACCTGATCTTTTTCTGTCTCTCAGGTATCACCATCCTTTGTTTCCTGATGTCCCATGTCTTGGGTATCATTCTTTTCTGTATGTCATGTGGAATTATTGTTTGTTTCAAATGGTAAGGTAAATCTGGTCCCTGCTACTTCATCTTGGGTTGGATTTACAGTTTTTGTTACCTAGTATACAAACCAATTTTCTCATATATTGTGACTCTCAAGATTTTGAATACATCATTATTAAAAAGTCTTGATCAAGAATTGCATCTAGTCATTTTAAGCATTAAACTTGATATTGAAAAGTTATGTTCATGAAAGCAAGCAAACAATTCTAATTAAATGTGTAAAGTAGTTTATTTGGACATATTATTCACATTTAATAATTATGATCTCTAATATTTTGCAGCTCATGCTTACAATTACATCAAAAAGTAATGAATTTTAAAATCAATTCCCATTTGAATTTTCTTAAATCCCTCTAGTTTTCCCCAATGCGCTATACAAATACTGTAATTTTTCATTTGTACCATGACATAAAAAATGTTTGGAAATGATGACTTGCAAAATCTGATAAAAGGAGCAAGCTGTCTCTCCTGAAAAATGCCCATAGAAATCCAATTTTACATATAATTTGGGGACATGTTAGGACTTCCTGAAAACTATTCATGGACTCCCTCAGTTAAGGTTTTCTGTAACCTTTCTCTCAACTGAACATTTGAAAGGTATTTAAGAGGAATGAATCAACATTAAGAGTAGAAACACATCTTAAGCAAAAGCTGGGTTCTACTGTTAGTACTTACAGCTAAAATCATGTACAGTTAAATTTACTTTTGAAAATCTCTTAATTCTCCTGTATAGTAAAATATCCATGTTTGGGTATATGATACAATTTTATAATTCTCAAACATGCTGAGATTTGAGAACCCCTAAGTTTAAAAGGAATGTGTATCTATGTATAGATGTTTAGGTTTTCAAAATATTCCTACCTAAACTTTTCCATTTCTAGGTTAAATAGGGTAAAGGTGGAAATACCTAAAGGTGAGCCTGAAGGTACAAGGTTTAGTTGATCTCCTTTTGTGTAAACACCTATAACCTAAATATGTGTAAATAGATTACTTTGTTCCCGTGAAGATTAAATAAAATAGTAGTTCTTACCTTATGAGAATTGGTAGAGTGGAAGTGATTTGTGTTCTAACGTTAGGGTAGAGGTTTTTTTTTTTTGTTTTTGGTGTGAGGAAAATGATCCCAAGTAAACAAAGCAATTTGAGAGCTCCCAGTATCAATCTGATATCATTGTAAATATCTGTAATATTTTGGTCTCTAAGCATGAAATAAAGCATGATCTAATAAATTTCAAAAGTCTTTAAAATTCAATGGAAATTTTTCATATTTTATGATATGATGCAGTTCTAGTGCCTTGAAAGTTAGATAGGTATATGTCCATGTAACTTAAGAGATAAAATATAAAATCTAATCAAATCATTAATAGTGGTAAGAGTCACAAACTTTTCTAACCAGAAAATTCCATAATATGCTCTAAGATACTAACCTCTCTTAAAGTTTTGCTACCCACTTATATAGGGAGTGCAAAAGGATTTCAGTATAGTAGTTAGTAGAAGAATGTCTCTGGGTGTGAGAACAATAAGAATTGAATAGCCATAGTTACTGGGATCTTCTTTCATAAGAATGCATCTTATGACTATGGGATGATTTAGAATTATGTACAAACAATGAAAAATAATTGCACAAAGCTGCAAAAGAGAAACATGAAATGATATCTTGTTTAGGGATATATACATATATGCTAAATATTATATACATAAATATAGGCAAAGGCATGATAAACTAAAAAATATTGAATACTGATGGTGCTTGGTTAAACCTGGCCGGAAGCAGAATGATGGGCCAGAGATAGAACTTATAGGTAGATCTAGTGTAGGTCTCACTATGTTCTACTTTTTGGCTGAGGTGGTGGGTTCACAGGTATTCATTTTTATGACTCTGCTTTACAGTAATATATTCATTACATCCATTCTGTTGAAATAGTAAATATTAGATTTAAAATAATAAGGATGTATATTAAGCTTAAGAAAATAAAAATCATAGTATTAATATTTTGTATTAAAATATTTATATTATTGATATTTTGAGTAGTTATAAATATGTAAGAGAATATGGCATAAGCTTAGCAACCCCTGCAACATTAATGGAAAATGTGTAACTGAATAATTGATTCAGTCTTGTGATTTTAAGAAATTTTACCAAGTGAATAAACAGTGTTGTGATATTATTAGATTCATCATATTTATAAACTTAATTCATTATGTTTATAAGAGTTACTTAAATTGATAATTTGTGTTTATTGAGTCAGTGAAAAGAACTTTAAGAAGAAAGTAAAAGTCACAAATTGAATAAACACTGTTTAACGTGTTTGAAGGTGTTTAGCTAAGTTTGTTAATACAAACAAATATTATTCAAAGGCTCTTTAGGAATAACTGCTAAAATCTAGTATACTTACAAGTGGATGGTATGATTGGTAACCTAAATTTCTAATCTTAAGGAAGAATGAAGATTTTTTATTTTTTACTTTAATAAATTAACATTAATTTTTCAAGCTGAAACTAAACTTGCAGTTAATCTTTTCTATAAATAAAAATTCTTATAACATGTAACCTTATACACTTAAATAATTTTGCCAGGTAAATGCCCAGAATCATGGACCTTAATAATCATCAAAGCTGGGGTAGGTTTGACATCATCTTACAAAAATTTAGGATTCTTACAAGGATAGGTACCTAAATAGAAGGCCACCTTCTGCTAGGAGGTGAGTCAGTCAATCACAACATACTTAAGTCAAACCTCCCTTAAAAAGAGAATTTTGGTTCATTGTGATACAAAGATATGTAATAACCATGGCTCTAAATTTTATAACATAAAAAAAGAATACAACCACTTTGTCCTGGGGGAAGAATTCAAATTATCTGTTACAAAATAGCCACCTCCACTTTTAAACAATGAAAATGAAATAAATGACTAATAAAGCCCAACTTAAAAGTTTACTATTCAGTTAAATGGACTAATTAATAAGTTGCTGTGCTAAAACTGTTAGCCATTAAAGTTTGGGTTATGGCTTTCAAAAGTAGGGACATTGGTTTTAATATATAGTCATGCGCTACATAATGTTTTAGTCAATGACAGAGCACATATATGATGGTGGTCCCATAGATCATAATATCATATTTTTACTGTACCTTTTCTATGTTTAGATATGCTTAGATACACAAAAACTTACTGTTGTGTTCCACTTGCCTAAATTATTCAGTACAGTAACATGCTGTACAGGTTGTAGCCTAGGAGCAACAGGCTGTACCATATAGCCTAGGTGTATAGGAGGCTATCTCATCTAGTTTGTGTAAGTGCACACTATGATGTTCACACAACAATGGAATTGCCTGACGACACATTTCTCCCAACCTATCCCCATCATTAAGTGACACGTGACTATAATTGTTCTTCTTTCTGGCTGCTATAAATGACAAGACCAAGGCTACTCTCCACTGTGATTGTACAACTGACCCTTATGAATTTAAAAGGAAAAAAGCATATATTTTCTATAGAAGGAGAATTTACATCCAAACTTGGTATTACATAAGGTGCACATTTAAAGAAATGGACATTGCAGAATTTAGGTTTTAGATGAATCCCTTTTGCATCTCAACCCAAGAGCTCTTCTGCCATTGCCGCAGGGTAGTTTAGAGTGGAGGGAAATTTGGGAAAGCTCTTGTTTTCTTATTGGAGTTTTCTCAGGTATTTCACTAAAGATTTAAGACATTATATGGCAATGAACTTGGAAATAGTTTTTCATTTCTTTAATATATGTTCTGTGGTGTGCCCACCTAATTTACAGTCATGGAGTCTATAATTCAGCTCTACAGTGACATTGGAGGGAGTATTAGGTAGTGAGTGCAGAGAGTTGTACAAATGAAACGCCACTGTAAACTTTCATCTCGAAACTCCAGATCTCTTATAAACTATATCTTCATCACCGGTCACCTGTGAAGTTGAGAACCATGTTCTACAGTAAGAGACCACGAATCGAAAAGAAGAGACTTGCTGAAGGTCGATGAAGACTGAAGCTTTTATCATCCAAGATGCCAGAATTAAAAAGATTTGGACAAGGAGGTTTACTTTGAACTCAAATGAAGAACGGTTTGCTTTTTTGGAGAAATCTGAAGACCAATTCCAGAATGTAGGGATGATTTCTATGTACTCATTGGATAGGGATAGAATATAAACGTGTGTTTAAGCATGAAACAGATTGGAGTTGCATTAAGAGCAAGGTATTATGCTACTTGGGAAAGATGAAGCAATGTGATGAGTAAGGCCGTAGTGTATATCTGAGTGTGTGTGTGTGTGTGTGTGTGTGAGAGAGAGAGAGGGAGAGAGACAGAGAGACAGAGACAGAAATATAATGAGAATGAGGAAATAATATTTTCTATAATTATGCCAAATTATTAATATATTATTTTCTAAAATAATAAATGTTTAAAAAGGAATACATTGCTGAATTTTTATCCAAGGACTCATTATATAAGGGTAGAAAACTGTGCATTTAATTATATGATAGCCCTTAAAGTCATGTAATCTTGTTTGAAGACTTATTTATTTGATCTCCTTTAGACAAAGTGGCAATTCAATTCACTTTAGCTTTGTTAGAAAGCCCCTCATCTTCTCTAATTACATCTGTCGGTGCATGAGTAGACACAGAGCAGTAGATAACACACTGACAACGTGCAGACTGATGTGTGAATATCTATGTTCACAACTCCTAGAGTTTAGATCAAACATTAGTGAAATTGGTGCATTTTTCTAGGCATGAAGTAGCCATCATTTTTAACAGAAAAGGCTTACTTTCTAAAATGTAGAAAGCTGTTCAAAGAGAAAAAATCTATACTGACATTAATTAAAACAGAAATGCATAATGAAATACCTTAAAATAACCAACAAAAAAAATGCTCCTCATAAGATAAAGTTCCCAGTGGTATATGTGAGCAAAATTTACCTTCTTGAAAACTTTTTCTGGGAGAGATGAGAGGTAAATTTCCAGCAGTGGCAGATAATTTTAATTATCAGAACAAGCTGAAGAATTACTGGACAAACCTCTGGGATGTGAGTAAAATAAATTACGTTCCCCAGTGACTGATCTCTACTTAATTTTCTATCAGAAGCAAATAGTGCTGAAATTCTGATCACTCTTACTTTAGTGATGTCCAGTGTTCCTGCATTAACTTGAGGACATCAGTCATTATATTATTCAAAAAACAAATGCATCTCAATGTAATGAATCACTGAGAATGACATAATTTATGGTGAATATCACAATCTGCATCAAAGTTTGCTTGGACAGTAAAGATTCATGACTGTGAAATATAAACTGTGGATAATAAATTTGTAACTTGAGGAAGTTTTCTTATAATGCTGTGGAAAAAGGTATTTCAAACATTTAAAAAATGAATGTATGCTGGTGTTCTGAAATAAGGGGATAAATCAAAAATCTTTTGTTTATTCATAAAACAAAGAACTTTCTATTGTGCATCGCCTGTGACCTTAACCTTGAATAAAATGAACATAATCCCCCCATTCCCATCAGCCTTTTCTTCTGCCAAGGAGAAAAGCTGTTGCCAAATTACCCATATTGTCCTGAATAGTGGACAAATAATAATAGGAATGCTTTGAACTCATGAAACACCTTTCATCCACAAAGCACAAAACACTTCAAAAAAGAATAATTCACACATTCTCATAGTCACCAAAGCCCCTCTTGCGGGGGTGGAGATGGGGGTAGGGGAAAGTGTTGCAATTTTGTGTTCTACTGTGTTCAGGAAAAGAAATTAAACTTGCAAAAGTAAAATATTCTTAGATAAGGAAAGAATGAAAATACCAAAAATGACTCAATGGAACTGAAAGCGTGTTGAACTCAGCGATGAGCAAGTGGTTGGATGTGGATTTGGAAGAAGCAGGGCTGCGCTAGGGTTGGGGCTGGGTGAGGCAAGAGGTGCCAAGGAGGACTCTCAGGATCACACAAGCGCCTCATTAAATGCTGCACTGGAGGCACTTCTCTTGCTTTGTCTTAGTGTCAGCAATCCTACCACTAGGGTAGTGGTCCTTCCTGATGCAGCATTGCCGACTAGCCTTAAATGTGTGCCTCTGTGTGTGTGTCTGTGTGTGTGTAGTGGTGGTGAGGTTGGATTTAGTTCCCGTCAGTCTGGGAGGGAATCTTGGCATATGGTAGGTACTGATCACAATGCCAAATGCCTGGGGTGTGCCAACAATTACTGTGTACCTGCAGCCTTCCAGGCACTGTGTGAGGCACATCGATTACTTTATCTCCTTTAATCACTGCAAACCCTTTGACATATGTGTTATGCAAGGGAAACTCACAGAAGCTGAGTATTTTGCACAGCTCATATGGATTTCAGGGGGAGGATCTGTGATTTGAATTCTGTTCAGTGTGGCTCCCAAGGCAATGCTCCCCATTCCATGGTGGCTCTTCTATCTCTTCTTGGTAACTCAGAGAATTTAGTGCCACAGCATTAGGTCTATTCCAAGACAGAGCAGGCTTTCCTGGAAACAGGGAAGGGAACTTAGTCTCTCTTAATTCCCAAGCCATGGTTCAGAGAACTCTGGTTTAGATACTGAACAGGAATAGGTCAGACATTGTGACTATTTTATTATGATGATAATCAAATATATGGCATTTTCTTTAGTGTACTCGTCATTTTTTAATGGAATTATAGGGAATCTTCTTTGTTCCCTATCCACTATCCATACTAACCCTTTTTCCTTTCTAGTAGACTCTGAGTTTTATGCAGGTATAAACCCTTTTCTAGTTAACCTCTTTGACTCAGAGGATGCTAAAGCCAACCCTAACTTCAGGTGTGGTTTCTGATGGGGTTAATTGTAGTTATCCCACGCCCACTACCAATGCTTGGTCCAGGAACCCAGACTTTAGCTAATTATAACCACACTGCATTCTTAGTCCAAGCATGGCTACTGAAATCACTTGGCCCAATCAGTTTGAAAGAAGGAACGTCAATTGCATAATTGCAGAAGTCTCCTTTATCTTTTACTGGATTCTGCTATAGTTGCCATTGGTTCTATCCCACAATAAAAAATCAACACAAAATGTTAAAAAGGAGAAATAAGTTCAAGAGCTCTATAGTGCATCACAGTGATTATAGTTAATAATATATTGTATATTTGAAAGTTGCTAAGACTAGATTTTGGGTGTTCCCACCTACAAAAAAATGACAAGTATGTGTGAGGAGGATGCTGTGGCACATGCTTCGGGAATTGGAAGAAAAGGCGGGTGGCAGCGGGCAGGTGAGACGTGCTCTTTATTGTCAGGGGGGATACAGCAGTGGCGAAAAGCAGGGCTGAGAACATGGCGAGCGGTTATCTATGGCTCTGACCAATAGTGGGAATGTGCCATGGGAAAGTGTGATCACATGGGTTCACACAGGAGATGACACCTTGGTACATGAGTGTGCTGACTCACGCCTCCCCGGAAGGCCAGCTAACCAGGGGCACCGGGCCAGACAAAACGCTGTGGCAGTCATCTTAGTTTGGCCTAAGAAACCTGTTGCCTATACAAATGCAGTTTCCCTGACAGTATGTGAGGTAATATGTATGTTAAGTAGCTTGAGTTAGCAATTCCGTAATGTAAAAGCATCATGTTGTATACCATAAATACACACACACACACACACATATTTTCCTTCTCAATTAAAAAAAAATTGGACCTAGTTGATGCTCTGGAAGGTCAGAGAGAAGACAACCGGGGCCTTTTATAATCTCGCTAAGTCACTGAATCAACACAGTCTGGGCTTTCTATTTTTTTGGTGAGATAATACATTTTTAAAAATTATCTAAATCAATTTAAGTCTGAGTTTACTGTTACTTTTAGGAATGAGCTTCCAAACTGATGGAAGAATCATTCAGTTTTTCCCTTCAAAACATGGATGTCAATATTGTCTGGTTAATTATAACATTACCTGGAATTTGGAATTTGATCATTTTAAAAGCATAAATGTATATAAACATAAACTATTTGTATACATTTATATATAAATATGTATATATTATATAGAAATATAGATAATACATATGGCAGTTAATTATGTTTACACATTCATTTTCATATACAGAGGGCATATGTTATTAATCAATTTTATTTTATATTTTAAGCTTTTAGAATGTAGAAACTATGTCTCTCAATTGTCCTATAAGACACCCACTCTAGTGTTTTTGGTGATAAATAATGCATTATGAAATAGAGGGTCTCAGTCAGGCATCCTGACAATTTATTCAGTTCTCAGGAAGCAATGATCTTGAGTTTTTAGTATGTATTTCACAGAATATACATGAAAGAAGAATAAATTACAAATATTGAGGTTAAATCTAAGTCATGTTCAAGTTAAAGATACAAAGCCAAAAGTAAAGGGGAAGAAATGCCATGTGTTGGAGAGTCAGTGAGGGTTGCTTAGTGTCTTTCCCTGGGCTTAAATCCCGTCTGAATTATGACAGGCTCCTGTGGGCTTGCCCTGGTCACCCAGCTTCCTGTGAGGGCGCACTTCCTGCTTACCCCAAAGGAGCATCCAAACGGGGAGCAGGGGATTTCTGAGGAGAAAACAAAATGCTTTTTAATTTCCCTGTGCGGTGTGAAGCAGTGAATTCATATATATTTATTCTGAAGATCTTCTTTGGTAATTTAGAGCCAAGGTATTATAAATGATAAGCAATAATTTTTTAAGCAGCTGATTTTTTTTCTTTTACCACAAACCCAATATGAACAGAACTAGCATAAATAAAAGGCTATTAATTAGCTCCCCTGGCCAAAAAAACCCTTCAGTATTTGGCAGAAATTAATATTTGTAGAACCTTAATGCCCCAAGAATGTGGGTTCCAAAGTTTGGTAATGGCTATACTGAGGCAGAATCACATTCAACCCAGAGTATTCGAGAAAGTAAGAACTTGGGGTTACTTAGAAGGTCCTGAATAGAGAGTTTGAAAAGGAGAAGAATTCAATAACATCCATGAAGCAGATTAGTTTGTTGCAAGATGGGTAAGGATGGTATCATATATGCATACAGTACTGGCAGACATACTACTAAGCCAGGCGTACTTTTGATATTTGCTTACTGTTAAGCTCTAGAGAACATTTTTTTGAGACAGCCTCTCTTTCTGTCACCCTGGCTAGAGCACACTGGCATCATCATCGCTCACTGCAACCTCAAACTGCTGGGCTGAAGTCCTCCTGCCTCAGCCTCCCAAGCAGCTGGGACTACAGGCGTGCACCATGATGCCCAGCTAATTTTTCTATTTTTTGTAGAGACGGGAGTCTCACTCTTGCTCAGGCTCGTCTTGAACTCCTGAGCTCAAGTGGTCCTCCTGCTTCAGCCTCCCAGAGTGCTAGGATTACAGGCATGAGCCACTGGGCCCAACTTACATTTTTTTTTTTATCTTACTGTATTAAAAGCATGGAGACTTAAATTACTACATTAGCTTCCTCACTTCACCTGTTAAATGCATTATTTTTCATTTCTGCATCATATGAGTGGGTGGTAGAAACAAAATTTGGTGCAACATTTGCCTGCAAGGCAGACAATCAAATGAAAGTGAAGCTGGAGGATAAGTCTAAGCACTCACTGGTAAAAGAGTCTTAATTATTTCCTGTTACCACTCTTGGAAACCATTACTGTACCAAGTAACTAGTTGTTTTAAGTAGGAAAAGTCCAGTTTAATGTTGTAAAAATAAGTTGAACAATTGCAGTACACTTATTTGCATTTTATTAAATTAATAACATATCCAACCTGCTTTCCTCTAAATGTAGACATATTAAACTAATTCCTCATATATAACTGTAAATTTTAATATTTTACCAAGCTTAACATGAAGATTTACTTCAGGTGGTGACTAGAAATACTTAGGGACTCTTAGAACTACTCAACTAAAGTTCTAGTTGGCATTTATTACTATTCTTGTTACAAAATTTTGTTATCTTTCTGACATCTATCTCACTATTTGCAATTTATGAGAAATAAATATATTAAAATGTTAAATGTTATGGTAAGATGTGTTTATAATTTCATTATATCAGGTGGGAAAAAAGCCCTAATTTAAGGGTCAAAGAGGCTTGGAGTATCAGGAAAACTTGAAAATCCATATTTTTCTTATCTGTAGAAAAAAAAATTAAAGTCCTTGATTTGATAGAACTTGTGTAAGAGTAATGAAGAGATGTGTTTGAAAACAATTTTTGAAAGTGCAATGTGCTATACATTATTGTGAGATTTTGTTAACTTAAATTGTTAAAAACTAGCATAGTATGTCAGTTTGAATGCTTTTAGCTGCAAGTAATAGAACTCTCAATTTCAAATGGCTTAAACATAAGGGGATTTATCATCTTAACTAACAAGAAGTCCAGGAATAGAGTAGCTCTGAGGTTAGTTAACTCAGCAGTTCACTGGCATGATCATGGATCCTGGTACTTTCCTTTTATAATATCTTCCTACCCTAAGCTTGCCAGCTATGTCACGTCATGGTCAAACAGGCTGCATCTCTCCAGGAGTTTGATGCCTTATACAACAGCATCCTTGCATCTCTTTGAAGGATCTATGCAGCCATTCCGTGAAACCTTAATCTTGTTCCCAATAGAATTCTCTTGTAGTCTCCTTTTTAAGCCAACACTGTCAAGAAACTTGGATTGAAATAGTTTAGACTCACCAGACCCTCCTCCCTCCCCTCTGGCATGGGACTGGAAATAGGAGTTAGCCTTTTCTGACTGAGCATGGTAATGAGACCCACACTGGGCAAGGAAGAAAGGGAATTATTGACTCTTGAGTAGCAACCAACAGTTGCTGCTAAGAATGGCCTCAGAGAGAATCTGTTCTGTGTATGTTAGAATTCTTTATGTTTCTAGCAAAACAAAACCCAACCCGAACTGGAGTAAGCAATAAAAGAACTTTACTGGCTCAATAACTGAAACAGCCAGAGTTACACTGGTTTCAGGCTTAATTATATGCAGAGGTTCAGGGTGCTATCATGGTTTAGCACCATTTTTCTATGAGCCTCTGGGTTCTGTTCTATTCTGTAGATCAGCCTCATCTCTGTCTTCAGGCTGGCTTCTTGGTAGCAACATTGACTGCAGCAGTTTTTGTCTTATATGCTTGCACCATGCTCTCTAGAGGAAGAGAGGGCTTCTGTTCTGGTCACTAGAGAAAAGAGAGGAAGTTTAGATCCCAGAGACTCTAGCAAATGTCTCCTCATGGCCCATTGGCTCTAATCTGGGCTTGTGCCCATTCTTAAACCAATAGTTGTGACTAGGGGGTGGAATGTGCTGATTGGCCTAAACTGGCAAAGGCCCAACCCTGGAGTTAAGGCTGGGTCTGTAGTATCTAGACCTTAGCACAGAAAGTGGGATTAGGTGATTGGTTCCTCAGTCAAAAGGAGATGAGGGAAATGGATGACAAGGAAGGCTGTCAGAAAATGTCCAATATGGTATCACCTTACCCCAGTTAGAATGGCATTTACTGAAAAGTCCAAAAACAATAGAAGCTGGTGTGGATGCAGAGAAAAAGGAACACTTATACACTGTTGGTGGGACTGCAAATTAGTACAACCTCTATGGGAAACAGTATGGAGATTCCTCAAAGAAGTAAAAGTAGACCTACCATTCTATCCAACAATCCCACTACTGGGTATCTATCTAAAGGAAAAGAAGTTGTTTTATCAAAAAGACACCTGCATTTGAATGTTTATTGCAGCACAATTCACAATTGCAAAGATGTGGCATCAACCCAATTGCCCATCAATTCAGGAGTGGATTAATAAAATCTGGTATATGTATATCATGGAGTACTACTCAGCCATAAAAAAGATGAAATTATACCTTTGGCAACAATCTGGATGGAACTGGAGACCATTTCCTTAGTGAAGTATCACAAGAATGGAAAAACCACCACCACATGTACTCACTATTAAATTAAAACTAACCAATGAGAACACATGTGCACAGAGGGAAGTAAAACTCAGTGGAAAGCAGCTGGTGGGGGTGGAGGAGTGAAGGGAAATAAAATAACCTAATGGGTACTATGAACATTATTTGGGTAATGGACACACCTATAGCCAGAACTCAAGCATTACAAAAATGATCCATGTAGCCTAAAACATTTGTACCCCTTCAATATTTTGAAATTTAAATAAATAAATAAATAAATACAGACATCAAAATGGCCTGTACGTGGACATGTTGATTATAGAAGGTACTAGAACGCAGAGCTTCTAAATTCCAAGGAATTGCTCTTAGACAATTACACATTTTCCCCCTGTATTCTTAAATATTATCTCTCTTTATAGTTTCTTTACTTATTTATTAAGTTTTTATTAATATTTCTATTGTATTCTATTTCCCATATTGAACACTACATATATTTTCATAGAGCTGAAAGAGTTTGGCTCCCCAAAAACTGAGTTTTCCAGATTTAAACATTGTTTCAAATCTGCTTAGTGCACAATGGGCTTTGTAGCATTCATCTCAACTTGTGTTTTAGTAAATGTAATAAATTTTAATCTTTAATAGACTGGGAGAAAGTGATAGTTTAA
This sequence comes from Varecia variegata, assembly GCA_028533085.1. Taxonomy (NCBI): domain Eukaryota; kingdom Metazoa; phylum Chordata; class Mammalia; order Primates; family Lemuridae; genus Varecia; species Varecia variegata. The sequence continues at coordinate 101,917,093 of CM052439.1, read as the reverse complement.
CCCTTTTCGTATTGTAATAAACCCCTTCAAGACTCCTGAGTATAGCAAATCAGGGGACATATATTTTGTTATATTATATTCATAAATGCCTTTATAAATTAAGCCAAAGTTAATATTCTCAAATTAATCCTTGTACATTGGTTTATAAAATGATTATCATAATTTAAAATCTGTTTGACATTTATTCTACATTGTAGCTCTAAGGTA
>CM052439.1:101711696-101916386 GCA_028533085.1 Varecia variegata | reverse complement strand
TAGGATATAGAAAGGAAATGTAACCTATAGAAAGGAGAGTGGCAATAGAAAGGAAATGTAGGGCACAGAGAAATTTAGAGACAACCAGGAATAGCCAGATAAGAGGAGGGTTTCAGGGCTCAGAAAATGCTACCCCAGAGTACTCTGAACCGAAGGAAATCTCAAGAGCCTCTAAAGCAAGAAGGACAAGATGACTTTTCCCCACTTTTCTCTGTGAGAGTTGGCCGTAAAGAAAGTCTTTGACCTACCTGTCCAAAAGTAGGTCATAAGACCCTCATTCCAGAGGGGTCCTGCCCTATACCCAGGAGGAAGGAATGTTACACAGAGAGGCCAATACGAACCTGAACAGACAGGCCTTGCTGCGTTTCCCCCTCAGTCTAGCACCGTTAGATCATACCCTTTTGTCCAATCACATTTCTACACAACTGTCCATTCTTCACTGAACCTAAGTAAGCACAAAAGACAGTTTTCCCGGGGTCTTTGGGTCTTCATTTCTGAAGGCTCCCATGTCACATAAAACTTTGATTAAATAAATTTGCTATGTTTTTCTCTTGTTAACCTGTCTTTTGTTACATAGTGTTGGCCACGACCCTTATGATGGTAAGGAAAGCTTTCACACCTGTCTGTCCCTACAAGGGCTTCTTAAATTTGTGTGTTTATTAGAACCACCTGGGGAGCTTAAATGGACCAATTCTCTTATTTTTTTCTTATCATTCAGAAAAAAAGGTAATAAAACATTCTCTTTTTACTAATTTTTTAAATCATAAAAAAATTAAAGGGTAATTATTAAATCTACAAAGAAAACCTATACAGAGAGGCACATTACCATGAAAAGAAAAGGAAAAAATAGCCTTACATTCTCATTCATGGTTCTGTGTATTTCAAATGTAAATTATAAGTATTTTCCTTCTATAAACTGAGATGAATTATTATCCAAGATACTTCACAGATGGATTTGGATAGTTATATCTCTTTGTGGGCCTTGAAGAAATGTCATCATTTTTTCTAGCATTGAAAAAATTTTAGAATATAGATAGGCATGTATGGGTATGACTAGAAGATATTACTATCGATAAAACAAGATGGCTGAGGTACCTTATCCCTCCCTAAAACTCATATTTTTGGCTTAGATAATTAAATAAGCAATGATTTTCTTTTCTCTTTTGTCTCTATGACAAATATGTGGTATGTTCATCTTGATTTTTTTTAACACTAATAAGCAATAATTTTCTTTATAAATTATATATTACAGTTGTATGCCATATAATCATTTTTACATGGGAAAGCTTATAAATGACCAATGTCTTTTGTTCATTAAAAATTGAAAAATTTTTCTCCAATTCTGGTTTATATTAAGTGCTATTCAGTGATTTGACACTTAACTGGAAGGAAAAATACAGAATTGACTAATGTGTGTTCTTTCTGTGTAACAGCTTAGAACAACCCAGAGTGATGAGTCTCAGAGTCTTTTTCTGCTTTGCAGATAAGGAGTCTTCTGGATCAGAACTGTGACTATTTCCTCCATTTTGGAAAACACAGGTCTCCTAAAACATCAGTCTCCTAAAACATCTCTTATTATTTAATAACACCTTTCTTTATGCCCATGACCTGATGACTTGACAAGACCCTGATTTTGAAGCCAGTTTCTCAGCAATAAACCAACTAAACATATGACTAAGTAGATATCCAATTCTTTTGTTATGGTTATTTGAAAGTACAGGAGAAATGTTTCAATAGATTCTAGGAAGCCAACTTCACAGTAAAGTGGTAGTTGATGATCTATGATCATGTCAATTTAAGTCTTTTAAAGCAAAGATGTAGATTCTGGAAGCAAAACGGCAAATAGAATAAGTTATCAAAGGCTTATGTCATATAACTGACTTTACATGTGCCCAGTGTGGAATGCAACAATTTTGGATTTGGAGAAGGAAGAATTGCTACCCACCAAATGCTTTCAACCCAAGAAATTCTACCGTTTTTGCAAGGGCACTAAGATACAGAAAGAATGTATTATACTCTCTCTTTTACAGAGAGAAAAGGTTAAGTGACTTATTTAAGAACATACTATTAGAAAATATACCAAAAGTAGAAAATAAAATTATGCCCTAAATTAGAACCCAGAAGTCTGGAATCTGAGTTTCCCCACCCGGAGACTCATACAGTACTGCCTGACCTTAGCAGCGTCGTCAGTGCAACAGTCTACAAGCCAAAAGATCAACTATATTGAAGTGGAGGAAAAGTAAAAGGAATTAGTTTATATAGCCCAGAGGCTCATCACCCCAGGACAGAGTTAAATGAAAGTGATTACTTAATCCCTAAAGCAAGACAGTATGCTTGAAAACTGGGTGGGGGTGGGATGGGGCATGGGAGGGACAAAGGGTAGGAAGAAAGAATTGATACATTATGTTGAGTTCTCAAGTTAACTTCTTAAGAACTAATGTGAAAGACTCCTATAGGGAAGAAAAGATTTCTTTCCTCAGCCCTAGCTAGGTTCATGGCTGAGACCCCAATAACAAAAGATATATTAACAAGAGAAAAAGCACATAAATTTATTTAATATAACTTTTAGGTGACATGGGAACCTTCAGAAATGAAGACTCAAAGAACCAGGAAAAATTGTATTTTTTTGTTTATTTGTTTTTCCTTTTTTATTTCAGAATATTATGGATGTGTAAATGGTTTGGTTACATGGATTGCTGTGGACAGCTTGAGTCAAATTTGTAAGTGTGCCCATCACCCAGATAGTGTACATTGTACCTATTAGGTATGATTTCACCCATCCCCATCTCCCCCGTCCCACCTGCTTGATTTCTGTTAAGTTTTACTTCCATCTATGCACATGAGTGCTGATCTGTTAGTTCCAATTTAATAGCGAGTATATGTGGTGTTTGTTTTTCCATTCTTGTAATACTTCACTAAGGAGAATGGTCTCCAGTTCCAGCCACATTGTTGCAAAAAATATTAATTCATTTTTTATGACTACACAGTACTCCACAGTATAAATATACCACATTTTATTAATCCACTCATAACTTGATGGGCACTTGGGTTGATGCCACATCTTTGTGATTGTAAATTGTGCTCCTATAAACATTTTGGTGCAAGTGTCTTTTTGATAAAATGACTTTTTTTTTCCCTTTGAGTAAATATCCAGTAGTGGGAATGCTGGATCAAATGGTAGGTCTACTTTTAGTTCTTTGAGGACTCTCCATACCGTTTTTCCATAGAGGTTGTACTAGTTTGTAGTCCTACCAACAGTGTATAAGTGTTCCTTTCTGTCCTCATCCACACCAGCATCTATTGTTTTGGGACTTTTTGATAAAAGCCATTCTCACTGGGGTTAGGTGATATCTCATTGTAGTTTTGATTTGCATTTCTCTGATGATTACTGTCCTTGAGCATTTTTTCATATGTTTATTGGCATTAGTCTATCTTTTGAAAAGCTTTTGTTCATGTCTTTTGCCCACTTTTTAATGGGGCTGTTTGATTTTTTCCTTGCTTGATTTGCTTGAGTCCTTTGTAGATTCTTGTTATTGGCCCTTTATTGGATGTAGATTTTCTCTGTATCAGCTACATATTGTCTCCCACTCTGTGGGTTGTCCATTTGCTCTGTTGATAGTTTCCCTGGTTGTGTGGAAGCTTTTTAATTTAATCAAGCCCTGTTTGTTTGTTTGTTTATTTTTGTTGTTGCTGTGATTGCCTTTGGGGTATTCTTCATACATTCCTTGCCTAGGCCAATATCCAGAAGAGTTTTTCTTCTAGAATTCTTGAGTTCCTGTCCTAGATTTAAGTTTGTTATCCATTTTGAACTCATTTTAGTGAGTAGTGAGAGATATGGATCCCATTTCAACCTTTTTCTGGTGCCTATCCAATTTTCCCAGCACCATTTATTGAATAAGGATTCTTTTCCCCAGTGTATATTGCTGTCCCCTTTGTCAAAGATCAGATGGCAATATGTGGATGGTTTTATATCTGGGTTCTCTGTTCTTTTCCATTGGTCTATGTCTCCATTTTTGTGCCAGTACCATGCTGTTTTAGTTACTGTAGACTTGTAGTATAGTTTAAAGTCTGGTAATGTGATGCCTCCAGATTTGTTCCTTTTTCTTAAGGTTGCTTTAGCTTTTCAGGCTCTTTACTGGTTCCAACTGAAGTGTAGAATTATTTTTTCTAGATCTGAGGAAAATGACATTGGTGTTTTGATGAGGATTGCATTGAATCCGTAAATCATTTTGGGTAGTATGGACATTTTAAAAATGTTTATTCTGCTGATCCATGAGCATGGTATGTTTTTCCATTTGTTTCCATCATCTTTAATTTCCTTCCTCAGTGATTTGTAGTTCCCTTTGTACAGATCTTTCACCTCCTTGGTTAAATGTATTCATAGGTATTTTATTTTCTTTGTGGCTATTGTGAAAGGTATTGAGTCTTTGATTTGATTCTCACTTGACTGTTATTTCTATATAGGAATGCTACTGATTTGTGTATATTGATTTTGTAACCTGAAACTTTGCTGAATTTATTTACCAATTCCAGGAGTCTCTTTGGGGGGCAGAATCTTTGGGGTTTTCTAGGTATAAGATCATATCATCAGCAAAGAATGATAATTTGACCTCCTCTTTTCCCATTTGTATACCCTTAATTTCCTTCTCTTGCCTGATTGCTCTGGCTAGGACTTCCAGCACTATATTGAATAGAAGTAGTGACAGTGGGCAACCTGGTCTAGTTCCAGTTCTAAGAGCTTTCAACTTTTCCCCATTCAGTATGATGTTGGCTGTGTATTTTTATACTTAGGTTTGATGAAGAATGCACAATCATGTAGGTGTATGATTGGATAAAAGGGGGTATGATCTAGTAGTAATAAATTGAGGGGAACTTGGCAAGATCTGTTTGAACCTACTAGAGTCTTCTCTGTGTCTTCATCCCTTTCTTCCGTGTATAGAGAGTACCACTGTGAAAAGGGGGTTTTATGACCTTGTTTAGAGGAAGGTCAGAGAATTCTTTTATGGTCTCCTTCAGGAGAGAATGGTGGGAGAAAGTCAGAGAGATTCTCCTGCTTCTGCTGTTTTCTCAAATGCCGAGGTGCTATCTTTTGGGGTAGTATGTCCTGAACTCTGTCACTACAATTACAGAAATCTTCCATTGTGTAGAGAAAATACCCCTACCTCTCATTGTCATTACAGCTTGAACATGGAGTTGGAGTCCAGGAGGAGCAGAATATGCAGTAGAGGAAGTCTCCTTCCACTCTCAGGGGATGATGAGGGAGAGTCCAGAACACCCCATGATGTGGAAGTGAGGTGAATCTGGAGAAGAGGCAGTCTCAGGGGCTTTGTTCAGTTCCCGTGTGGTGTGACAGAGACCCATGAGTTCTTATTCTTCTGAGCATGTCCAGGAATGCAGCTGAGTTGAAGAACAGAGGTCTGTCATGAGACCAAATTGATTAGAGCAATGTGATCCTACAGCCAATGTCAAGAGTACAACACTCCTTTGGGAGACTAAATGGAGGTGGGCCAAAGACTTTGTGAGTCTGTGTGCATTTGAGAGCCTGGGTTAGACCTTGTTTGCCTGAGACAGCTACCAGGCCCTAACCAAGCCAAGAGAAGGAGGTAATGCCACCAGCTAGCATTGCTCTAGAGATGACAGGAGCCAATGACCCTGCCTGAGGAAGTCTACTCTTCTCTTCACAATAAAGTTTTGGAAGTCATAGCTCTCATCCATCCCCCATATCTCAGACATGCCAGTGTTGCTGATGAGGGCTAAAGACAGAACATTTCAAAATAGGCTGAACAATATTATTTTAAAAGATTTTTAAATGACTGGACTAAACTATATTTTACATTGAAATATAGTACCCTGAACTACATTTTCCAATTAACTAGCCAGTAGGGGCTCAGTAAGAAAACCAGATTATTTATTGACAAATTAAGAAATCTATATAAATTGTGGTATGAGTGAATTTTAGATTCTACTATACTTATATATTACAGACAAATTATGCATTGAAAGCTACTCAGAATATATATGGATATTCATTCAAAATAATTGTTCCCAAACATGAATTTAAGACTTTTATTTAGACCCACAGCTTAAGCCTAGAAATATTTAGAATTACTAAAGCTTTATATTTTACCAGTACTCTTGAATAAATGGGTAAAAAAAATATATGAGTTCAGAAAAAGTGCTCTCTTTAGTAGTCACTTAAATGGACAGTATTACCATTAAAAAAAAAAAAAGAAAGAAAGAAAGAAAGAAAGAAAGAAAGAAAGAAAGAAAGAAAGAAAATGTTAGCCTGAGGTGCTAAAGGCATGAATAGTTAGAGACCATTTACCTGGAGAATTCCATTTCCTCACCTGCCCAGTGAATTAGAAAGAAGCGAGTCAAAACTTCCTCCCACCACCACTTTTGGGCATGATATAAGCAGTCAACATTGTAAGTGTTCCATGGTTACAAAATCTTAAACAGCTCCAATCATGGTACTCAGAATGATGTTTGAGTTTATGCCACGTTTCATCCGGAGTCAACTGCATCTGATAATTCAACACAACTGTTTCCTGAGTTCTCTGGGTCAGAAGTTTGATTATGCCATTGTTTTCACAGAAACTCTAAGTTCTGTGAATTGCTTTTTCTTCCCTCACGTTTGGAAGGTTCTCATTGTTAATATGTTAAATCTTTAATTGCCCACAGCCTGAAGTTTCCTTAAACAATTATGAGATTCTTTTCTGCATTTATATTGTTGATCTTCCTGTGTGAAACTGTAACAGCCCTCACTTAACTCTTCTGGAGCGCTTGAAAAATCACCACTTTGGAGGCAGGAACAAGATCATATTGGATACTTTTTTCCTTTTGGCAGTCGCTTGGGTTCCTATTGTTAAAGTAGGCATGATTAAAATATTTAAAAATCATTCTCCATTGCTTTGGGGATTAAAATTTATTCTAGATTCAAGCCTAGAAGCTTTGATCTCAGTCTAAAAATTACTTATTTTTTCTGCTTTTATGAAGGAAAAAAGTTGCTTCATCCATTTTTAATTTTGAGAAGCACAAAATACTATATATGTGCTGGAGAATTTCCAGTCCTTTCCCATTTGAAAAGTGGTAAGTTAGCTAATTTTCTTTCAAGATAGATTTATGAAATTATTATTACTTCATCTATTGTTATTTCATCCATTTTGAAATAAGTACTTTAAAATCATTTTCTGAATCTGCCTTTGGCTTAGTTTAATGTAAAGCTTTTAAAAAGCTTCAGTGGGAGCCATTGAGTTGAAAATGACAGCCCTCTACAGAGATTTATTCACCATCAGCACTTAGAATCAATATTCTTTTGGTTGAAAGGCATGATTGCAATTTACATTATCAAAGTGCTCAACAAACATATATTAATTTCCTCTTTCAAAAAGAGAGGTGAGGTTTCCCTCTAGAGTATGAGACCTTAGCACAGGAGTTAATACATACTTTTATATTTTCACTTTTCTACTTTAAACTTTGCGATGGCTTCTTATGTGGGTGATTACAAGCAGTTCAGTAAGTGCTCCATATAATTGTTTGACATTCACACAGGACCTCTGGGGGTTTTCCTTCATATTCCACTGCGTAACGTGTTCTCCCAATTCTCTCCTTCTGTGCAAAGGACGCTTCCCACAAGACCCGTGTGTTGCTGGCTGGTTTGCTGGACCCGAGTCAGGTTCATTAGGTAGCTGTGTGAAATCAAGTGTTCATTAGCCAGACAGTCTCCACCCAGGAAAGACTTGCTAACGAAAGCATAACTGTGGGGAATCAAAGGAGACTGACATATGCCCTTAACGAAGGCACAGAAAAGTCTCTTGGTTTACCTGTGTGAGAGATACCCCTCACGTAGAGTATAGTGATATAGTAAATCAGTAATAATAATGGATAATATCTATTGAGAAGTTACTGATCTAAGTGCTTTGCATGGAGCATCCTAATTCGTTCTCACCATGTCTGTATGCACCACGTCACTATTGACAGCTGTGGAAACTGAGGAATAGAAAACTGCAGTGAATATGTCAGGTTTAGTGTGAAAATGTTGGTTCTCAGTGCGCTCATGGCTGAAGAATGACCAAACACACCAAAGGAAGGCAAGCATGAAAATGAGGTTTATTGAGGAGAGAAAGATAGGATAATAGGGCAACAGCAAGGTGCATAGGCCACAGATGACGACCAGACCAGGCCCATTGTCACAGCAAAGGGAGACCAAAAGGAAGGGCACACAAACAAAAAGCGTTGGCGATGGTCTGTGTCTTGTTTTATAGTGCCTGGATAGGGGCCTCTCTCGTGGTTCAGATGTCACCATGGAACCCCTTTGACTGGACAGTTGGGAGCTGCATGACCTGAGTCTTACTGCACTTGCAGATCTCCCATGAACCTCTCTGAAAGTCCACGGTGGGTGACTCACAGCAGCACCCATTTCTGTCCCTAGGAGACCCAGAATCCCTCACTATCTACCTAACAGATACTTTGCCCAAGTTTCTACAGGTAGCAAGTTACAAAGGCAATGTGTGCACCCAGGCATTCTAATTCGAGAGATTGGCTGTTTAACTTCTCTGCAGACTCCCATATATTTATAATTTCAATTGCTAGATGATGCCAGTGTGTTTCGGGTCTTAAAATAACTACAGGCGGAACTATTATATTTGATTTTACCCTATAGGTTTGTCATAAGGAATTCTTTTACATTTAGTACAAATTCCTTATGACATATCGCTTTCTAGCCTTATTAAATATATGCATTCGTATTACTTGTCATCTTATTTAGACCATAAAATCGCTCAGATCATGGTCCCTGTTTCTCTCATTCATTCATCCATCACCAAATGTTTATTGAGCTGACATCAATCCCAGGCCTTAGTATATCCTTTATCTACTTTATACCATCTCGTTTCTCAAAACATCTGGGGTTAAATAACTTGTGAGGAGAGGAGAGGCGGGAGGTAACCTCCACTGGAAGTGGAGAGGTAGAAGCAGCACAGTGGCCACAGACATCAGGAGCTGGCCTGGAGGTTGACAAAGATTCTTTGCTTACCCCAATTTTAGTTAGGTTCTTGAATCTTCTCCTAGGCCCATCTGTGTATAGATCCAATTATAGCAAGAATCCTGCTAAGTCAGTTTAGCAAGAACCTCCCACCTCTGATATCTAATTACCCTCCATGTCTGATCAGGATCTTCATCCTACACCATCCCCCAGGGGATGTCTGATCACCCTGACCTGTCTTCAACAAGAATCTCCCTTACCCTAACTTTTCCTCTCACTAATTTTCCATCCACTCCCTCCACCCTGCTCCTTGGCTACAAATTCCCACTTGCCCATGGTGTATTCAGAGTAGAGTCCAATCTCTCTCCTCCACTACAAAATGTGATTGCAGTGGTCCTTATACCTACAGTAATGATCCTGAATAAATTCTTCCTGACCATGCTTTAACAAGTGTCACCGACTAATTTTTTTCTTTAACAGGTGGTAGGCACAGGTGGTCACCTATTTGTGTGATAAGGCCCGTTTCTGATTTTGATTAGAGTGATTGTTCTCTGTATCTATCACTTCCTCTTGTCCAGCAAACTGCACATTATGGGTACTTAATTAACATTCACTTCAAGAATTAATGAATCATGTAAATGCATACTGGTAATATTAAATAAGAATGTACATCAATCAGATAAACTGAAAATAAATTCTGGTGAATACATAAGGGAGAGTTTCTGGGTGCACTGACAGAATCTTCTTCGGGGCCTGGGTAGCTCTGATATGAGGCTGATAAGTCCTTGGCGTCTGTTTAGCATTCTCTTCTCCCTGGGAACAACACTGTGAAAAAGAGCTATTTAAACCCGAACATCTGATTGCCTGCATTCTCTATTTCATCTTGATACTAGTTTAACATCCAACTCATTCAAGATACGAGGGGCATTGGCTCTATCTCGGTTACTGCATTTTAAGTTGGAGAGTTCCTTATAAATTGTTCTTGAGTCTGTTTTGTTTTTCCTTCCCTTGGTGGCAAAGTGGAGATCTGCCAAAGCATAAAATATGCTTTACTCAATGGCCTAAAAAAATTATTTGAAAATATGTTTCACTTAAAAAGAGACTTAAAGAAACAATTATGGAGTTGGGCAGAGAGGGGAACATTACTTTAATGTATTTTTTAATGTACCTAATGGCTTTCGATTTATCCACGAAATGTGACTCAAACTTGTATGTTTGGAAAATTCCAAGTATATGTAAGATGCATGTTTAAATTCCTTTTCTCCTGGGCTGCTCAGTCCATCAAGTGATTCTGAAAAGTAGCTGGAGGAAAATTTATCAGTTGGCTGTGGGGCTCGACTGTAGGTGCAGGTGTGACACATGAACTGTTTTCTCTCTGCCCAGCCATGGCTTTAAAAACACCTCTTCCCCATTTCTCAGTGCATCGGTGGGCATGGACACCTGCCTTGTGGACACTCAAGAGAGGAGACAAGCTTTGAATTATGGTTTCAGAGTTGTTGTGGGCAATAGGAGAGGTGTACAGTAGATATTTTAAAATGCTGCAGAGCGTTCTCTCTGGGCATATCAAGGGCTAACCATCAGGGGAAAGAATGTGACAGATGCCCTCCAAGTTACCTTGCTGAGAGGATTTGTGGACTCGTGCTGCTGTTTGATGTGGCTTCCAGCAGACCTTTCATTAAATCCATGCCTTGGGCTGACCCACAGCACTGTGCCCCTGTCCCAGTGCCCTTCTCTGCATAGGCAAATGGCCAGGACCACAGAAGGTTGTGCTGATGAGCTGGGAGCCTCTTGGGGGGCAAGAGCTGCACTGCCCCTGTCTCTGCAGGCTCTGGCAGATGGGGCAGTCCCCTGCCTGGGAGAGCCATTAGTGTGACCAGACGTGCCCTCAGAGAGCCTGGACCTCTCAGAACCACACAGAAATAGCAACTAGCGACAAAGGCTGATTATGTCTCCAAATTTTAAGTGTTTTCAAATGGAAACATCTTAGAAAATGGTTGAACTGTGGTAGCCTCTGCTACAGTCTTTTGCCCATTTCATATCACTGGATTTGCTTAGCCTGTCTGAGAGCTGCACGGCAAGGTGGAATTTTATGGCTGCGTTTACTCAACCTTTGCTGTGCAAAGTTACATGAGGGGTGTATGGTTCATGCAGAACCAAAATTTAGGTAATGGTTGATTAGTGAAAAAATGAGCCCTGACTAGTAAGGAATTTCTCCCATGTAAATGAATCCTTGTGTTTGTAACATGAGGGAATTCTCATTTTGCAATGCTAGAGGCAGTTTACAAGGTTTTACTAATCTGCATAACACACCTTCAGGGTTTATAGGTAGCAAACATTTTACTATTAAATGCAGCAACATCTTGGTGTTATATATTTTGGGGAAATGACTTTTATAAAGAGGCCATCAGCATTTTTATAAGATAACTACATTGATCCTTGGCCACCGCACTCAGCATCTATGTCCACCACTAGCAGGGGAATTGGTTGCTGTTGGGATGATTATTTCAGCCCTTTGGAACACTCATATCGCAAGGCCCGATGGAACTTACAATAAGAACAAAGTTTTGCCATTTTGCAACCTTCCTATAAAAAGTTAGACCAAATTAAGAGAGGCATTAAAAAAACAAACTGGCAGATGAAGCCAATCCATTAGCATTGGTTCTCCCCATTCCTGGGTTCAGATTTTGAATGCACCACCTTCTGACATCACTGCGTTGCTTTTGCATATCTCACTTTACCTGGGTTAAGGGTGCTGGTTCTAAGGGAAGGGTGTTTCTAATAAATGCACATGTAGAACCTTTCTTGGGCAAAAAATAACTTTTGGAGAAAACTCCAGGTGGCAGTGGCCGGGGAACTGAGTGTCCACAGAAGTACCATTTTGATTACACTGCTGTGTTCGGTCCTCCCTTTTAGCCTTCTCTTACTTCACTTCCTACTGTAGGCACCTCATCTGGAGGGGTTTGATTCTCTCATTTTACATCTCTTTTTCAAAACACAGCCCCACCCCTTTCCTTGTTTCCTCCTTAGGGATAAAATAGGGCGAAGTTTTCTAAAGGAAATTTAGTCAAATTATAAACCACCTACTATGTTCAGCTGCCAGAGATTTAATCATGAACAAAACAGGGTTTTTACCCTGAGACTCACATTATATTTTTTATGGAGTTCCCACTTTATTTGGGAAATTTATTGCATTGAACCATTCAGTTTTATTTTCTTCATGCATTATATCCTGCAAACATACTCAGTACAAATATTTTACTAAAATATTTAATTAATGTAAAAACATAAATAACAGGATTAAAGTTTACTGGCATATTTTGCCAAATTCCCAACCTTTTGTCTGTTTTTCCTCATTTAAGTTTCTATCTCTGGACCATGACTTTCTGATGTTCTTATACCTGCTGTCCCTTCCCTGACAGCAGCAAAACTCTCATCTCTGCTTCTCAGCTTTGGAGACCTCTGTTTGATACATGATGGAGATCATCACTAGAGAGGGTCGACTTCCTTGATGACAAACTAAGAGTCGCATGAATTGCTCAGGAATCTCAAAAGAAGTACATGATATGCCCTTAAGAACAACATCTTTTCTTATATCTATGCATTTTCCCTCTTGTATTCCAAGGTCCTCGGCCTTCCTCCAAAATTCCCTCTCTGAAGCAGTCCTCTCACCAGGTGGAGGGACGTGGATAGGACATTTATTCTTCCCCTGTCCACATGGACACGCCAGGGGCAAATCTCTTTTTCCTCCCTTTTCATGCACTGTTGTAAAGTTTTGTAAACAGGAAACCATCCACAGAGAATGAAACTAGCATGCCAGGGATCAAATTTCTCAAGTATGTTTTTGGGTCTGAGAGTCATAACAAAAGCAGCCAAGCTTTTGCCCTGCTCCTGTTTTGGGCTAGCCCACTAAGTGACTTTGAGCAAGTCAGGTAACTCCCCAGGGCTTCAGTTTTATAACTTGTTAATTGACAGGGGGTTATAGTTAGAGACTACTAACACTAAAGTCCCATTCAGCTGTAAAACTTGATGGTCCTCAAAGGCTTTCTCTTCCTAGTCTGCATCAGTCTCTCCTTTCCCTGAATTCTTACTTTCTTACCTTTAATGTGTAAAGTCTAAAACAGCAGCATCACCCTCACTTGGGACCTGTTAGACATGTAAATTCTTGGGCCTTGACCTACTGAATCAGAAACCCGGCAGCCATAAATATGTGCTGATTCAGATGCACGCTAAACTTTGAGAACTATGGGTAGAGGGCTCTGATGTATAGTTTTAAGTATATTCTGTGCAGTAGTGAAGCCCAATACCTTTGTATCTCCTATGGTTCAGAAAATAAAATGAGTGCTTTAAAAATTCCTATTAATTAAGTGAATAACCATGATATTGAGTAGACTCCTACTCTATATACTTATCTAAATTGCAACAGTAACCTCTACCAAGAGCTATGTATCACATGGTGAGAAAAAATAGTTCCTGTCTTGCTCACAGACTGCATTTTCTCTCATTCCTTCTCTTTTAATTGACCTGTTCCTTCTGCAAACACTGTTCTCTCATCTTGTACTTTGCTCTCTATGACTTATTGCTTTTATGGTCACTGTCATATTTTATGGATCCCGGGGACAAAGAGATGGAAGCTTTGTTTAAATATATCCCTATGCAGAGCTTCCCTACAGCAGGGGGGGAAATGCAGTGCTTATTTTAGTATCTGAGGCCATGATTTAAAGCCTGTTTACATGGCTAATTATTAAAGCATGATAAACACACTTTTTAAAAGACATGAGGAAAAGTGCATTTTTTTGGTCTACCTTCTGTTTCTACTGGGCTCCATCTCCGACAGATGGCGGGAGCATCTGGGAAGAAAGCCAGTCAGGCACGCTGATGGGCCCTGCCTTACTTAGCAACGGCTCCTGGTCATTTCCATGAGTCAAGGGTGCGGATGAGAGAGGCATTAGCACTGAGCTTGAACATAAAATCTGAATGGTCAACCAGAGTTAAACTGGACATAAAAGGATAATAGATTTAATAGAACTGGGAAAGATGTTGACTTCCTTGCATTTTGGAAATCATATGTGTTGGGAAGAATTAATGTGTGTGTTTTTAATTACCAAAGGTTATCTCTTTAATTTAAAGGACCACAGCCAGCAGTAATTAAGCATGTCATTCATTGCTGGCAGCTACTTGGTTTACATGCTGTTTTTATTCCCATTTAGCTATTTTCTGAAGAAAATACTCTAAAATCAATAAGGACATATATGTGACAGGGAGAACGTCAACTTACAATTAGTATCTCATAAAACTATGAATGGCAATATCTGAGAATGCAGTTAGCTTTATAGAGCATGCAAAATTTATTCATGAATAGATCTGCAAGGAAACTTGGGTAAATACTGCAAAACAGTCACAAGACACTGAATAACTTTGCAATTTTGATGACATTTATTGGAGACGGTGTGCAACATAATGAAGGACTGTTAACATTTTGTGAAATGAGATGGAGGCAGTAGGATAAAAAGAGGAAAATACATTTTCTTTGAAAAGTAAAATGTATTTGACTTATAAAAGGGCAGTGGAGAGATGGCAATTCCAAAGTATAATCGAAAGGCTATTATTCTCAGCTTTAAATACCCCCCACAAAAATTTCCTAATATACAGCTGAAGTTGTAAGTAAAATCAGGCAGCAGAATAGTTATGAGTATCAAGAGCATTTCACTTAAAATTAAGGTCCAGTGAAAAGCAAAAGCTTTCAGGGGCTATTTTCATCCCTGCCCTTTCCCTACCAGGCAGGACTCCTCTGCACCTACCATGGGGCCCAGCCATTCTCCCCTCCAGCTCTGCCCTTGGGCTGATGAGCTACTCCACCAGGCTTTGAACAACTGGAAAACATCTTATCTTTTCATTTTTGTGTCCCTATTCCCCAGTCTATAAGGTCTTAATAAGTGTTGAATGTTCCATGACTGAAGCACTCCATGGGGAGCCTCTGGCTCGACAAACGGCTGGCTTGAAATCAAGCCCAATGCTTTCTTTATGATCTATTGGTGCCTCCTGCTCATCTCAGGACTCTTGTTCAGATTCGGACCCCCCATTCACTTGGATCTCTGTAACTTGGCTTTCTTATGCCTTGTCGCCCACAAGGGAAGTAGAGTGGGGAAAGAAGAATCTCCTGTGGGGAGGTTCTGTTAACAAAAAGGAAAATCGCATCATGTTGGATGCAAAATCACTTTATTTCTCTTCTTCTTCTTCCTGTAAAGACTCCTCAAAGCAGAGTGAAAATGTACTTTCTCCTTATAGGAATCTTCCGCAGTTCTTTTGCAAAACAGTCAGTTAGGTCTTTTGTCATTCAGAAAAGGCAATACAGTGAGTCCTGTTGATTGTGAAAGCACCATGAGAGAATAACTTCTTGGTGTTATTTTGGGGGAATATGGCAGCTGTACTCTTATAACCTAAATATTTCTTTCTACTACTTACAGGCCTGCAATTCTCTAGTTGATACTTTCTTTTTCCTCATTGAATGAAAAAAAACTTGCAAATACAGTCATGTACCAAATAATGAAGTTTTGGGCAAGGACGGACTGCATATATGGTGGTGGTTCCATAAGATTATAATGGAGCTAAGAAATTCCTGTGGCCTCGGGTTGTAGCCATTGTAAATTTGTAGCACAATGAGATACTCACGTGTTTGTGGTTTTGCTGGTGTAAAAAACCTACGGCATCACCAGTCATGTAAGTGTATGGCAAATGCAATTATGTACTGTACATGGTACTTCATAATGGTGATAAATAACTGTGTTGCTGGTAAACATGCATTTACTATACTATAATTTCCATTGTTATTTTAGAGTGTTCTCCTTCTACATATATAAAGAAGTTATCTGCAAAACAGCCTCAGGCAAGTCCTTCAGAAGGTATTCCAGAAGAAGGCATTGTTATCATAAGTGATGATAGCTCCGTACATGTTATTACCCCTGAAGACCTAGTAGGGCAAAATGTAGAGGTGGAAAATAGTGATATTGATGATCCTGACCTGTGTAGGCCTAGACTAATGTATGGTTATGTTTTAGCTTTAAGATATTCCAAAATTAAAAAAAAATTTTGTTAAATAGAAAAAAGCTTATAGAAAAAGGATATAAAGAAAGAATATTTTTGTACAGCTGTACAGTGTGTTTGTGTTTTAAGCTCAATGTTATTACAAATGAATTAAAAAGTTAAAAAAATTAAAAGTTTATATATTAAAAAATTACAGTAAGCTAAAGCTACCTTATTATTAGAGAAAGAAAGACATACTTTTAAAAACAAATTTAGTGAGGCCTAAGTATACAGTGTCTTTAAGGTCCATGGCAGTGCACAGTAGTGTCCTGGGCCTTCACATTCACTCACTTCTCACTGACTCACCCAGAGCAACTTCCAGTCCTGCAGGCTTGATTCATGGCAAATGACCTACACAGATATACCGTTCTTTTATCTTTTATATCCTATTTTTACTGTACTTTTTAAAATGTTTAGAAACATCTAGACATGTTTAGATGCACGAATACTTATCATTGATTGTGTTACAGTTGGCCACAGTATTCATATAGTAACATGCTGTGCAGGTTTGTAGCCTAGGAGCGATAGGCTATACCACACAGCGGAGGTGTGGAGTAGGCTATACCATCTAGGTTTGTGTAAGTACGTGCTATGATGTTCGCACAATGATGCAATTGCCTAGTGATGCATTTCTCAGAATACATCTCTGTCATTAAAGGACGCATGACGAATCCCTGGGAGAGGTAATAAATTACCCATTGTGCAATACATTAGTATTAGAGGAATACACTGTTAGAATATCTGATCGTAAATTTATGTCATTATGAATGAAATTACCAGATCCTTAATCAAAAGGGGATAAAAAAAGAAGGTCTTTTACATAAGGGGAGGCAAATTTTTACAGAGGAAAAAAGCAAGGTTATTTAATAGTCATTGCTATTTATCCAAGAGAATGCCTGCACTGCCTCATTATGTCCCTTGCCAGCTCAGCCAAGTGTCCCCATGACAAAGACACTGGAGATATGGGAGTTGGATAGGTGAGCCCTCTTGTATATGCAGGGGTCTGTCTCCACTGTCTAGAAAGCTGCTCACCAAATGCTAGAGACGAGAACATTATTCTTTAATTCTAAATGAATGAACCAAGTGCATTTTATTATAGGCATTCTGGAAACCTCAAAGTGAAACTGTTTTCAGTGACGACTACTAAAAAACAGCTGCAAGCTGAAACAGGTGAAAACTGTTCTAAATCAATTTATTTTAAGTCAAATGGTTTCATTATCAGATCTGATGGGACATCTCTGGAGTTAAAGGAGAAAAATACCCTGCATATTTGCTGTCTGTGACAAGTGAAGTCCCTGCTTGTTCTTCATGTTTTTTTTTTCCTCAGAGATGTAGTCATTCAAGGGTAAATTTTATTTTCTGAGTATTTATAATCTTAGAGGTATTTCCCATATAACTAGTCTCATCTACAAGGAATTATTAATACATGTGCCATTCATGGTTCCTTGCCTTAGTTGGGGTCCTTGTGCTTTTCCTTTGCAATCACTGAGTCTGGTTTCACCTCAGTCGCCCCATGTGAGCGGTGATTTGTCACCTTACTGAAATGCATGGAACCCAAGGCGCTGGGAAGGCCTGTAGGTCTGACTGTGAAATGCTTATCTTCTTTGAGAACTCTGGCTGTTTCCATTATTGTTCTATCGCCTATGCCTGGTTACATAGGAAATTTCAATATTGCTTCTTGTTGCCTTCTTTTGTCTTTATATTTATGAACATTAATCTTCTTAGCCTTCCAGGTGGAGACTAGAATATGTTTTTTGAGGCATCTCTTGAGAATGTGCCAGAATTCTTACTACAGGTTATATTCCAACACAATGAAACCGTCAGAGAAAATGTTCCAGGATAGGAAAACCATTTTCAAGCCTGACCGGTAACACAGGGACATCAAAAAGCGTTAAAATAGGAATTGGTAAAATATATGTAAAGTACAAATATTTTAAACAAATATCATTTATCTTTGTTTTCATAAAAACCTTATACATTCCTGTAGCATGGCACATATTTTGTTTTTCAAGGATTTGTCCTGACATCTGTTTCTTCCATTAGACTGTGAGATTTTTGAAAGGGTGGAGGAGCTCATTTGTGTTTGTATTCCTGGAGCGGACCACAATTTCTGACATAGAGTAAACACTAGATTATTATTGCTTAAATGAGTGAATAAATAAATCAATATCTGATACCTAAAAAAAAAACATTAAAGTCAACAAAAGAGCAATGAAGTAAAGGAACTTCGGAGGCCCTTTGTTGGTCTGGAATCATAGGATTTAACTTCTAATAATATTCTTGAGAGGGGACATCCTCTTACCTCCTCTGTGGGGCAGTTGCTTTTAGAAAGCACATTATTTTGTTCATTAGAATCACAGAATTTTAAACGTGAAAGGTAATTTAGTATTATTTAGTCCAACTTTCCTTTTAGGACAGTGTCTTGGTTTTGGGTTCCCCTGAAAGCAGAGCCTGAGGTCAAGGCTTTTGTGTTAGTACTCTACTAGAAGGTACAAAGCAATGCCAGGAAGCATAGTAGGGCACAAAGGGAATGAGGAAGGAAGGAGATAGGAGGATATGTTGTTAAACTGGCTGCTGCTAAATGCAATTGATTGTTACAACCCACAGCATTCTCCTCCAGAAAGCCATATAAACTGTGGCTCCTGACAGTCAATTTGGGTGAGAAATGGCCAAGAACATGTTTATTTTGTAGTTTAATTTCCCCTTTCTCTCTTTATTATCTATTTTTTTTTCTTACCTGCAAACATTCTTGCTGGTCCACTTTAATTTCCACATTGTTTCATATCTATTCAAAGCTTTCTTAACCATGGCCCCACCCTTGTTTAAAATTGCATTAGCTTTTACCTGGACAACTGTAGCCATCTCCTAACCAATTTCTCCTATCCACTTTCTTCCTAGCTAAATCCATCTCACACACCATGCTCAGATTAATCTTATATTAATCCTCCACTTATAAATATCTGTGGTTCCTCATTGCTCTGAAACAGATAAATTTAAATTCCTTAGCCGGAGTGTACCAGTGAAGATGTCTTAAGATGCAAAAGATACAAAATCCAGTTCTAATGTATTAAGAAATACCGGAACTTACTATATCTCAAACATTAAGAAATTAATAGGTAGGCCCCCACCTTTGCTACTTAGCAGTTCTTTTGAGTCTATGGTCTCTTTCTTTTGTTGGCTTTACAGCTATAGAAATTTCAAGTATCACATGCAGATTCAACATTGGAAGAAGAAGGACCATTTCTTTCTAATGCTTAATAGCAAAGTGACATTTATCAGTAGGCCCAAAGCAAACAATCAACCCTCTTATCTAATTGGCCATGAGTTTCTCCTGACTCCTAATAATGGGGGTCGAGGGAGAAGGATGCATGACTGGCATAGGATGCTGAGAATTTAGCCTCAGATCTGAGGGTAGAATTAAATATCACTTGACTATGCAGGAGAGGGTAGGCAACCAAATTTATCTGTTCCATGCACCTGAGATCTGCCAGTTCTAATCAACTCTCAGCTTGATTTCCTAGATTCTTTTCACCCACATTGTATAATAGCTATGTCCAACTACTTGCCACAGTTCAATCTTTCCTGCCTCTTTACCCTGTCAAATATTCTTTCCTTATTGCGCCCTGTAAAAATCATACCCATCCTTCCAGGACAATCTTCAATGTAAGCTTCTTAATGAATCCATCTAAAATGATTTCCCCTTTACCTGACTATATTTTTTTGAACTCATATTATTTATCTATTATGTCAGATTGTAGTTTTCTTGAAAGCAGAGCCTAAAAGGTATTTATATTTACATCTGTCCTGCCCCAAGCAGCAAGCACCAGGCCTTATATTTAATAGTTAATATTTATTTTCTAAAAAAGTAAATTAAATGTGAAAAAATTAGTCAGATGAACGCTACGGTTTTCAATTTGAGCAGTTTCTTGGTAGTGGGGGAGTTCTGTTTTTCCCGGCTTTGTTGTTAGATAATTCCATCACACCAGGTCTAACTTCCTGAGAATAATACTGTAGAAGGAACAGGTTTTTCACAACTGAAAAAAAAGGGGTCTCATCCACTCAGTGAACATAATCCAGAAAAAAAGAAAATTACCAATATATAGTAATCTGTTGGATATGCCCTGACTTATCAGATCTTTTCTGGATTTAGATTTTATACAGTCAACCCACTTTTCTCTGTAGCATAAAACTAATCAGAACTTGGAACACAAAATCATTTAACTTTTTAACAGGTGAATCTTTAAAGTGAGAATTTGATATTGTGGGAGCATGGTTAGAAAGAAGTTAAACATTATCATGAAAAAAGTTCTGTAGTAAACATGTTTGGGCTAGTCCAGTGTTAAAAATCGGTATGCATTTTCTGCAAGAAAGGTCATTCATTGAAATTAAAGACCATGGGCTCATCCCTATATCTGGTAACAAAGGATATGATATCCCCCTATGAAGAGAGAATTTAGCAATTCTCCCCTAACTCCTTTACAGCCATTATGAGCATGGAACATCTGTTTCTACCTATAAATCTGTCATGGCACTAGAAAATCCACAGAAGAAGACATTACCAGTTTATAACTAAAAAATCCAAAAGTATACATAGATAAAACATATCCTATAAAATACGATGTTACCTCCATTTAATACTATAGTATAATAGACTAATAAAGCATACTCACTTTTTTCCTTTATTAGGACAACATTCCACTCTAAATTTTGCATTCTTCAAGGCAGATATTTATGCTGGATTTGAAGCAGTGTAAAAGCAAAGTTAGAAGGTGACCTTGTATCATATCTGAGGGGATCTCATTACTGTGTTTCATAGTGGTAAAATTCCTATGTTTAGGCAAAATTCAGTAAGTTAGAATAACTGGATATTGACATTTTATTTCTGAGAAAATATAGGTAGATATATTATCTAGATTCCACTGGGTGTATTATGTAAATTAGGAAAGTTATGTAATCTCTCTGCCTCATTTTCTTTATCTATAAATGAACGATAATACTAACAACTATGCTTTTTGGTTGTTGAGAATATTTAAATGGTTACTATAGAACTTTTTGTCATGATGCAATTGTTTTACAATACAGCCACTAGCCAGATGTAAGTAGTGAGCACGTGAAATGTGGCTAATCTGACTGAGGAAGTGAATTTATAATTTTGTTTAATTTTAATTATTTTTAAATAGGTATATGTGACTAGTGGCTACCATATCGGTTTGCATGAATTTAGAACAATGCTTGGCATGTAATAAATGATCGATGAACCTTAGATATTTTCAGCCTCTTCTCAGGACAAAATGTGCCACAAAATGTCTCCTAGCACTGCAAATACATATGGCTTCTATGATTTTTAAACAGTTGAGCAAAACATACCTAAGAAAATTATTCATGTCATTTTTCCATTTTTTTGCATGCATGTGTGTTTATTTAGTGAATTTATTACCTTACCCACTAAAGAAAAAAATCTCCTAGAACATTTTTCAAGTTTTGGCTCAAAGGTTTACTTACAAGTAAAAAAGAAAGGAAAATAAAGCCATATTAAAACTTTTGTAAAGCTAATAAACTGGTCAAAATGAAAAAACTCAATGTTGAAAGAGATGTGAAGAAATGGGCACTAGATGGAATCCTGATGGAATAACATTTTCTGTTTCATCTTCCCAGAATACTCTTCCTACAAATATCTATATATCTTGCTTTGTTACTCCCTTCAGGTCTCTGCTTTGATGTCACTTTAAATAAAAGTGCCCTTCCTTGAGTACCTGTATCCTGAGCATCCTATATAAAGTGCACCTTCCTATTACTCTGCCCATCATTCTCTACACCCTTAACCTGTTCTATTTTCTTCACAAAATGTATCATTTCTTGATACAGTATTTATTTAATTTTCTGTTTATTGTCTACTCCTATTAACTATATGAAAATTCCTTGAAACAGGGATCTTGGTCAAAATATTTATTCAGTGAAAAATTAAAAGTCATGCAAGTGTCCAACAGACTCTAATATATTGACACAATGTAATGGTATAGAGCCAAATTAAAGTGTTAACAGTTATTAATGATTTAAAGTTTAAGGTAATTCATTATCAACCTCCTTCTCCCACACCCACCACACTTATTTATGCCTTTCCACTCTTTACTATATACTTTTTATTGACTTTGGGAAAAATTACAAAAGTACACACTTATTATTAAAAAGTTAAGCAGTCTATGAAGAACACATGCAGGTGATCCGGTCACTCCCTTGTTAATGATCTTCCACTAGTTTTGCATCACCATGGAACAAAATGTAGTCTTGCTAGAACCTTCACAACCTGTATGCTGT
The DNA here is from genome assembly GCA_028533085.1 of Varecia variegata. Lineage (NCBI taxonomy): Eukaryota > Metazoa > Chordata > Mammalia > Primates > Lemuridae > Varecia > Varecia variegata. Next base: position 101,894,008 of record CM052439.1, on the reverse strand, counting down.
GGACCTTCCCTCTAACCTCATCTCCTGTCACTCATGACATTCCAGCCATGATGAGCTCCTGGATCTTCTTTGTCCATATGTTTCTGCCCAGGGCTTTTGTACTTGTTGGCATGATTTCTCTCCCCAAATATCTACATGGCTTGCTCCCTCATTTTTTCAGGTCTTTCTTCAAATATCTCCTCCTCTACTGCCCCTTATCTGTTGACTTTCCTTGATTTAGTTTTCTTCATAACTTTTCTTATTATTACATTATATTTTCTTGATTGACTACGTCTTTCCCTACAACATAATGCTTTTTCTGTGCTGTTCACATTTATATTCCCATAATAAATATTGGTGGAATGAATTCAGAAGTCTATTGAACACAATACAGAAAAATGTTGATAAATATAGATACATAGTTATGGTAGGAGTGTTAAAAGAGAGAATATAAGAATATAGAAGGATTTTTATCTAGCCACATTCATTTAACAAATGTTTTTTGAGTAACTACCATATTCTGGTCACTTTTCTGGATCACTGGAATACATCAGGGTGCAAAAAAGAGACCATGCCTTATGAAATTTACATTCTAACAAAATAAATAAAAGCATAATAAAGAATAACAACATGTTAAAAAATAGCAAGTGCTATAAAAAATGAACAACTAGATCAGGGTAAAGGGTATGTGAGCAGTATGAAATAAGGTGGCTAAGATGGGCTGCACTGAGAAATAAAAAGTCAGCACAAGTTAAAGGGGATGAAGCAGCTGGCTAAGGAGATGTTTAAGGGAGTACAGTCCTTGGGAAAGAGACAGAATAAAGCTTTAGGCTAGGAGCATACTTGACATGTTTCAAGGGATAATGAAGAGGCCAATGTGCCCAGAGCAGAGTGAGCCAGGGCAGTAGTGGGACAGGAGGTCAGAAAATTAACAGTAGATCAATTTATGTTGGGCTTTATAGGCCACAGTAAGAACTCTGTCTTTTACTTTGAGTTAAATGGAAGTCTTTGTAGTCAACTGAGTTAAATGGGAAGTTATTTCGACTCAGTGTAGAATTGAAATGAAAACTCTTAAATAGAAACATTTTCTGAGAATAAACTATTTAGGATATAAAATTAAATGCAGGTTGCATATGCATCTATCTTTAAGACAATAAATGAAGCCAGGTGCAATGGGGCATGCCTAGAATCCTGGCTGCCAGTGAGACTGAGACCAGAGGATTGCCTGAGTCCAGGAGTTCAAAACCAGCCTAGACAGCATAGCCAGATCCCATTTCTAAGACAAAGAATACAATAAAATAAAAAATAAATAAATAAATAAATAAATAAATAAAAAAGAAAAGGAAGAAACTAAATGATATTAAATGCCTGAATCACACCAAGCCAGATCTTAACCTTGATTTTCCTAGTGCATATATGACTATGACTATAAAAATAGATTAATTAAAGACACTTAATTAATCTATTTTCATAAAATATCATTCATATAAAGCAGACCTGTAGAGCTTCTAATAGTTTTGTATACATGGTTACAATTGTCAGGAAATTTTGATGATTTAATCTGGAATATCACTAATAAGATAATAATGGTCAACTTATAGAAGAATAAAATATTTGTATTTATATGTTTCTATTAGATATGTCAAAATATTAAACTGTGTCCCACAATAAGACATATATATTACATAAATACATATAAAATCAATCATCAGGATTCAATGTGTCTAACTGAGGCAATTGAATCATAGAACAAATCAGGTGTACATATTCTGCTATTTTTAATTCAATTCAATTTTACTCTATACATATTGTGCTCTCCAGCCTCAATATTTTTTCCCCTTTCTGAATAATATCTTGCTGGTCACACAGGGCCTACTGACCTTTCTATGATCTCTCCATTAAATTCATCTGTAAGAACATGCAGGAATAAATTTGTAATCAAACGAAAATGACTGACATCAATTCAAGTGTTATCTTTCCTGGAATACTCTCCAGGAAAAGAGTGGAGATTTGTATGGGAAAAGATCAGACAGAGATTCCAGGCCAAGGCAAACTGGTAAGCACTGCTTGAACAGGAAGCCTTTGCAGGAGGGGTCAGAAGTCTTACCCTGTAGGCATCAGCTGCAGGTGCTACAGGCCAGTTGAATCGGAGCTTCTGCCTGCAAAAACTTATTAATAGCTGCTGCTTCTACTCCTCAGGCAATTCAGGATCACCTACCCTTATTTCTGAGATGAAATCCAGAATGAGGAGGTCCCAGAAACCAGGGAAAGAACTCTTAGGAAAATAAGAGCCCACTTCCTCTATTTGAGTACACGCCCTGCAGTTAGATAGCTACACAAGCTCTGGCACCCCCATTTCTAATTTTCCAGGCACTCTCAAGAATTCGAGGGAAATTCCAGAGTCAGAATATTTATTTTTAATCTTTAACTAAACTTCATATTCAATAGCACATTCTCCTATAACCAATTAAATTTTCCCATAAGTCAACTGTTGTCAAGTAAAGTAAACTGCCCAAAAGGATACAGAACACTTTATTCGCTCAAACAAAATGGGTAACAAAAGTGTTCAGGGGAGTTGCTTAAACATGGCAATGGGGATCTAAACCAAAAAAGAAAAAATAAAAGCCTAAAAGAACAATTGATAATTTATAAACATGAGCACAAGGAATTGCTTCCTAAAAGTTCTGGGGGATCCACTTCTGATATCATTAGCTGTGTGACTTTAGGTAAATTATTCTACCTCTTTGAACCTGAGTTTGCCCAACTGCAAAGAAACAAAACCAAACTCAAAAAAAAAGAAACAAAAATAGGCATCTGGATATGGCTTTGCAAATTGCTTTTCTTATTTCCATTTCCAAGATTCTGTCATTGAACTGGATTTCACATAATGGTAGGTTTTCTGAAGTCCTCTTTTTCCCTGTCTGCTCAATCCAACGGGGTAAAATCCGGATAGTAAAAAGCCTTTGAGGATGAAGAAACCCACCCTGCCTTTCTCTATGATGGACGTGTTCCACAATTCTTTCCATTTATTAGATCAAGCTGCTTGTCTGCAGAGGCTGTTTGACTGTGAGACAAGTTTTCTAGACTCATCTGTACAGTAGTAGCACGTATGTATTTGGAAATACAATGAAACACTTTCAGAATAACTGAGAATGTCATAGGGAGGACAAAATGGGTATTTTTCTTTCCTCCAGTTCAGTGTTGGCATGTAGACTCAACTTTGTGACTTGAATAAATTTAGTGCTTTATAAATTTATGTTATTTAAATAAAAAATAAATACAAAAGCTGTTATATTTGGGGATTTGAAGGCCGAAAGGACAAGGGAATCAAGTGATTATGAATTTTGATTCTAAAGGCATAGAATTATTCATAACTTCACTTTTTTCCCTCTGTTATATACTTGGTCATTATTATTAACATTTTCTGTTTTAGAGAAGATTTAAAAAGAAGTAGAATATTATTTTAATTATAGAAAATTTATTTTGAGGATTTTATTTAGCTAATTTTTTCTCAACAGTAATCACAACTTGCTAAACTGTTTGAGGCCATGTGGTAGCCTCAAATATATTTTCTTCATCTACACAAATAACTTTAAAGATATGTTATCTTTTAAATCCATCTAATTTTCAATATGGTGATTGTTGCCATTTGTGGCAAACTTCTCATTTCCCTCCAATATTTGTTTCCCTGTTCTTTCATAGTAACAGTTTTGCTGGGCACATCTCAGCCCAGCTGAACACTACATTTCACATCCTCCCTTGTAGCTAGTTGAAGTCATAAGCCTAAATTATGGTCAGTAAAGTACGAGTTGAAGAGCTTTTGGGTCTTGGTTTTAAAAGGGTTAGACAGTATTTTCTTCTTTGTATCTCATAGTGTTGGCTGGGAGATGGTGAAACTGGAATTGCCTCCTTGAGCCCAGAGAGGAAACTCATCTGTTAAAAATGGCGGAAGTATAATTCTAGTTCTAGAAATTGACCTTGAATTATTACACAAGAAAGGGAGAAGCTTCCATCTTGCACTTTTGAATCTCTTTGTTACAAAAATTTAGCAGGTACCTTAACTAATATGCGTCTTCTATTTTGAGGTCTGAGTGAGAAGAAGAGACATGGAAACAGCAGACATTATGCTTCATGTATAAAAACTACCCCTTGCTTCTGGATGCACTCTTTTTTGCGTTGTTGCTGTCTAATGTCTCTTCTTGCATCTCTGTCTGAGCAGCACTATTGCAAGAGGAGATGCCTTTCCTCTGGGCTCCAACTGATTCTGCCACTTTCACAAAAAGTACAACCCATCTCCTAAGTAATTACAGTATAGTCTAGGGCTCCTTACTGTATATTTTCTTAAAGAACTTGTCACAGGGATTTCAAATACTTAATGTAGATTTCCCAAAATTCTGCTTTAGACCTGTTCACTTCTCCCAAAATTTGTATTCACTGCACAGACTTTTCATACTGTTTTTGTACTATAGTTAGAGCTCTCTCATGCCTCTTCCCAGAAATACATATGTACATGCATATACATAAACAAACAAGCATTTTGTTTGATTTTTAAATAAATAACTTCATACCAAAAGTACTGTTGTGGAATTTAATTTTTTCTTCTTACAATATGTCTTGAAGACCATGCATTTGGTATATCATAACTTCCTAATTCTTTTTAACTTGCTCATAGTATTTTCTAGAAAAGATGTACCAAAATATTTTAATTTTATTTTTCTTTAATTTGTATCTGGCAGATCTTCGCTATTTAGTCTCACCTGGGATGCTGGATAGGCAGGCTCGTAGTGACCCTGGACAGGCAGACCTTGGTTTTGGGTTCTCTAGTTGGGCTGGGCCACTTCCTGTCCTCTAAGGTCAAATGGTGACTGCTAGCTGTGTTCTGCAGTCTGGCGAGACCACTGTCTGGTCTCCGTGGTCAGGCAGAGCTGCCGTCTGGGCTCTGCAATTGTCTCTGATCAGAATCGCAGACTGTCTTCCCTTTCCAGGTGGTACTGTCGTGTGGAATCCATACTTTGGCAGGGCTGTGTTCCAGGCTCTGAGGCTGGCAAGGTCTGTGGGGTCGCTGCTGGGCCACACAGGTGGGCGGGATCAGAGGCTATGCTCCACGGGTATGTATGGACTTGGGCTTTCCTCGTGGCCTGGCACAACCTTAAGCAGAGAGCTAAGGCTTGGTGGAGTCTTCACTCGGCTGCTGGGCTTGGGTGGGGCCAGATGCTCCTTCCATGGTAAATGCTGAACTGCACGTGCCTCCTGGCCTGGGGAGGACCCAGGGAGAATACTGAGGTTTGCTTGGGTCCCTGAGGGGACTCTGGGTTTAGAGGGCCAGATGCTCCCTCCGTGGGTAAACTCTGACTTGCATTTGCCTCCCAGCCTACGGAAGGCATAAGTAGAGCCCTGGGGCTTGGGTAGGTCACTGCTCAGCCTCTGGGGTTGTCATTTTGTTTCTTCTGCTGTGAAATGCCTATTTCTCCTTCTCTCATTTTTCCATTAATTTTTCCTTTTCTTATTTATTTTATAAATTTATATTTTCTTTACTGTTCTTTGCCAGTCACTTGCACTTCCTATGCTTTTTCCCTGTTTTGGCTTGTCTTTTATTTTTTAATGGTGATTTTTTGATGCACACAATTTTAAAAGTTTAATGAACTCACATTTAAAAAAACTTTTTCTTTACAATTTTTACTTTTTATGCCTTATGTGGAACATCCTTCTCTTCTCCAAATTATAAATGTTTTTCCCAATATTTTCTTCTGAACATTTTAACATTTTCCTCTAAGTCTTTGGCCTATCAAGGACCAAACTCTTATGTATGGTGTGTTACAGGGTACAAATAGTTTTCATTGTTCTAGCATTATTTATTGAATACTCTGAAATTACTCTGTAATGCCAACCCTGTCATATACAAGTTTCCTTATATACGTTTAATTCTTCACCAAAAATATACTATTCTGCTTACTATTTCTATAAAATAAGACTCAAGATTTCTTATTTTTCTTCTCAGGAGTGTTTTGTCCTGTTTGCACTTTTGTTCATCAATTTGAGAATCAGACTGTAAGGCTCAACAAAATAAGCCTGTTTAGAGTTTGATTGGAATTATGTTATATTAATAATTTGGGCATAATTGACCAATTTAAGACACTGAGCCTTGCTATTCATGAAGTTTTTCTTTGTTTATCTTTAATATCCTTCAATAAAGTTTTGTAAGTTTGTTTACATATTCTCCCATTAATTATTATTTGCCTTTTTTCCTATCTTTCAAATATTTTCATCACTCCCTGCATGCTTATGTAGGATTTTTTCTCAGAAATATAACTCACTAAAATTGCTTGGGCTAAGGGTATGTCTCTGTAAAATTTGGATAAATTCTGCTGAAGTTGTCCTTTAAAAAGTCTATGCCAGTTCACTTTACCACCAACATACCCACTGTCCAACATAGTATAATAGTCACTATTACCTGACTCTTCATTTCCTTGATTTCTAATATAATTAAATATAATATTAGTTTACAAATTTTGCTTTTGATAAACAAATTGCTCTAGCTATTTCTTCTTGCTTCTGTTAACATATTTCTTTTTTTAGTTATAGTCTCTGTTTTAGAAAAATTTTGATACACATAATAAATATTTCAACATAGCATGTTGCTATTCTTTTAATTTTGATTGCAGGACTTCCATATGATGTTCAAAAATTTCAAAGGTATCAATCTTTTCATTTATAGTTTCTCATTTTGTGCCTTTGTTAAGAATATCTTCTCTTTAGCATGTCCTTTTGATCTTTGTCACATTTTACTTTAATAGATGTTTTACATTTAATTTTGAAATATGTTTAGAATTTATATTTTGTGTATCATATGATAAATGTAATAATTTCATATATTTTTCTAAATATGTAACTGAATTTAGCATCACCATTTATTTAATAATGCATTCCATTCCTAATGTTTTGAAATGCACATTTTTGTATAACTTTATTTTATTATTATTTCTTAATGTTATAATAGGCTTTTTAGAGCAGTTTTAAGTTCACAGCAAAATTGAGCAGAAGGTACAGATATTTCCCATAACACTTTTTAAAAAATATATGTACTAAATTCCCATATATACATGAGTCTGTATCTGGACTCAGTTCTGTTCCGTTTACTTAATTATTTATTTTGCTATGCCATGGTCACACCATCTTAATCACTGTAGCTTCATGTATGCTTTGATATCTGGTAGAGCAAATCCTGCTCCCCAAATTCAGTGTTTTCTTTTTCTTGAATATTTTCTTATCTTGGTGAATATAAGAGTCAACATTTTAAGTTCCATAACATTTTTGATTATAATTGTATTGTGATTGAATGGTTTTATATATTAATTTAGGAAGAACTGGTATTCATTTTTTAATGTTCAGATTTCTCCAGAATTGTGAGAAAATAAATTTCTATTCTTCATAAATTAACCAGTCTGTGGTATTTTGTCAGAGCAGTACAAAACAGATGAAGACAGGTACTCCGACAATAAAAGATCTAGAAGGAAAGGAGGAGAGTAAGGAATTTTGAAGGAACAACTATTTAAATAGAAGAAAAACCAAGGATGTATGTTTTCCTGAAGCCAAGTGAATAAAGTATACGAAGGAGGAGAAATTAATGTTTTGTACCAAATGTTACCGGTAGGTCAAATAAGATGAGCATTGAGAATAGGCCTTTGGAATTAGTAACTTGGTAAAACTGATGTCCTTGACAAGAGCAATGTTGGTGGAGTGGTTGTGATGATGGGAGAAAGTCTGATGGGAGCATGGTTAAGAATGGAAGGGAGAAAAGGAAACGGAAAAAGGAGAGGAATTGAAGGCAAGGCAAATAGATAGTCCTTTCACATAGATTTTCTGAAAAGGGAGTAAAGAAATGGTGCTAGCTTATAGGTAGAGTGGGGTCAAGAGAAGATCGTTTTTTAAGATGGAAGAGACTGGAGACCATATTCATACACTGGTAGAAGTGGTTAAATAGAGAAGAACATTCTGATCAAGAAAGAAAAAGAGGTTCAAAGACACTTGAACAATGTCTTTGAGTATGTAAGAGTAGATGGGCTCAAGAACACAGAGAGAAAGTGGTTTAAAAGCATAAATGAATCACTTTGGGAACAGGTTAAGAGGCGGAGGTTCTGGCATAGATGCTGGTAGTGAATAGATGTGGTCGGCAGAGTCTGTGGAAGTTGTCTTCTGATTGCTTCAATTTTATTTGTGAGACAAAGCAAGATCATCATCTGGGAATAAGTATGAGGAAGAGAAATTGAAGTTTTGAGGAGCAAGAAGTTATGAAACAATTATCTAGGAGCACAAGAGAGTTAATCCCTGGAATGTTTTATTTTTTTCTGAATGTTCTGAAATTTGACCAATGTGTGTTTCAGTGTGAGCCATTTTTTCATCCTGCTAGGTACTTGGTAGGCTTTTTAAATCTTAAGATTGCTTTTTTCCTTCAGCTCCAAGCAGGGAAAATGCCATGTGCAAGTATATGGCTCTTCATGAACAAGACTCCTAATGAAAAGTAAGGTTGGATGGTAGTTTTATGCTCAGATAAAGTATGGTCTTAGATGCTAGGCTAAGTTGGTGTGTTTATTCAGTAGGTAATCAGAAAATGTTAAATGTTTTTAAGATGAGGAGTCACATGTTTCTGGTATATCTTAGGAAACATGTCTTGCCTTGCCCGTAGTCCTTTAAATGCAGTTGATTTTCCTAAATCAACATCATGGTGAGTACCTGAAAGCCAGGCATATTGGCAAAAGCATTCTTGACAGTCACCTCTAGTTTTCCTATTACTGCTCTAGACCTTGTCTCCTTGACCCTTGGCTTTCTTGGTTTTGATTTCTGCTCTTGAATTCCTCAATTTAGGAACACATTCATAGTCTAATTTGAATTGCTAGCTTTGCGTTTTGCTCTCAGTTTTGCCTCTCTTTAATTACAACCCCCCTGCAACTTTGGTGGCCCCGTTCCTTCAGTGGTCATTTACTTTGTGTGACTGTCTACTGGCTACCTTAGCTTCCGGACCTTATTTCCTTTCTACCAATCCACATAATAAACCACAGTGCTATAACATGGGTAAGATTCGTTGGTAGTGGTCTAAGGTGAATTAAAGAGAAAGACTATGAGGTAGGAGAATATTCCACAGCTATTTCAGGTGATAAGTAAGGAGGTTCTAAACCAGGGCAGTGCAGGATTTGTTTTTAAACAGTTATGTTGTGACAGGCATTACAAAAAATGTGATAGTTCTCTATTATGTTTTGACTACTTTGCATGTAATTAAGAGTAGAAACCGAATGTAATGAAATTGCTTATGAAGTTAGAAATAACTCATGAGGCAATCTAGGGAGCACAAAAGGACAGTTAGATCCAAAGTGTCTTCAGTGTGTCTTTAGCAGAGGCTGGGACATCAGGTCCTGCCTGGCTACTGCCCCTCATCTGTTCATTACAATCATATCAAAGATATATAAGCTGTGGAGAATACTTTCAAATGTTTCTTTCATTTTTTTCTTTTTTTAAAGATTTGATTTCCTCTTGCCTTCACAGTGGCAAGTCACAGGTACATGGTCACAGCAGGCTCCAGTGAAGAGTATTTAGAATGAAAACTATATTTATCTCTTGTAATGAATGTTAGATTGATAGTCTGTGTCTCAGCTACCAGGCATCAGTTCAAATGGGATTTACTTAATAAGGAATTCATTGTAGAGATAATTTATTGTAGAGAAATGTATTGTAGAATTTGAAGTAGAGACACTAGGAATGTCTTTTTAGTCACCAAAGACTCTGGGGACTTTCAGTGTTCTCCATTCTCACACAAAAGTCGTCTCATACAAATGCAGATAGTGACAAGATAAGGCAGGGCTTAACTTTGTGTTAAAATAATTACTATTTGAAAGGATAACCTCTGCTTGTCTACACAAAGCTGAAATGCTTTTATGATTGACTGAATTTTTGCTTCAGACTCTAGTGTTTTGATACCTCATAACTCATTCATTAATTTCACATTGTGGGTTATGCCCAGGTATACATATAAAGTAGAGAGCTCTGGCATAGAGCTACATATTTCAGACTCCCGCTCCAATTTTGAAGTGAAATAAGGAATTATTGAGCTCTACCCTGATCAAATTATTCAGATATTGCTTGATAATTCATTTTACTTTGTGTAGACACAGCCTTTTGTATTTGCATAAATAATGTATTTTGGAATCACTCATTTCAGGAAGAGGAAAAAAATTGATTACAAATGCCATGCAGAGGCTGGGCGCAGTGGCTCACACCTGTAATTCTAGCACTCTGGGAGGCTGAGGTGGGAGGATTGTTTGAGATCAGGAGTTCAAGACCAGCCTGAGCAAGAGCGAGACCCCACCTCTACTAAAAATAGAAAAAATTAGCCAGGCGTGGTGGTGCCCACCTATAGTTCCAGTTACTCAGAAGGCTGAGGTAGGAGGATCGCTTGAGCCCAGGAGTTTGAGGTTGCTGTGAGCTAGGCTGATGCCATGGCACTCTAGCCCAGGCAGCAGAGTGAGACTCTGTCTCAAAAAAAAAAAAAATGCCACCCAGAGAAATGTGTGGAAGGTAGATGTTAACTCAATTTTAATTCCTTTCCATCCCTTTATCATAATTTCCTCCTTTCTTTAATCCAAATACATCCACCAAGTTGAACACATGCCAATTTTTCTAGATGGTTTTATGACAATTAAAACCAAAAATGTCTGTTTTCCAGAGAAAACTCTGCAACAACGGCCTCATGCATTTTCATTCAATTTATTCTTTGAATGTCAGGAAGAAAACCGACTGAGCAATCATGGCAGTGATATTTCAGTGGCTAAACTTATTATTTTGGAAGCAGGATTATGATTTAAACAGAGCGTGAACATACTGACCTCTAAATCCCAGTCCTGGACTTCTAACACGCTGGTCTTCTCACGAAAGTCTCTGGAGTTTTATTTGAGTCCCCTGACAGGCAAGAGGATGGTGTCGCTTGACCAGACAGTGGATTCCCAGGGCCTCCTGACACATAGACAATTTTTGTTAATCAAATTAATATATTGTCCATCACCCTAATAGAAAATGTTTTTCTGTTAGAAGTAATTATTACACCATTCTAAAAATAGGTGTCATAAACACTATGATACACGAAATATCCCATAGAGGGCAGGTAGATGCTTGGAGGGCCAAAAATACATGCAATGTGAGAAATTTCCAGAGATATAGAGGAAAAGTAATAGGAGAAAAGGCAAAGGCAAGTTGGTGACTATCAGCCAGAGAGGATGTGACAGTGCCCACTCGACATCTGCAACACTGCCTCGGAGACCACCTCCAGTTTTGATTTTTATTGGTATCTTGCCATGTTAGCTCGATCATTGGTCTGGACTCCTCAGGGATGTCTGTGAATGCACATAATGGCAAAGAGAGAAACATATGAGAAAGCTAATATGTATCGAACTTCCACCACGTGTCAGATAAACCATTATTGAGTGATTTTATGTATGCTATCTTATTTAATTTTCTCTATAGTTCCATTATCAAATGAGGAATCCAAGAATACCTATTTGGAAACTCTAAAAAATATTATGATAAGAAATGCATTGTATGTTCATTTACTTTTTTTTTTTTTTTTTAAAGGCAGTAGCAGGCCTCATGGGATCATTCGAGAGGAGAAAAGCAGACATAAATTAGTCACTGCCTCTCAGATTGTCTCCAGGATGGTAGAGGAACTTGACAGACTTTCTGTAGTCTGTGAAAATTTAGCATTTGGTTTTATGAACTATTTTTTTCCTGATTCTACTGTCCCCCAGGGGCTTAACCATCCATATAACTGATTACACTATATCTTCTTTCTTTCTTTTTTTTTTAATTTACCTCAACGAGATCAAGTCAAATCTTTAAGAATGAAATCCAGACTATGAATATTACTCATTGAAATAGAAATTTAAAATATGTTCAAATATTTCTTCCTCAGTTGATTTTTTTAACCCTCTCTCCAACTTCTTCACCCCTCTTGAACTGACTTTGTACCCAGTATGTTCTTATTTTTGATAGTAGCTAAATGTTCCATTAAAGAGATGTTTAAATTGGCTGTAGTCCATGTTCTTTCTCATTGCCTTCATTTATAACAAGAATGACCTATAGTGTTTGCTTCTATTCCTATGAAATGTTTGTTATCAACATGCCTTTAGAAGGAGATGGTGGTGTGTGCTGTTCGCGTCTCAAATGTATGCTTGACTAGTTGGTGGTCAGACTGTCTTTAGCTTTCCCCCTCTTCCATTTCCCATTTCTCTTCTCTCTGGCAGTACACAGGACACAATATCACGGTCTATCTCTGATCTTGATTCTTTGTCTGCTCAAAGCATTTTCTAGCCTTTGCACTAACAGTAAATGGTAGAGCTCAAATTATACCTGTGATTCATTATTAAAATGATGAATCATATGGGTTAAAAAATTGTTTTTCAAATGTGACACATTAATTTAGGAAACAGTATCCCTAACAATACCTCAAGACACGATCCTGGGCAAAAATATTATACTAATGCTATACCCACAGGATTGGAAATTTTGAACAGCTGGATCTGTTTGTACAGAATGTTTCGTGTTGTGTCTTTGAATCAAACACAATCTCCAAAAAATTATTAAGAGCTTCACCTGTTCTTAATGCTGGGGACAGTTGGAGCTGAAAGTATTTTCAGCTCTAATGCCTTTGCCAGCTTTGAAAAAGCAATTTAGCAGTGCCTGAGACCCCTTTATGAACGTGAAGCTCCCCACTGCTTTTGAAGAGCAGCCTATTGCCCCTGAATCTTAGAATAGTCACCGAAGACATTGCACAAGGCGGGTGAAATGGTGCATGTGGACCGCGGCAATTGCACACAGTCCAAGATGAATGGCTCTTTCTTCTCCCCACTCATCCCTTGTGATTAAAAACAAATTTGTGAGGTATGTCCAGGAAACTAATTACATCATCATGAGGAATATCCCAGTGGGGGAATCTTTTCTTTTCAGATCAAAAGGATGGCCAGCAGCTACTGTGTTTAATCCAGTCATCTGCAGGAGACAGTGCCAGGGATGGGAAAGTAGCCCTGCTCCTCAGGAACATCTGCGCACAGGAAATGATGGGAAATGAACCATGTATTGAGGAGGCAGCTGCAAAGCATGCAGTAAACAGGCCTCAGGGAAAGGCTCATCAGGTCAGAGGAGAAGAAATGGGAAAGAGCTTATGAAACCTGGATGCCCAGTGCAGTAAGAAGAACCTTGGTTTGTTAGAAAACAGTATTTAGAGACTGGATTTATGTGTCAGCTCTGATCCTTATTGGCCGAAGCTACTTCTCCTGCCATAGCCTCCTTTTCCTCACCTGTAAAATGGGGATTGGAACAGTTTCCTGACTGCATTGTCATGAGGATTAAATATGTCAAGTGCACCTGCTAGGTCTTAGTTTTTATAGTGAGTGAGATACCTAATCTCATTATTTGTGTTTCAACTAGCATCCATTTTCTTAGAATTACAATGTGGCAAGCAACTGACGGACATGCTGTTCTTAAGACGGAGCCCTCTACACAGAAGTGCTCTCAGTACAGTACGCCTATTCTGCCATCGAATGCCAGGTACAATCAGTACTCAGTCGATTTTAATGACAATGAAAAGAGATATTAGTGATCCAAAGAATAGATGGTAAAGTAACAGGCCACATTTAATTCTTAAAATTTCAGTGAAATTGAAGTTAAATCCTGAAATAATAAAAAAAAATCATATTTCTATTATATGTGTGTGTTTATGTGTGTGTGTCTCTGTGTGTGTGTGTAGTCATAAAACTTTCAATGACCTGAGGGAGACTATAGAGGTCATCTGATTCAATATCCACAATTTACGGAGGAAGGGTGGAGATTTGGTTACATGGTATGGAGCAGAGGGCTGGTTGTAAATCAAAGATGCCTGCTGCCCTTTCCCAGGATGGAGGGATTGACAGGAATGACTGCACAGCAAGAGACATTTCCCTGCTTTCTTAGCAAGGTGGGGCCATTCAGCCAGATCTCATCAGTGGAATGTGACTAGAAATGATCCCAGTTAAGACACAAAGAGGTTAAGAAGCAGATGTGTTTATTATATTCTTTCTCCTGTCTGTTGACTGGATGTCAATTTCATGGATAGCTCTGGAAGCCCTGTGTTGATGGTGGCAGAGCCATCTTTGAGTCCCTGGATGACTGTGTGAAGCAAGCCCTGTACTCCCTCCACCCTGCCCTCTCTTTTCTGATAATTGATCTTTCGGAACAGTACATATTTCTTTTTTGCTAAGCCACAGTTTACTTGTTATAGCATTTAACTGTATCTTAACTATGTGGAAATACATTCTAGACTTTGCTTTCAATAATTTACCTCCACAATGGGCTACTGTTTGTTCCCTCCTTGTGCATAGATTAAAAAAATGCCACTGGCTCTGTGAATCACATCTTACTTCAAAGAACAATTTTTGGAGATAAAGACTTCAAGAAGAGATAAACAATCAAGAAAGAAAATAAGAAATAGCATCTGAATAAACCATAAATTGCATAGGCATCTCCTGAATAATTAGGATAATAATTGAAACTCATGCTTCTTCTTCTTCTTCTATAGGAACAAAAGTTTAGAGGAAGTTTTCACAAGTATTGTGGTATCTGTTACATTTCTTTAGCATGTTTGGTATTGCCATCTATTTGTATATTTACCCTAGAGAGTGTGAGAAGCAGGCAAAGCCAAAGGAAAATTTTAGAACAGCCTAACTGCTAAGCACATTCACTTAGGAGCTCTGGAGCCAGATAGTCTGGGGCTAAATCCTAATGATAGTATTTACTAGCTTTGCAACCATGGGAATATCACATAACTGTTCTATGCCTCAGTTTCCTTATCTGTAAAATGAGATTGTGCTGGTTCAGATTTTATAGAGTTGTTAGGAAGTTTACATGAAATAATGTTTATAAATTGCCCATCATGGAAACATACTCAATAGATGCTCTATTGGGGTAGAAAATGGAGACCACACTATTTGTTGAATGATTTTTGAAAAGCCATTCCATATAAAAAAACAAGAATTGTTAGAAAAAGTATATGAGCCTCCTAGAAACTTCTCTATGTGTGGATATTATTTTGGTTCTTTGAACATTAGAGAAATCAAGTTTCTCTTGTGTGTGTGTCTCTGTGTGTGTGTGTAGTCATAAAACTTTCAATGACCTGAGGGAGACTATAGAGGTCATCTGGTTCAATATCCACAATTTATGGAGGAAGGGTGGAGATTTGGTTACATGGTATGGAGCAGAGGGCTGGTCCATAAGGAGCAGAGGGCTGGTCCTTAAGCAATAGTGTGAGTAGTAGGATGACAAATTGTTTGCCATTAGCATACCAGAATGTGTATCTGAATCTTGTAGATATTTTGCTACTTTTACCTATCTCCACCATTTCCCTTAGTAACCTAGATAAGTTATAGGAAAATTCCTCTATAAACTATAATGCTCTATTACAAACTTACCCATTTGTTTTCCCATTCAGTATATTTCTCAAGTGTTGATGAGGTATCATACATACATTCAGTTAAGGACTAGGATGGGTATTTGAATGGTTTAGTCTTGGCATCTGCCATCAAGCAACACCAAGTCCAGTGACAGATGACAGACAAGGACACAAAGTTTTATAATCAAATGTGCTACATTATGGGAATATACATAGCCATACAGACATAGAGGACAGATGATTTTATTACTGTTGAAATGGCTTTTTCTTCCTCTTTAGAATAATTGATTCTAAATCTAAACTTTCCTTCAATTAAATTTCAAGGTCAGGATAAAGAGATTATTATCTCTTTCTAAAGTTATTAATAATACAGCAGAAAACAAAATATGGGTTTTCTGAATATCAAGATTTATTATCTAAGGTCAAATATTAGTTTAGACTTTACTGTGGTCAATAGTTACCATGTGTGCCTCATTGCTTCAATGTCATCACAAAAATGTCTGTTTTTGAACCTCCTGTTAACAAACAGCTATTAGTGAAGCTTGAATTTTTTTTTCTTTTGAATTTATCTATGGGTAATAAATAGATTCAATTAGTTGCAGCACAAAGGAGTTCATATAGAAACCCATAAGAATCTTCGTGAGCTCATCTTTTTCTATGCTCTCAAGGGAGTTGTTTGAATCCCAGAGCTTAATGTGACTGGAGAGCATGCAACTTCTTGACCTATTCTCACTGAGGTACCCTGTCCCTGCCAGGCAGAGGGCAAGGTCTTCAGAACAAAGCCCGGTGTAGCCAAAAAGGTCCATTACAAGAATGAGTTGAAGACAGGGCAGGAAGGATTTTCCAAGGATATGTTTTCTTTCTGTTGACTACTCTACTTCTGCCTGGAGTGTATGACTGACAGCACTAGGATCATACATGTATTTGGAGAATGATTCGCTAGCAATACAATCTTATGTGTTATTTTATTTTTTATTATTATACAAGTAATATACACTCAGTGTGGAAAACATACCAAAGATGAACAAAACCAAGAACAAAAATTACCCATATCCTACCAGTGGTTTCTAGGCTTTTTCTATGCATATATACATATACACATCATTCGATTTTTGTTGTAATCCTCATTCTGATGAGCACTGATGGAAGACTGAGAACTAGAAAATTATTGAAAATTATAATTTTGTCTCTAGCATATTTGATGTTTTGAAATACATTCAACATATATTTCGTCAAATGTGACATTGAATAAGCTCGTGAGTGAAATATATGCATATATTCTCTCTTTACCAAATACTCTGAAACATTGTGGTAGAGTAAAAAGAACAGGAGTTTTGAAAGCAGATGGAAATGGTTCAAGTTTTAGTTTGTTCACTTAGTTGTTGCATGACCTTGGCGAATTATATAGGTTAAACCACATGAAACTGCCAACATCTGACCTTTTTCGACTTACAAAAATGGCAATTCCACGTGGTTCAATCTAATTCCTAAACTCTTTGAGTATAAGTTTCTCAACTGTTAAATATAGAATGATACTTTCTAACAGAGTTGATGTGGGAATTACATACATAATATTTTTAAAGTACCTGTCATATACTGGATATTCAATGAATGTTAATTCCTTATCCTAAAATCTTCATTGGAAATACAGAATATGCTTTGGGGATAAGTGAGTGAATCTGGGTCCTCAAAGAAGCAGATGCCAAGATGGAATTAAATGTGCAAGAAGCTTTTCAAGGGAAATGCTCTGAGAGAGGCTGGGGAAACCATCAGATCAGGATAGAGGTCTGACCTTGAATGAAGGAGAGAGAGTGGAAAGAGAAGTTGAGTGGAAGTGTCTTAGACCACCATGCAGGTCTAAGGAAGTTTGTCAAGGCTGTCTGGACTCCTGGAGCCAAGGTTGCTCATCAAAGGAGTCTGTGTCTCCCAGGAACAGGCCTGCCTAAGTCTCCCTGCCTTGCTCAGTCTTTGGCTGGGAGCAGCCATGGGAATCGCAGTCTCAGTACAGAGGAGGCAGGATTTTCAGAGGGCAGCACCTGGGGCCTCCCAATTGGAGATCAGAGAGGCACAGTCTATGGTTATCCCTTGTCAATATGAGACAGTGTAATGAATCAGTGTGACCAGTTTCTCAATTTTTTTTTAAAAGATTGAAATTAAAATTTTGGAATAATTAGGATTGCAAAAGTGTAGAAGTTGAATTTTTCCAGCACTATTTGCCCCTCTCCCCACCCTCTGTACATTTAATCTTGACTGACTTGATTCTTCCTCTGCTCTTAGTAATGCCCTGGGTATCTTCTCTTTTAGCCTCTCTTTTTAACCTGCCATGTCTTGAGCTTTATAAATCCCCGAGAATGACATTGAGTTTGTGATGATCATTGACAAGCTATCTCTTTTGGTTTTGGGTTCTTTCTGTTGAGATTACAAGAGTCCTGACATTAAATAATTGTCATTTTGTCTCTGAGCAATAGAGTCCCAGAGAAAGAAAGTAGGAGAGCTGATTGGTGTAATACCCGGGGACTAGAAACATCATGGCTTTCCAATTATTGCCGAGGATATTACTGCCTGTAGTTATGATAATGATATTGAAATTTTCTGAGTATTAAAAAGCCCATGAGATGGTTTGATGCCTCAAGATATAGTCACTGGGATTTTTTTTTTTCTTTTTCGTCATTACATAGAGAGACTGGAAAAACCTATAAAAAGTGATATCATGTTTTAGTTTTGGGACATTATGAAATACTATGCTGTCATTTTTTCTAGTTAACAAAAATCACATGCTAATGTCACCTAATCAGGGCAAGAGAAGATTGACAAATCTGTCATGTGTACACATTTTTCCAGCTTCTCTAGAGATTTAATACATTTCAGCAGTCATTGTAATTGTGTTAGAATTTATTCTTTGCAAAACTATCAAAGTCAATGAGCTAATATCAAAGTTTATATTAACAACTCAAAATAGTTCCAACCTTTAAATTGTTGACATGGAAACGCATCTTTCTTCACCTTATCAGAACTCTGCACATGTGCCTATGTGGACTGGGCCCTGGATTAATCAGAAATATACTATTCGATTGTGCCTTCAAGTCAGCAAGAGTTATGAAGAGAAACATTAGTATTCATATATTCTGTATATCTACAGAAAACAATCAGTCTAATGGAGCTACCATGTTGGCTCTTTTTCTGTCCTATTTTATCAAACTGGTCCAATCCTCACATAGTCTGAGTTTTTGCAACTCCAGAACCAGCGTAATTAACAGATGTTTACTTTGAAGAAGAGGCAAAAGCCTATTTCTGCAACAGTGTTGTACTTAAAAGTTGAATATATTTTGTGAATTTAGTATAAAGAATTAAGAAGAAAATATAATGAGGAAAAAACTATATTCTGAATAGAATACATTTTGAAAACATGTTAGAAAAAGGCATTGAAGGGGTTTAACTGTGTAGCTTCAGAAACACAAATGTCCTGAATGTCCGTGGTTCACTGGGGCTTTATTTTAATTGATAGGCCAATTATTAGGGAGGGGCTGGATCTGTTCACCTGGGCAGGAACTTGGCTCTCATGGCCAGAGTGAGGCTCCCAATGCCTCTGTGTCCCTGTGCTTCTCGCCTGCATTGCCTCAGCAGGATTCTATGTTTCTACAAAACAACGTTTGGGAAACAATCTGGTACAATTGTCTATTCAGAGTTGGGCCATCTCGCAGATATCAGTGAAGGAAGAAGGTAGGATGCCTTCCTCGGGAGGAGAAGGGCAGATAAAGTGAAGAGTAACCTATTTACATGTATCAAAATTCATTTTTGAGATTTTTCCCTTCAGTACTGCACCTAGGTGAACATGAAATTAAAAACAGCATGAAGGAAACTTCTGGCATACTTCACTGAAAAATAACCTAATTAACATTGCCTCCTTTGTAGATTTTTAGAAATTTTGAATATTAGACTCACAGTGATTCTACTCTAAGAACCTCTTCTTTTTTCAGAACAGAAAGTCATTTTCCTTCTTTGAATCCCTAAGATCATCAGGGCATGAGGATTTTGGTGCTGATGATTCAAATCAATGAACAAAAGGAAAGAGAAAGGATGATTTACAGATGATTTTACACGGGCCCCGAATGGGGGTGTGGGTTTGCACAGTTTGAGCCTTGGAATAATGGTGTCACAGAGCCTGCCAATCCCATGATTGTTCACTTTGGGTTTCAACATTTACTAATAAGTAAAAAGCTCTGCCATCTGTGTTATGTTAGCATGTAGTTTCATAGTCATTCATTGATTCATTCATTCATTCATTCAAGCAACACATATTTATTATTTGCCATGTGCCAGGCACTGTGCTTGCTTTGGGGGTACAACAGTGGCTGTTTTCATGGACTATAGATGCTAATGGGAAGGGCTATAGGTCCAAGAGAATATTGAATCTCCCTGTCCCTTCTAACTATGTTGCCAGATTCATGTGACTTTGGTGCCTAGTTCAGGGCCTGGCACGACAAAACTGTGTGTGGACTGGACACACTTAGAGCACTGGAAGCTATAGGTATTTTTCCTTTCATTTAGAGCATGCAAAGTCTATTTATTTAGGTTCTTGCTAACAGTAATAAGACAATCAACGTTATAGTAGTTGGCACAGATCACACTTCCCCCATCACATTCCATCAACTCCCGCACACATCCACAGAGCCAGTGGCTAATCCGGAATTCACTCCTCATAAGCCCATCTGTGCGGGCCCAAAGAGTCAAATAAAGCCATGTGCTCCCATCAGCATTTTAACAACTGGAACAAATCTGAGTTGTTATTGTCAACTCTGATAACAGCTCATAGACTTTAATTAATTAAATCAAGAATAAATTCCTATACAATTATCTTGACTCCAATGGCATGTATTAAATTTTGGAGAAAGTGTGTGAATACCCCATTTCAGGCAACGTTTTCACTGGATCTGGGTGATTAACTTCCTCTCTGTGGTCAATTTTATTTTTATCATAAAAATTGTTATTTACCAATTAAAAGATGGCTGTCTGATTCATTTTATGGGATAGAACAGAAGAAATCAAAGTATATGAATAATCAAATCAGAAGTCATTTTTAATTTGATGCTAGGTCTAAACCCTTTTGATGATAACTGCTGAAAAGTAATAGCGATGGATATGGTCACATTTGTACCATCAGAGATGCCATGCCATGGAAAGGGCACATTCTCTCTCAGGGCAGCACTCCTGACAGGTCCCATCCCCTTGGCTAACTCACTGCCATTTTTTCAGATATACCTTTTTCAAGTTGCATCCTATGTGGCTTTAGTTATGAGCCAGAGGGAGCAAGCAGCATCAGAGGACAGTCTGTCTGGACAAAGAAGGGCTCAGGAAAGTAATAAATGGAAAAGAAAGAGGAACATATTTAGTGCTTTAAATATTCCTAAGACCATCCACACATATCCAGGCAATAGAGGAATCTTATGTTAGCCCCCAGGATGAATTAAGGTCCAAGCATAGCACAGGGGCCCTTCAAACTTGAGCAGCTGTTCTTTGATGCTCAGGGGCTCAGTCTCCTGATGTCACATCACAGAGCACTTGAATTACAACGAGCCGGGGGGCAGACCAGGCCAGCCTCAGAGGTGCACAGCCTGACCTTGCTACAGATACTTCACCATCACTTAGGATCAACTTAAGGCAAACTGGGAAGTCAAAAAGGGGTCAGAGCTTGTTAAGTCAAATGGCTATTGGGCGAACAAATGAGAGGAGCCTGAGAATAGGTATCATGATACTTGGGGGCCCACATACTGTGTTTAGTTACAGTGGACTAGTAGTGTCCTTTGGCAATTGAATTTAATGTTGCCAGATCTTTTGATTTTTTAGGACATAAGAAATTCAAATTTTTATGTACACCTCACTTATTAAATGTTGGCGATAATATTTTAAGACACTGTTGTGGCACAAATAAATGATACATATGAAATGCCAGGTTGCAACTTTGGTTTAAGAATTCAGATATATTTATAACATTAGTGGCCCTGGCTCTCTGCCTCCTGAGAAAATATACCTGATGGAACCAAGTACCTGAAGGGCAGAGGCTCCTTTTACCTTTGGCAAAGGGAAAGCCAGACAGCAGTGCCCAAAACTCACATTCTACTCCTCCTGTGTTGGACTTCTGGCAAGAAGCCATGCTTCCTAAGAGCTAAAGCTACATCATATTCCTAAAATAGAATTTAACAAGAAGTCTTTTTATCTCTGAAAATTTAGGGACCAAAGAGTTTTACAATACAATCAACAACTACCAGAATGAGAGGTTAGCAGGTTACAGATGACCACGTGCACCCAGTGTTCCACTCAGAGGCCAAGCAACTCCCTAGCCTCTCATGGTCTTATCAGATCACAAAACTCTTCCATGTGCATCATATCATTAACTCCCCTTCTTGAAAGGAAAATATTATTTTCTCTCTATTATGAATAAGTAAACTGAGGCTTACAAATACGAATTGATCAAGCATATTTACATGGCTGATAAGTAATAACTTAGGTTATTGTCAAATCATCCAACCTTTTCCTGCAGTGCCACATATGTGGTCCAGTTCTATTTCGCTCTCACTGGGCCATGCCAAGGGAAACTATGCAGTGACATACTCCAATTGAAAGGGTAACATTTCTCCTGGCCAAATTGCTGTGTTTCACAACTGTTACCATATGTGTCTACTGGTAGAGTATAAAATTTAAAAATTGATTTAAAATTTTAATTAATCAATTTAAAATTAATTTTTGAATTAAAAATTAAATTATTAACAAAAAAGCAAATTCAAACACTGACTCTAACTTTTCTAATATTGCACAGAATAATTATATTGAAATTATATTAACATGAACATTGATATTTACATCATCATTGATTAGGGGGCCATTTCATAGCTAGCAAGTTAATATATTATTTTGACAAAGAAGTAATTAGATAATAAGATCCTCCATTAAAGAAATTTCCTTTTTTATTGATGCATAATGATTATATAAATTTGGGAGGCATACATGATATTTTGAAACATGCATACAATGTAAAATAATCAAATCAAGGAAATTGGGATATCTGTCACCTAATTTATCATTTCTTTGTGTTGAGAACAATCCAATCTTCTCTTCTAGCTATTTTGAAACATACAATATATTGTTGTTAACTACAATTATTCTATTGAACACTAGAACTTATCATTGAATTTAACTGTATTTTTGTATCCATTAACCAACTTCTCTTCACCCTCTCTCCCCACTACCCTTCCCAGCCTCTGATAACTACCATTCTATCTCTACCTCCATGAAATCAACATTTTTTAGATCCCACATATGAGGTGATATTTGTCTTTCTGTGCCTGGCTTATTTCACTTAACATAATGCCATTCAGTTCGATCCATGTTGCTGAAAATACCAGGATTTCATTATTTTTTTTGGCTGAATAATATTTCACACCACATTTTCTTTATCCATTCATCCATTGTTGGACAATTAGGGTGATTCCGAATCTTGGCTATTGTGAATAATGCTGCAATGAACATGACTATGCAGATATCTCTTCAACATACAGATTTGTTTTGGATATATACCAAGCAATGGGATTGCTGGATCATATGAAAGTTCTATTAGTATTTGTAGTGTTTAGAGGAACCTCCCCACTGTTTTCCATAATGGCTGTCTTAATTTACATTTTCACCAACAGCATATGAAAGTTCCCCTTTCTTCACATCCTTGCCAACACTTACCTTTTGTCTTTTTGATTTTAGCCATTCTAACTGGGATAAGATGACATTTCATTGTGATTTTAACTTGGATTTTCCTGGCGGTTAGAGATGTTGAGCATTTTTTCATATACCTGTTGACCATTTGTATGTCTTCTTTTGAGAAATGTTTCAGTCATTTGCCCATTTTTGTTTAAATTGGATTGTTTCTTTGCTGTTGAGTTCCTTATATATTTTTTATAAAATATATATATATTTTAAATTTATTCAAGGTTACAAAGGCATTACTGTTTCCTTGTAGCAGTTTCCAAACCTCATATGCCTGTATATAACCAGGGGATTTTGTTAGAATGCAGATTCTTATGAGTAGTTCTGGGTGGGGCCTGACATTCTTCATTTCTAATAAGCCTCTGGGTGCTGCTGCTACTGTTTGAAGGACCACACTAGGACTGCCAAAGTGTCACAGTCCTCTGGGGTGGACTAACTACTAACTTACAAGCCAGACGTTCCCATGTTACATGAGAAAACTTACAATCTATTTTATGTAAATGGTTGAAAATGAAGTTCTTTCTAGAGTTTGTATTTTGTTTTTATTGCTTATTTTGTTGTATTAATGTGTGACTTCAATCAAAATGCGTTTGAATCCCTTACACGAGACTTGTTATATGCTAAATCCGCTGATGGCTCATCTCACCATTTCTATGAGTGTCCTAGGTAGCATGTCACTCACATTCTCTAATTTCATACATTCAAAACCATTTTGCTGCTGTTTTCTAAACAATTCACTCCAAAACTCCATGCAATTTTGCCTTGTCCTAGCACTTCCTCCTGCCGTAAGCAAGTCCCTTGTGTCATGTATATGGTTACCTGAAGACATTTATGGACTGTAATCACGTTCCCTGCTGAGTCTCCTCTTTTCTAGGCCATAAAGATTTAGTCACAATCTTCTCTCATGTTTTATACTCCTGACCCTTATGACAAGTGTTCAGTCCTTTTTGTATTTTTATGATGTTTCCCTGTTCCCTCCCTAAATTAGGAGTGAAAGGAGTAAGAGAAGGTTGTATGTAACTGAGAGCCTGTGCTGATTTAGTCCTTAAAAGGAGTGTTTCCCAGGAAACTGAGACACAGCAGGAAATGGGGCAGTACTTGAGGGATAGAGCCCTGTACTCTTCTTGCAGCCTGGTCCCTGGGTGCTGCTTACATTGATTGCCCATATTCTCAGAACCACACAGTGTATTCCTTGTACAGAAAGACATCTATTTTATGGACTACTCCTCCACCAAGGTTCTTTAGGGTCTCCAAATCTCTCTCAGCCTATTTTGAATAATGATGTAAGTAAGCACAGGTTTCAATGTTTGCAGATAGTTGTGCATATATAAAATAAAATCTAGTACAAAATGTCATATATCTTAGGGATCAACCAGAGAAATAGAACCAATAGGAGACACACACACACACACACACATGCACATGCACACGCACACACACACACACACACACACACATGTATAGAGGAAGGAATTGGCTTATGTGGTTTTGGGGCTGTCAAGTCTGAAATCCATAGGGCAGGGCATCAGAAAGGACAGAATGAAACTCTTAGTCATGAGCTGAAGCTGGAGTCCACAGACAAAATTTCTTACTCTTCAGGGAATCCAAGAGAGTTGTCACCCTGATAGGGACAGCAGATGTGGCCTTGGATCTGAGGGAAGCAGGGATCTTGACTGAGACCCTTAGCTGGAGATGGGATCCTAGAAGCGCTGCCCCTTCAGTGTAAGAAAAATTTCTCAAACTGGCCAAGGAAAGGAGCAAGAAGAAGGCAGAAAAAAAGGTGGAGGAAAAAAAATCTCCCATGAGAAATTAGAACTCCAAGTTTTTATTACACATAGACACAGAATTTAAATATACATTACTTATACAGTATGAGAAGCTAAAACAGAAACATTAGTGTAAAATCTGGTCCTAATTTATGAAATGTGGGACAGGGTGGAAGCAAACACAAACCCACTGTGTAAGGACACTGTCACCACATGGGGCATGCAGGAATCCCCGGGGGGTCCTGGGGGGCCGTGTAGGCAACAGTGAAGTCCAGCTCACAACTGAGGGCGGCGTATGCACTCACTCATGAGCGAGTGCAGGGAATTTCACCCCAAAATATGGCTCCCTGGTATAATGACTATTTTGAATTAAAAACCCTTAGAGATCAGCAAGCTTTGGACTAGACTTTTCCCCTAACTACATAAAGCCAGGACTGACCTATCAAGCAGAACAATTGTCCTAGTTACCCCACCTGTTATGGTCCATTCTGGGAAAGAAGACCAAGAATGTAACCACACCTGAGCAGCCCCCTTTATGAGATAAGGACTGTCTCCAAGGATCATTTAGGTTCCAAGAAAACTATTTACAAGTCAAATTCTGTTCCCCCATCTAATGACTCTCCCTGGTATTCGTTTATTGTCCCTCAAAAGAATTCTTCCTCCACCCAACCTGGATCCAAGTCCCCATTCTTTCTGTAACCTAAAGAGGGTATAAAAACTTCTGGACTCCACTGAAATATGTGTCAATCACTCTGTGATTCTCCCCCTGTGCACAGTAAATAAATTTGTAACCCCTTTCTCTTATTAATCTGCCTTATTGTAAGATGATTTTTCAGGGAACCTTCAGTGGCCGAGGGCCTTGGTCCCTGCACTCACGCAGCATGTGAGGGTATGCACACGAGGAAGGAGGTGCAGAACATTCCAGGTACTTGAGATAAGCAATCAGACACTGTAAAATAAGTCAGCTAAAAGTGACTGAAAAAATAAAAGTAGGCATAGATGCCATAATAAAAGAACTAGAGACTATGGGGAGAGCGGTTCACATTTATAAGAGACTAGGAAAGAATACCCAGAAACAAAAAAAGGAGACACTAAAATTTAAAAAATGAGCGGATAATTAAGAAAAAAATATTGCTAAGATCTTTAATGTTCCAGTGGTTTTCCTTTGTTAAATGGTGTATTCACTCCTACTTGCTCTTGTTTAATGTTCAAAGTATTTTAAGCTTTTAAATCTATTAAGCCCAGAAACCTCTGAATATTTCTGAACCTCTGAATAATTCTGCTAATGATCAAAATATAGACATTTGAAAAGACATTCTTAGACATGCAAACATTGGTTTCAGCCAAATTTTCCAAACCTTTAAAAAATTTACAAGTCAAATATATCCTTTTCTATTCAGTGCTCAAAAGTTTGATACACAACAGGTATACATCCTTTTGACTATTGATTACAAAATACAGTGGTATTGATACTACTTTACCAATTAAAACAGTTTTAGAACTTTTTTATTTATTTTGTTAATGTTTCAAACCTTATTTTATTCTTTCCTGGGGTTATAGGAATCTTTCTCATCCTCCCAAAGGGGATAAAAGTCATCTCACACGAGAAAGGTTGCAGATGTTGTGTCATCAAGATTTTTTGGCAATATAACCCCAAGCCAGGATTTGTGACATGGGTTTTCTCTTAGAGTATGTGGTCACTTGCTCCATCCATGGGGTTTTCACAATCATATTTTCTAACAAGGTACCCCTTCTTTTGGTCAACTCTTGGTCACAGGATGTTTGGCCTTGGTTTACTATACGTTTTATAAGGATATTTTATTAATATCTTGTAGAAGTTTATCTCCCAGGAAGTGAAAGGTTGAGGCTGTGCACTGTCTCCTCTGGGATATTTGACTAATCCCTCATCTTTCTCTTTGGGCCCCTCTTTCTATCAGGATATTGCAGTGGGACCATGTCCTTCCTCCTGTAGCAAATTCACTGTTTTCTGTACCCACCTTCCCTCTCTTATACATATAGGAAAAAAGTGCTTATCTCCATTATAAAATAAGTTATCATTATAAAAGAAATTGCATGTCTATGGAGATAATACTCTCTAGTAATTAAAAAGAATAAGAAAGTTACCAAACATACCTTATATTCATTCTTCTTTTGTATTACAAACTAAAATAAAATGTTAAGCTCCTCCCCAGCTGACTGAATGGACCCCTTCTTGGCCAAGGGGATACCCTAGAACTGAGTTGCTAGCCACAAGAAGAGAGGTCAGACATGCCTCAATCATGCCCCCCTCCCTTCTTGGACATGTCCTTTGTAACTCATTGGCAGGCCTAAGGCTATGCAAGACAAACCTGCAGATTCTCAATTACTTAACAAATCACTTGAGTCTGGGTATTTGGTTGGTGGCCTGTCTCTGATTAACAGACTTCCTTAACTTAAAACATACCAAGCCTTTAGACTAGACAAAGCTTCATTTCTTCAATCAATTACAACTCAAAGAGTCTTTAAGCCCACCTATTACTTGTAAGCCCCCGCTTTGGCTTTGACATTCCCTACCTTTTTGGGCCAAACCAATGTGCACTTTCCATGTATTGATTTACGACTTTATATGTAATTCCCATCTCCCTGAAATATATTAATATAAAACCAAACTGTAACCCAACCACAGCAAGTCCATTTGCTCAAGGCTTCTTGGGCGTGGCTCTGGGCCATGGTCTTCAGTTTGGCTCAGAATAAACCTCTTTAAATTATTTTACAGTTTGGCTTCTTTTCTGTTGATAGTATTATAGTTCCCTTTCTGTAAACTTTTATCTTTTTGTGCATTATTTTTGACTTTATTGAAAAAAAAAGCAGACTCTACTTTTTATCCACTCTACCTGCTTTCCTTCAAGGTAGTGACTTTCTCTTTGATACTTTGTCACAACTTGGCCAAATGTGCATGCTCCAAACAGGCTCCGTTTCACCACTACCCCAGATACTTTGGAAATTTTTACCTTTTCTGGCAACAAAACATGTTCCAGGCCCATATTGCTTGTTCCCTGTGGTGAGAACAGGGTTCTCTTGCTTTGCAGGGAACTTTATTTCCTTTAATGGAGAACAGTACTTAAAAAACAAAAATCTAGGGATGCTCATCTAATTAGTTCCTCCTGAAAACAGTGGGTGGGAAAATGATGTAGCTATAGACTGTCTCAGTGACAGAAATGGGAAAGACATTTAATTTAGGTTGTGAGTGCAGATTGATATTTCCTATGTTTAAAGCTAACATTCATAATTAATTTTGTTTTATTGAAAATGTATTTTAAAATTAAATTTCTCTAAAACATACTTCTTAAATTTTTACCTTTTCACCAACATTTGTTTTGTAATTATGTCTTTTCCTTTTCTTCAGTCTTTTATCACATTGACCTTTTCCTTTTTATTCTTTAGTTGCTTTATTATCAAAGAGAATATTAGATAGAGTTTGGGATAGAAATTTCAATAATTGACCCAAAATGAAGCACAGAAACACAAAGAGACTAAACATATGAAACAGATATTAAGAGATAAGAAGGGAGAGCTGACTGAGAATATCTAGCCTTCTCCAATGGGAGCTCCAAAAGAAGAAAGTAGAGGATACAGGTGAGAGGCTAAAGTTCAAAAGATAATGGCTGAGCATTTTCAAAATTGGTGAATGGCATCATCTTCAGTTTGGAGGAATACATAGTGGGGGGGCAGACAGAATTCTTTTTTTTTTTGTTTTTGAGACAGTCTTGCTCCATTGCCTGGGCCAGACTGCCATGGCGTCAGCCTAGCTCACAGCAACCTCAAACTCCTGGCTCAAGCAATCCTTCTGCCTCAGCCTCCCGAGTAGCTGGGGCTACAGGCATGTGCCACCATGCCCAGCTAATTTTTTCTGTATATTTTTAGTTGTCTGGCTAATTTCTTTCTATTTTTAGTAGAGATGGGGTCTCGCTCTTGCTGAGGCTGGTCTTGAACTCCTGACCTGTAGGCGTGAGCCACCATGCATGGCCCAGAATTCTAAACTGGATCCCATTGTGTGGTGTACACCTGTCTTATAATCTTCACCTTTGAGCGTGGGCCCTATGGCTAGGATGGCACTTCATTCCCATGATTAGATAGGTTTTGATGCCAAAGGAGAAAAGCTTTTGCAAAGTAATTAAGGCTCCAAATCAGTTGACTTTGAGTTAATCAAAAGGAAGTTTACTCTGGTTAAACCAGACAATCAGGTGAAAGCCCATAAAAAAGGGACCGGAAGCTTCCTGAAGAAAGATACTCTCCTGTTGGCCTTGCGGAGGCACATGGCCATGTTGCAAACTCCTCCTATTTGGCAGAGAACTATGGGCAGCTTCTGGGATGTGAGCATGGCCCCTAGCCCACTGCCAATGAGAAAATGGGGATTCAGCCACATAGCTGCGTGGAGAATTCTGTTGACAAACTGAAGGAGCTTGGGAGTGAACTTTCCCAAGCTTTTGATGAGACTTTAGCCCCAGTCACACCTGGCCTGCAGCCCGGTGAGACCCTGAAGCAGAGAACCCAGCTAAGCCATCCATGCCTGGACTCCTGAACTGTGGAAACTATGAGATAATAAGAATGTGTAGTTTTAAGCTACTAAGTTTGTGGCAATGTAATATGTAGCAATAGCAAACCAATACATACACGTTGATGTTTAT
The DNA here is from genome assembly GCA_028533085.1 of Varecia variegata. Lineage (NCBI taxonomy): Eukaryota > Metazoa > Chordata > Mammalia > Primates > Lemuridae > Varecia > Varecia variegata. The sequence continues at coordinate 101,864,381 of CM052439.1, read as the reverse complement.
GCTGGTGGTATGGACACACTGGGATATTTCCTCTAAACTAAAGAACAATTTGCATATCATCTACCTCTTGTACTTTGTTGGATGTTGGAGTCATCATATAGCATACTTGAGATTACAGCTTTGACCCATTCTTGAGTAACTCTCAAGCCAGCGTCTAGAGCAGGAGGTCTCTGCAGCAGGGGCAGTCTGTCACCCTGCCGCTCAGTCTCTATCCCCCAGCAGATCTGATGGTGTTAAATGTATCCATTATAGATAAGGATGCCATGAAACATCTTTGGCAAATTCCCATAGGAAAATTGCCGGGCAGACCTATAGGGTTCTGGTCTAAGGCCATGCTTTCTGCAGGAAACAAGCACTATTTGTTTAAAACACACTTCCAGGCATCCTTGACTCTAGAAGAGGCTGAGGGCCTAAGGTTCACACATTGTCTATGCAATGAAAGCTACCCATCACGAACTAAACTATATATTGTCAGATGTACCAAGTCATGAGATCAGGCTAGGTAATAGCAATGCATTTTACAATGAAAATGGCATATTTTGGATCAGGCCTGGGTAGAATCAGAAGACACTAATAAATTTCATAAATAGATGGTCCAGACCCCTATATCCCCTACTACCTTTACAGTGATCCCTCTTTATTAAGCTCACAGTATGGCTTCATAAGGGATTTTCTATGACCAGCTCATGGAGGGGAAAAACTGGTTCACAGATGGGTCAGTGCAGTCAACTGGTAGCAGCCAGTAACGAACCACTCCTGCATCACAGCCCCACTCAGGGCCAGCCCTATAGGATGGTGCAAATGAAAATCCTCCTATTAGGAAAAGATCTGAACAATGCACTTGGTTATTCACTTTGTCTGGAGAGAGAAGTGGCTGGAGATATAAACATATACAAATCTTGGGAAGTGGCAAAAATTTGTGTTGGTTAGAGGCTTGGATCAAGGACAGAAGACTAAAAATTCTGAAAAAGTGGCATGAGGATAGGTTGATTGGCTTAGCGTAAAGGATATGAATCTCTGTGTCCAACCTTAAAGGATGCTCTCAGAGATGAAGCGTATAGGATGACTCTGCAAATGTCATCCCACTTTGCTCTTCAGCCACTCCCATACCACAATGGCACATAGACAGGGGGTCCATGATGAAAGGATGAAGGCTGTTCATGGCTCCAACAATATGAACCTCACCAAGATTGATGTAGCTACTGCCTTTGCTGAATATCCCACTGGCCAACAGCAGTGAGAGATGCTGAATCCTTGATCTGGCACCACACCTTGAGTAGACTGGACAGCTACCAGGAGTTCGGTTGCCAGATATAGCAACTAAAACTACGAGATGCCCAATTACATTGAATTTCAGATAAATAATGCATCTTTTAGTATAAGTATGCTCTATGCAATATTTGGAACATACTTATACTAAAAAACCTATTCATTGTTTATCCAAAATTAAAATTTAAATTGTATGTCTTGTATTTTATCTGACATCCCTTACCCAGAGGCTAGTCAATTATACTGGATTGTTTCCACAAGGAGGTGGGGCTGAGAAGACAGAGATTGTCTGTACTAGAATCAATATTTATGGATATGAGTTGGAGTTTCCTGCTCTGAATGTTTACAGAATGCCTGATATCAACAAGTATTCCACATAATATTGTCTTGGATCAATGAACTCATTTTATAGCAAAAGAGGTAGGAGGATAACTATGGGATACACTGGTCTTATATGTGCTCCATGTCCCATTAGCAGCCAGGATAATAGAATGGCTTATTAAAGTCTTACGTAAGGTACCATTTGGGAATAACAGTCTGGGGGATGAGGCCCTATCTTAATGGATTTTGGGTATTCATTGAACCTGCCATCTTAGTAGATGCAGGAAAAGTTATTTGACAAAATTCAGTCTTTAGTCATTTTTTTTTTAAAGTCTTGACTACAAACAGAATAGAAGTTCTTTAACCTGATAAAAGATTAAAGAATGTCTAGCTAACATCATTTGGATGGTGAAAAAGTAGAAACATTCCATTTTCATTTGGAAACACTCTAAGGATGCTTGCTATTCTAACTCCTACTCAGCATTGTCTTAGAGGTCCTCTCCAGCACAAGAAAGGTCAAATAAAGTAAGTACTGGGCCAAGCATGGTGGCTCTTGCCTGTAGTCCCAGCTATTTGGGAAACTGAGGCAGGAGGATCACTTCAGGACTTGAAGGCTGCAGGGCTGCAGTGAGCTATAATCATGCCACTGTACTCTAGCCTGAACGATAGAGCAAGAACCTGATTCAAAAAAAAAAAAAAAAAAAAAACAAAAAACCAAACAACAACAACAACAGAAAAACCAAAAACAAAAAAAAGATAAAGATAAAGACTGAATGTCAGAAACCCTGGTGAGAGAAGGATGGATGGTAAGGAAGTGAAATTTCAGTGGGCTAAGGAATGAAGGGATATGGAGTATGAGAGTAGAAAGCCAAGGGTGTAGACAGCTGTTTGAATAAATCTGGCTTTGAAGAAGAGATAAGAGATAAGGTGATGCCTGGAGGTGCACATGAAGTTTAGGGAGATTTAATATGAAGGGAGGAAAGACTGAAATATGTACAAATGTAGATAAAGAGGAGAAGTTAAAGACAAAGGAGAGAGGGTCTAATTTTTATGATCAGGTCCTTGAGGAAAAGGGAGGGAAAGGAGACTGGGAAAAGGAACACATTGTTCTTCTGATTTTTGAGAATCATAAAAGTCTCTTCTGTTTCACAGAAGAATTATTTCACATAATAATATTTGCTTATTTGGACTCACTAATTTATAAATCAGATTACTTTAGAATTCGAGATTATTCAAATAGGCGCAAGGCTAAAGTTGATCTTTGTGGCATGTTTTATTATTATATTTTAATTGGCTTTACCAGTGAAATCAATAGGTAAAGAGAATTTGAGAGGGATATTTATTCCACTGAAAAAAATCTTAAAAAAAAAATCTAAAGCATATTTGTGTATCAACAGTGGTGCACTAATTTCAAATTGTTCTTTGGACTGCACACTTTAAATGGAATCTTTGGTTAATAATAATTGTTAGCCTGAAGCTATAACATAATATAATGGCAGTATTCCAAAAATATTGTACAATTCCTTGTTTTAAGTTGGAAAGCCTAACACTTTCCTTTTCCCAATTATTCCAAATTAATGAGGTTTTGCTGCAATGCAGAGAATGAACCCAGAGAATATTGCCCAATTTGCTGACCAGTACTTGAAACTTTAAACTGTGTTTCTTTCTTTCTTTCTTTTAACCCAAAGCACTTTTCCAGATTCTAATTCAAGCTGAGTTCCTTTCAGTCACACCTGGTATGAGTGTTGGTTCCCGCTCTACGCTGTTAAGTGGAGTTTGCCTGACAGTGTAAAGTCCTTCCAGACTCAAGGCCTCTGGATGCAGAAAGCCAATTTGCTTCTTGCTGCTTTGTCTTGGGCACCTCACAATGTGCTTTAATGACAGCTCAGCAGTTTTAATAGCCCTTTTTAATGGCTAAAAACAGACCCAGTCTGTCCAAACATAGCCTATTCACCAGCTCTCGTCAAAACAATTCAGTTTTGCTATATGATGATGCAGCAGACCATGGAAAGCAGCCACACAGGCTCTATTCAAGTCCAAAGTTGGACCCTGGGGCTAGAGCAAGTCAACCCAAGCAATGGTCGTATTAAATACTTTTCTTTACTGTCTGTTTCTGAAACAGGGCTTCTGTTTCAGTGGGACAATGCAGGCTCCATTTGCAAAAGCAACTCAGCACAATTTATAAAACCATTAGCGAAATTTTTCCTTGAAGGAATGAGGGATTTTCATTTTGACTGTAGGGTGTCATTTGTCCTTAAACACCTTTGTTCCACAGCCTAGAAAAGAAAATCTAAGGCTTGTGGGTGATTTAATTTCTCAAGGCAAATGACCATTTACCATTCTATTTTCTCTTTAAGGCAACATGCAAGTTAAAATCTGTGTCCTTACTGTAACTCTTTGACTTTTATATCTTTGTCATCAGGTGGTTTTTATTTCAAGTTCTTTATAGTGTGCTACCTGACCTACAAAGTTAGAGCAATAAAGGGATACCAAATGACACTTAAAATAAAAAATAACTAGTTTCTTCAGGCTTCCTTAGGGATATAATTTTAACATGTAAATGTATTAATGATCCTTCAATGAAAAATGTTTTGCCCCTGCAGTTTTTTTTAAAGGTGGATTTCTATGCAATATTTTACAAATGCACATTTAATGGTGTTGCCATAAAACGATTGATTCAACTATTCTTTTTGTAGACACATAAATTAGAAAATATTATTTCCTTGATGATTGTTACTTCTTTATCTCAGCCAATGTGTAAGTCTAGAGTTTTTATTTCTGAATAAACTGTACATGTGATTTAAAAACTATGGTTACACAGTTAGTGGAACCATATTTCAAATCACCACATCCTCCATTAAAACCCTGTTTGTGCAGTGACAAGGACTTTAAGGCTCAGATGACAGGTGTGTGAACCCAGGACTGCTCCCCCTTGTAACCCTCATGAATCTTTGGGGAGATGATGGAACAGTGGTTCAAAGTCTTATAAAAGGTTGTAGAAGAGACATCATTAATTGATGAGGCTATAGTTTTCTTAGCTGACTTGAAGCTATTCTTTTGTCTCTAAAACAAAAATGGAAATGGTTGTTGGGGTCAAGAGAAAAGAAGTAATTTTTTCAGCAATATTATTTAGTAAAAGAAATCTGGAGGAATTATTAGAACCTGATAATGAGAATAGTGTAGAAAGTGGCACGGTCAAGATTGAGCCAGTGCTGGTAATGGGGGCCAGCCCAGTGTGACAGCCACAGGAGGATGTACACCCCAGAAATCCATGAATAGTGGGTCTTTGGCCTGAGGTCCTGTGCTCATGACCTCACCCATCTGTAGGCTCTTTTGTTAGACTAGAATGCCGGAGACTTGTAGGAGCAATTGGTAAAAGGCAAAGGACAACTTTGATGGCCAAGAGAAGCACAGATCATTGCTTCCCTAGTGACAAAGGACACAGCCCAGAACTGATAAGTACAGTACACTACTACCTAGGTATAGAATGTTGTTCCCTGTGTCTGCTAATGCTTCGATGAGCATGTCCCTGTGAAGTGGTGAAGTTTTGCCAAATTCAAAGACAAGGGTGGAAGGAAGAGTAGCAGGATGGACACAAGTTAAAGCCAAAATCCTTGTACAGGCCTTGAGCAGACAGAGAGTGCTAGTGCGTGGTGCAATCAGTGCACCCTCACGACTACGGAGTGGGGCCTAAGCTTCAAGTCTGGAGTGTCTGACCAGGGTCTACGGAGCCAGCCTGAACATATGCATATGATTTAAAATGTCCAAATTGATCATATTCTCAGTTTCTGCATACCTGGGTTCAGGTCTGCCCTTACAGGAATCTGAAGAGGTCTAATTTGGATATGTGAACCCACCATTTCATACCCAAGCTTGGAATGGCTGGCACTTGCAATGGTAAAATGCAAATATTTTTCCTTTACATGCCCTGAAAGGAATGCTTATGTCCAGGTTAGAAACATCTAGGGAATGCCCGGCATAGCAGTGCACACCTCTAGTCCTAGCTACTCTGGAGGCTGAGGAGCTGAAGGATCACTTCAGCTCAGGAGTTCAAGACCAGCCTGGACAACATAGCAAGACTCCATCTCTAAAAACCAATTAAAAAAATTAGCTGGGAAAAAATTATATAAGCAAAATATGCATTTATAGAAAATTTTAAAAATAAAGAAAAATAAATAAAAGAAACATCTAGAGGCTAGTGCATTCATACATTAGTTTTTTGGGGGTGGGAATTAGAAAGTAGGCTTGCTATTCTATATTGTCATGTAGTGAGTCTGTCCCATGCTCTGAAAGGGGGACAGTTTTCAGTTTCCTTAACATTGTAATGCCTCAGGCAATATATGAAGTTCACCTAAAATTTTTGATAAAGCAAATTATTTATAATATCTCAACTTTGTCCTTGGTGGAGAGTTTTGCTTCAAGCTAGTTCTAAAATTCAACAAGAATGTCCTAATATTGCCTAATAGAGAGAGAGAGCACACAAGAGAGAGAGAGAGTGTACAGTGCATAGAATCTGGAGCATATTTTATATTTTATCACCTTTAATGAGGTAGTCAGAGCCTGTCACTCATGTGATTGACTGGCTGCCTTCAATATGTTTTTCAGGGCATTTAAGAAGTGCAGTATTTTCTTTTCTCTGTTCCTGATATCACTGACACTAAATATTTAATCACCAACTAGGACTGCAGTAGCTGCTCCTCAGAAGTGATGAATAATGAGCCCCAGTACATTTGTGAACTCCCTGTTGTTGGCTGATTAGGTTGACTTTGCATGGAGAGATTGAACATGGATGGTTTATTGCTTGTGGTGAAAGAGGAAAATGTAACGCCAAGAACACTGATCAAACTGAGAATATAAATGCTGCTTTGTCATTGGCATGTAATTTTAAAAAGTGGCTTGAATAATAATAGTTCTTTCAGTTTGCCTAATTTTTTTTCAGAGGTATCAAAATGTCTTTTAAATCTTTTCTGAAATTTACCCTTTTATAGACTCATGGTATATTCCTGTCCCCATAGGTATGATTTTTCATTTTTACAAATGGAGAAACTGAATCACAGAGAAATTAAATTACTAATCCTTGACTGTATGTCAGTAATAGTATAAGGATCAGAATCAGATATGCTGATTTATTTTAATGGCTCCTATCACAAATCTAAGATGCAATCTCTGCCTAAGCTTTTATAGAAGCTGTGGAATCACAGCAAATTACCTATTTTTTAAGTTCTACTTTTCTCATCAGTTAAATAGAGATAGTAACACTGCTCTGCAGGTAAATTTGTAGCCATGACTACATTGTGCCATGTAAATTGCCTTGCCTTGTTGCTGACACACAAAAGACATTTTATATAAGATAGTTTCTTTATTAGTATTTATTATTATTATTATTTAATTGCACACATTTTTCTGGTACTTCCAATCTATTTAATAGTGATAATATCAGTTTCTGACTATGTAAGTATGCTAGAGCTGCCATAACAAAGTATCACAGACTGGGTGGCTTAAGCAACATATATTTATTTTCTCACAATTATGGAGGCTAGAAATCCAAGATCAGGTTTCAGTAGGATTGGTTTCCTCTGAGACCTTGTCCTTGTCTTTCTTCTTTGGCTTATAGATGGCCATCTTTTTCCTGTGTCTTCACATGGGTTTATTTCTGTACAGTTTTTGTCTAGATTTCTTCTTCTTATAAGGGCACCAGTCATATTAGATTAGGCCCCACCCTAATGACCTCATTTTAGTTTAATTGCTACTTTGAAGATCCTGTCTTCCAAAGTGGTTGCATTCTGAGGTACTAGGGTTTAGGACTTCAATGTGTAAATTTTGGAGGGGACATAACTCAGCCCATAACACTGACTTTCAATAGTAAGTAACATTAATCTGGTTAACTTCACTATTTTGGGAGACATATTTATTATAAGGGAGGAAGGGTAAATGACATATTTTTGTGGAATTTGAACAAATAGTTGCTGCTTCCTCTTTATGTATAAAACCGTGTCTGAATTACAAGTAAATGACTTCATCTTGTGGTGCAATTAAAAATACATAGTTTTTTTTTTTTTTTTTGGAGAAAGGTGATCTCAGAAAGTGTCTGTAAGGAAGTAAAGAAGAGGAGAAAGAAGCTAATTCAGGAAGTATTGAAGAGAGTGTTAGCAGCCTCTTGGTGTAGGTTTTTCCAGGTTCTTTGTGATGTCAGAAGAAAAGAATTTCAGGATACACCATGTAAGGCAAGCAAGGGATTGCTTTTTATTGAGAGTGGAAGTGTACTCTCAGAGAGCAGGCAGGCTTGAAAAGAGCAGCTGCACTGGGAGGAAGTGATTTTGGGTCTTTTGAATTCTTGCTAATTGAGGGGAGGAATATTCAAGGTTAAGGGGTTGGCTTTTACTAAGAATTTGGGTAGTAATTCCTAGAATTGGGTTCCCTCCAATTTTCATACTTTTTATGGTTGTCTCAGAACTGTTATGGTGATTTCATGACAGTGAAATTTTAAAACTGCAATATAAATGATAATGTAATTAGTGAAATTCCTGTAAGGTAAGAGAGATCGCTCACAAGCCAGCTGAAGCCAGTTCTTGCTTATGGTTATCAGCCCCTCTAGTTAGCTTCTGCCTGAGGGTTGCCTACTTTAACACCTGCACCCAATCTTCAAGCCTCTGCATCCAGCCAAGCCCTGTCTCCTACTCTAACAAGAGGGGCTGCTGTGGCACCCTCAGGAGACAGCCCAGAGCTATCCCACACCAGGAACCAGGAAACTGGGTACGTAGATGCAAACTCCTGTCGTATCTGTTGAGAGATGCTCCCCAGAGTGATTTTGGCTTAAGCTTTTCCAGATTTAGCACAGTCCTCTGGTCACAAAGAGCATGGTGTGATAGCAGTACAAATAGTGAATGTAGAGATGATATTATCTCAATATTTTGGGGGGATTAACTCTGTTATTCCTTGGCTTTGTGACTGTGCTCTTATATGTGTATGTGTGTTTTTATTTATTTTACTACTAGTATATGTCCATTCTTAGTAGTTGATCAAAACAGCACAATTTTAATAGTCATAGTACAACAGTAAAATGTTTCCAGTGGAAAGTATAATAAGTACCTATATTGTTATGAATGGTAATACAGGGTATAAGCCATACTGAGTGAAAAGTAAAATGAAACAAATGGATTAACCACAGTATAACATAGTAGTTAAGGATATTGGTTTTGAAACCTTAAAACCAAACCAACCTAGATTCAAATTTTAGATTTGATGCTTCTTAACTATGAGAACTTAAACAAGACACTCTCTGAGTTCTCTCTTAAGGAAAAGACAATAATCCTAGTTTTCTCATTAGATTGTGTGAGGATATCTGAAGGTCTTGTCATAGTAACTTTTAGATCATCAATGCTCAATAGAGTAGCTATTATAATTATTATATATTATTTTTTAAATTATTATATATGATAATTAGTAAGATGATAATAGCAATAAACAGAGGGTTTTAGGGGTTTATTTCTGGTTCCATTTAGTAGCCATGAAACATGTGACCAGGGACTTCTCTTCCAGATTTAGTGTCAGAAAACCCACTCTCTAGTCCTCAATAGCCCAATTGTGACTTAAGTCATGCACTTTCCTCCTTTGCTAAAAACAAACAAATAGCATCAAACCCTGTAGAGATTCGCCTTATCTACCCAAGGGACTCTGTAAAGCTGAACACTGTTAATGAAACTTTTACGTTATAAGGTCATGTATAAACATAAGTCTTTTTTCTATGGTATGCTTAGCAGTGGTGTAGCAGCTTTCCCTCTTTTTTCATTTAAGTTGGGATTTAGGTATGACATTGAAGTTTTTTCCTAAGACTATGTCCTTTTTTTGCCACAGGTCCTGGGAACTTTATATTATACTTCTAGTAAGCCATTTAGAGAGCAAAAGTATTATGCTAAAATGTGAGAAAACTGGGTGTTCAAATATGTAGATAATGTACAGGTTCAGGAAGTATCCACTGAATCTGATTCCATAAATCTTAGTGTATTTGTCTGGTTCCTTATATTCATCATCTGCAAGATCTTCCATCTCTGTAGAATCTTAATCTTAACCTTTGTGCTCTAGGTAGAACCTTGTGATTTCAGGTAAAAATTTCGCTCTTTTGCGGACACTTGACCCTAAGCAAGTGTTTGTCATTTTGTGAACTGCATATAGGGTTGCTTTAAGAAAACTCCCTACTCCAGGTTTCTGCTGCTCCTTACTTGATTTTTATTTTATATATTTTTTTCCAGGACACATTTCCTTTTTGCTTGGATAAAATCAAATCTTTTTGATCCGCTTTTATTATACAGCATCTTCTTTTTTATCATGACTACTCTTTCTGACCCCTGTCTTCCCACGAAATTCAATTTGCCTGTCATTCAAATCCAAAATTAACCTTTCTAAAACAAACCTTTGTATTTGCTAAATATAAGCTTTAGGAAAATTGGATGGTTGTTATGTGATATAAACTGGTGAAGTGGTATTTCTTCACAATGATGAGGTTTATAATTTAACAGAAATGCTATAGAGCTTGAGGTCATACATGCCATCATGCTTAATTGACTGAGTATAGCCCCCTTTTGTCCTTCCCTGAGACATAAATTCCATTCTATTTCAGTCATTCTCATTCAGACACATTTGCTTCCATTCCTTCCCATCCCATCCCATTGAATTTCTTTCCAACGTATGTTAAGCATCAACCTCAAAAAAGGCATTTTTCTAGGTAATAAAACCTCTATATAAGGTTTCAAGCTGTTGTAGGGGCTGAGGAGATAATTAATATTAGGAAAGCAGGGATTAAATTTTAGTTTACTTTTCACATCAACTGTGTTGTTCAAAGATGGCTAGTTTGTATATGGACTAGGAAGAAGCAAAAAATTTTTTGCTTCAAGATACTTTCCAAGGTTAATTCCAAGGGCAGTATTTAGACTCTGTTCTTCATGGGGTAAAGGGGAGATTGTGGTGAACTTATACAGCCCTTCAATGAGGTTTAAATTTAGTTGTAAATTGCTGTCCAATTTGTAAACAGTCCTTGCAGGGAGCTTTGTGATAGCATCTGCAACATTCGTTACATTCTTCATACACTGTGTTGCTACCATGTAGTTTTTGCAAGATTTACTCCATTCTATTTCCAGGAGTCCTCTCTAATTAGTTTTTTAAACACTCAGGATCATCTTCAAAAAAAATTAATTATTTTTAGATATAATGTTCATATAATAAAAAGCACAAATCTTAAGTATATGGCTCAATATATTTTCATTCATCTATACACCAATATAAAACTCCAGTTAGGGTAATATTAATTCAACCTTTTCTCACTTAGAGATTAGTTTAGTGATGGTCAAGTGACTCAGGATTGAGCCTACTAGGGTATGGTATTTCTGTTAGCTTCCATGAGTAGTTAAAGGTTGATCTAATGAGAATGAAGCATTTGTTAACTGTGGGAAATGACTGTCTTTCCAACTCACTGTAAACCAAGACATGTTGTCGCAGCTATTGCTGGTAACCAATCTAGCACCAGGATAAGCATTCACTGAGTAAGGTACAGATGACAGAACCCAGATTAAACTGTGTCTGAAGCTCACCCTTCTTTTGGTTGATCTGAATTTTATGATTCAATAAATGGATTGGATTTATTTTGGACTAGATTTCCTTTTACTTAAGACCTAAACAAAGTTAAAATATTTACCTTCATACCTTTTGTTCTGCTAGGATCTGATTCATTTTTTTTGACACCAGCAGCTCCTTGTAAACCTACACAAGTTTTGCAAATACCATGGATATGAGCATACAATTTTGAAATGCTGGTAGTGTTACCTCTTTTTGTATTCTAAATTCTAGCAAAAATCTCATCTGGTTTTTAGTCTTTGAGAATAAAAACTCTCATATGGATAAAATATGAATATAGCAAAGGGGAGTGTGTAGTTTTTCTGCCTCATGTAAATTCAGCTTATAATATAAACATAAGCCTTCTGAAAGCACGAAAATCTTAGACCCAGGGCCCTAAAGACAGTGTTAAAAGAACTGAGTGCAAGTCTCAATTCTGCCCATTTTTAAGTTGTGTGATATAAGAAAGTCAATTAATTTCTCTGTTTTAGTATCCATAACTATAAAACAAAAGAGTTAGATTGTATGCTGCTAGGGTTTGTGCTAACTCAGAAATTACTATGAATCTTTGTAATACTTGACATTTATCAATACCTGCTCCTCTATCAGAATTCTTTCCCTTCTCATCCTTTCTTTCATTTTTTTATTTGGTTGTTTTAGAAATATATATTCACTGTTATTGTTCTCTATATTCTAAAAATATTTTTATTCAAGATTGATAGATGGCTATGGCTATAAATTATACAGAATGGGAGAAAGGAATACCTAATTGTGGCTGTTCCATTTTAATTTAATTTAATTACTTTTTAGCAACATACACAATGCTAGTTTGGCTTTGAAAGTTGTCTACTGTCTCTTCACTTTTATCTGAGGATGAGGAAGCTAAATTGTCCAGCCCTTCCAATATAACTGTTTTTCTACTCTGAGGGTAAACAATGAGATTACATTTAACCTTGAATTAGAGAGGAGAGTTAAAACACTGCAGAATTATTCTTTTTTTTTCCTTTTCTAACACACTCTCACTTCCTATTTCTAGGATCACTAGGCAGAGATTTTAGAGCTTTATAAAAATACAGAATCTGCAGGCCCATTATAGCAGAATCTCTGAGAGAGGGCCCCAGTATCAAGGAATTTGTAATATTTTTAAAAGCATCCCTACAGCTAATCCCCAGATCTCTTGGGAACCAGTGGCCTAGAGTAGCCCATGCCTGAATTTACTTCTAATATAGCCTTTTACCCAAAGATGCCTAAGATTCCTCATTATCCCCGTTGTGACGGTCCTTTCATTGCTGATGACTCAACTTCAGCCTAGACGATGGCTGCCATGGAACTTGATTATGTTGATAGGGCTAAAATTACTAGCTATCAGAGATTGTTGTCATTATCACATGAACTGACTCATATAAAGTTAAATACGGATAACAGATGGTAATGTGCATGTAGAAACTTGTTTGCATACCCTAGAATTGGGGCACAAACTCAGATGCTGACTGTGGCCATGTAAATGATATTAACAAATAAGCAGCCTGGGCTAAGATAATAAGGAATGGCAGAGACCGTGGCAACCGGGAACACATTCCCCACCCAAAGGGTTTTGTGCTTGCTCAGCTCCAGTCAATTGCTTTTATTTGAGAATCAGGAACAGCATTGTCAGATCTTTAGATTTTTTTTTTTAAGTTAAAAATATAGATTTGTTTAGATTTAAATTTTGGCACTATTTTAAAAAAGCACTGAGGGTAGTGGAGCAGGAACTAAGTCTATGGGGTAAGTTTTGCCTGTAAGTTTTCAGTTTGTGGGTGCTACTATTGAATCTAGGGATTCTGGGGAGTGGGGGTAGGGGGCAGCACCGCAGAGAAGCAGACTGACTTTGGATAGGGTCCCAATGAGTGGGTGTCAGCCACCACAGCCAAGGACCAAAGCCTAGGAAGCCAGCTATCCTGAAAGCATGTGTAAGCCACAGACTCTCCCTGGCTTATTGTCCATCTTCTGCTATGATGTCCTTAGCCCTGGGGGGCCTAACATGCTAACAAGTTGGGCTATTTCACTCACACACTGAAAGAGTGTAACATTTTCTGTTTGATTTCTAGGAAGTGAAAAGACAGGTGACATCAAATATGTTTAAGTAAATAAATAAAATATTTTGATTAATGAAAACATAACAGGGTGAGAAAGAGGAAAACTAATTTCAGGGTGATTATTAAAACCTTGTCAATGGAAGAGATTAGACACTATGATAATAAATAAAAGCCTTTACAGGTTTACTGAAAAGATATAAACAACAAATAGACTTAAGATAATTTAATTCAAAGTTCCATTAAGTATTTGCAGAAACAAAAGTACATATTCCATAAAAGGAAATGGTTTATTAGCTAAACTTGGCTACTTTATATCTGATTTTCCAAGTAGCATTTTGATCATTCACAGATCATTCCACATGTAATATGTATTGCAAATGGAAAAATTTGCCTCATGTCAGTAACCTTATTTTGAATGATAAGAATTTCTGACATATGCATAGTTATGTTTGTAGAGTTTTACATGGCTAAGATAATTTGTTTATTTATCTTTTTATTTTTAAATAATTTCAAACTTAAATTTGCAAGAATAGTCCAAAAACTCCCATATATCTTTTACCTGTCTTCAATTACTAGTATTTTATTCCATTTAATTTCTCATATTCTCTCTCCCCATGTTTATTATAACTACTATTAATGATATAGATATTTCTTTTTTGACTCATTTGAAAGTAAATTTCAGACCTCAAGTTCCTCTTCCCTTAAATAGTTCAGTCTTTATTTACTAAGAACAGGATAATCTCTTAGATAACCTCAATGTAATTATCAAAATCAGAAAATTTAACAAAACTCTACAACATTTAATATCAAATATGCTTATCTATCTACAGTACATATACTACTTTTGACAAATATATAGTTAAGGTCCTTTAGAATATTTTTTTCCCAGCCCAGGATCTAATTCAAGGTTATGTTTTGCAATTCTTTGTTATGTCACTGTAGTCACCTTTAACCTCAAGCAATTCCCTAGCCTTTTTTTGTTCTTTATGACATTGACATATTTGAAGAATACAAGTCAATTATTTTACTGTAGATTATCCCTTAATTTGGGTTTGTCTGAAGTTGCCTCATAATTGGATTCAAGTTATGCATTTACTGCATAAATTATGTGTTCTCAGTGTGTTCTATCAAAAGGTTTGTGAGGTCACTTTTCCTGTTAACTTTGATCTCTTGGTTAAGGTAGTTTATACCTGACTTCTCGACTCTAAAATTACTATTTCTCTTTTATATTTTAAAAATAATTTGAGAAGAGATACTTTTGGGCTATGTAATATCCTGTTTTTACTCAAACTTTCACTATGAGGCTTAGTGTCCATTAATGATTCTTCTCTGAATCAATTATTAAAAAGTGATTGCAAAATAGTGATTTTCTAACTCTGCCACTCTTTCTGTTTATTAGTTGTCCTTCTACTAGCTTTCTTCAATTTTCCTTATTTATCTACACCAATATGTAGTAATTGATTATTTTATTTGATAGATTATTTAGTAGATTATAATCTACTAGCATTATTTATTTTGATGCTGGAAGTGTCCAAGTATTAATGAAATCTTGTAGATATCATGATTTATCCAAAATTCAATAGTTTATACTCCACTACAAGATCGTGCATAAATTCAACATCTTTTATTTGTTTCTCCAGACTTTTTTCCACCCTTGTCTACTCTTCTTTCTGTCCCTGAGGCCTATTTTATATAAACTGCATCCATGAGTTCTTTTGTCACATGGTTTCCAGGGGATTCCAGCAACCATGAGGGGTGCTGGCAGGTGGTTGGAGGAAGGGAAGAGAGTGAGATTAGGTATTTGTTCATTAAATGTCATCATTAAAGGGAATTTTACTCTTCGAAGTATTTTAAATTTTGTATGACAGAGTATAGAATTGAGGGTTGACAGTCATTTTCTCTCAGATCTTGGAAAATATTATATTGTCTTCTGGCTTCAACTGTTGCTAGTGAGAATTCTGCTAGCAATATAAATTTTGTTCTTTGCATATAGAGGTAAATTGTCATTTATTCTGGTTTCTTTTAAGATATTTTCATTGTCTTCGGTGTTCTGCAGTTTCATTCTGTGGTCTAGGTAGAATTTTCTTTTTTAGTTATCCTGTTTAGGATTCATTTTTCCTCCTAAATTCAGTATTCAAATTCTATTATTGATAAGAAAATTCAAGGTATTTTCTTTTTTAATATTGTATTTCCCACATTTTCTTAATTCTCTCCTTTTGGAAATATTTTTAGAAATAGTTCAGAACTTCTCATTCTATTCTTCTTAACTCTGAACAGCATTTTTATATTTCAGCCTGTTTGCTCTATGCATCACTCTAGATATTTTTTGAGATCTATCTTCCAGTTCACTAATTTTTATTTTAGCTTTGTTTAATCTATCCTCTATATTTTTAAATTTTAATTATTATGTTTTTCCTTTTTAGAATTTTGATCTGGTTTCTTTTTTAATCTCTCTAATTTGACTCATGTTAACATTTTAAACAAACTTATTTTATAGTAACTGTCATATAACTTGATTTTCTAAGGGTGTCTATGCTAACATTCTAGGTTTTTATTCTTGCTCATGGAGATTGTGTCTTACTGTATTTTGTAATTTTGGGATATATAAGTTTATACTCACTTGGGGTTTTGAGGTGGGGGATTCTGTGATGCCTTTAGGATATTTTGTGCTTCTTCTGGGAACTCCAGGGTTCTTAGTAGGCTGGGACCAATTTTTATGTAATTCTCATTTTGGAGATTTATGAACTATCTGGATTGTATAAATTGGAATTCAAAACTGACAAGAGGTCATAATGAGTTCTATCTCAATCTGAGATAAGATTTGCTGATAGCATCCTGTGCTGGCACGTGATTTGTTCTCAGCTATTCTTTCACTCAGCATCTCACTATGGGGTCTAATTTAGTGCAGAAAAGGCTCAATTTCAAATCCCTGCTTTTCACAGGACCAAGTATTTTCTCCTTGGTTTTCAAACATCAGCATTTAGATGGTACCAATAATCTTGTCTAGGAAGCAAGCTGTAGCTTCACACATTCACTGATCTATTTTGGTTTTGTTTTGTTTTGTTTTGGCCTATATGGATTTCCTTTCTTATTTATTTATTTTTTTTTGCAGGAGGAGTAGCTCAGTTAAGCATTCAAAATATTTTTAAGCAGCTTTTTGAGATATTATTCACCTACCATAAATTCACCCACTTAAAGCAAACATTTTAATGGGTTTTAAAATTTTGACAGCATTGTGCAACCTTCACCACAGCAATTTTATAAAATTTTCATTACCTTAAAAAGAAATCCCATAACATTTAGCAATCATTCCTCAACTCCCCCAACTTCCACAGCCCTAGGCAACTACTAATCTATTTTCTGTCTCTATAGATTTGCCTATTCTGAATATTTCATATAAATGAAATCACACAACATGTAGTTTTTTATGACTGACTTTTCACTTAGCACAATGTTTTCAGGGTCCATCCATTTTGTAGCATGAGTCGGTACTTAATTTCTTTCTTTTTTTCCTAATTAATAAACTATTTCTATGGCAGTTTAAGGTTCACAGAAAAATTGAGCAGCAAGTTCGGAGAGCTCCCATGTACTCTGGTTCTCACACGTGCACAGTGTTTCCACTGTTGACATCCTGCACCACAGTGGTATATTTGTTACAATGAATGAATATACATTGACATGTCATTATAGTTTCCATTAAGGTTCACTCTTGGTGTTGTAAATTCTATGGATTTTGACAAATGTATAATGACAAGTATGCAGCATTACAGTATTATACAGAGTAATTTCAGTGTCCTAAAAATCCTCTCTGCTCTGCCTATTCATCCCTCTCTTCTCCCTTGCCCCTGGCAACCATGAATCCTTTGACTGTCTCTGTGGTTTTGCCCTTTGCAGAATGTCATATACAGTTGTCGCTAGGTATCTGCAGGAGATTGGTTCCAGGACCCTCCACAGATACCAAAATCCACCCACACTCAAGTTCCTTATATAAATGGCATAGTATTTGCATATAAACTGTACACATTCTCCTCTGTATTTTAAATTATCTCCACATTACTTATAATATTTAATGCAATGTAAATGATTTATAAATAGTTGTTATACTGTATTGTTTAGGAAATCACAAGGAAAAAAAAAAGGTCTGTACATGTTCAGTACTGATACAACCATCCATTCTTTTTCCTGAATATTTTTTATTGGCAGTTGGTTGAATCCACAAATGTAGAACCCAGGGATATAGAACCCTCCCAGGGTTGACTGTAGTTGGAATCAGATGGTACGTAGCCTTTTCAGATTGGCTTCTTAGCTACTAATATGTATTTAAGTTTCTCCCATGTCTTTTCATGGCTTGAAGGCTCATTTCTTTTTTAGCACCAAATAATATTCCATTGTCTACATGTACCAGTTTATCCATTCACTTACTGAAGGATATATTGGTTACTTCCAAGTTTTGGTAATCATGAATAAAACTTCTATAAACATCTGTGTATAGGTTTTTATAAGGACATATGTTTTTAATTCATTTTAGCATATACCAAAGAGTGCAGTTGTTAGATCATGTGGTTAGAGTATGTTTTGTCTTCATACATGTGGCTATACTATTTTGCACTGTGACCAGCAGTGAATGAGAGTTTCTGTTCCTCAATATTTTTCCAAGCATTTAGTATGGTCAGTGTTTTGGATTTTGGCCATTCTAGAAGGTGTGTAGTGGATCCTATTGTTGTTTTAATTTGCAATTCCATAATGACATATAATGTTAAACATCTTTTCATATGATTATTTGCCATCTTCTTTGGTGAAGTGTCTGTTCAAGTATTTTGCTCATTTTTTTATTTGGTTGTTTTCTTATTATTGAGTTTTAAGAGTCCCTTGTACATTTTGGATAACAGTCTTTTGTCAGATGTGTCTTTTGCAATTTTTTCCCCCAATATGTGGGTTTTCTTCACATTATCTTGTCATTGTTTTTCACAGAGCACAAGTTTTAATTTTAATGAAGTATGGTTTATCAATTATCTTTCATGGATAGTGCCTTTGGTGTTAACTCTAAAAGTTCATCTTCATACTTGAGTTCACCTAGATTTTCTTGTATGTTATCTTTTTAAAGTTTTCTATTTTATATTTAGATCTGTAATCAACTTTGACTTAATTCTTGTGAAAGGTGTAAGGTCCATGTCTAGATTCATATATATTTTTTTTTTTGCATGGGTTGTCCTGTTGTTCAGATATCATTAGCTGAAAAGACTATTTTTGCCCCATTGTACTGCATTTGCTGTTTTGTCAACTCGGTTACCCAGGCTGGAGTGCATTGGCACAATTATAGCTCATTATGTTCTCCATCTCCTGGGATCAAATGGTCCTCCTGCTTCAGTCTCTCAAGTAGCTGGGACTACAGGCACATACCACCACACCTGGCTAGCTTATTTTTCAGGTTTTTTTCATAGAGAGGGGCTCTCACTATGTTACCTAGGCTGGTCTCACACTCTTAGGCTCAGGTAGTCCTCTTGCCTTAACTTCCCAAGGACCTGGGATTACAGGGTGCAAGCTATCATGCCTGGCAGTTGACTATATTTATGTGAATTTATTTATGAGCTTCCTATTCTGTTGCATTAATCTATTTGTGTATTATTTTGTCAATATCAACACTGTTTTGATTACTATAGCTTTATAGTAAGTATTGAGGTCAAGCAGTGTCAGTTCTTCTTCAATATCGAGTTGGCTATTGTGGGTCTTTTGCCACTCCATAAAACCTTTATAATGATTTTGTCAATATCCACAAAAATAATTTGCTGAGATTTTGAATGGGATTTCATTGAATCTAAGAATCAAATTGAGAAGAATTATCATCTTGACAATATTGAGTCTTTCAATCCATGAATGTGAAATATCTCTCCATTTATTTAGTTATTTGATTTCTTTCATGAGAATCTTATTTTCCTTATATAAATCTTTAAATATTTTATTAGATTTATACCTAAGTATTTTATGTTTTTGAGTGCTAATGTAAATGATAGTGTGTTTTAAAATTTAAATTCTACTTACTCATTGCTGCTATATAGGAAAGTGATTGCCTATTGTATATTAACTTTTTATCTTGAAACCTTACTATAATCACTTATTAGTTCCAGGAGGGGTTTTTTGTTGATTCTTTTAGATTGTTTGCATCAATGATCACATCTGTGAACAAAGACAGGTTTATTTCTTCCTTTCTAATCTGTATATCTTTTCTTTTCTTGTCTTGTCTTGTCTTGTCTTATTGAATTATCTAGGAATTCAATATGCTGAAAAGCAGTGGTGAGAGAAAATGTCTGCCTTATTTCCAGTCTTAGAAAGCTCTGAGTTTCTCACCATTAAGTACAATGTTAAGTATAGGTGTCAAATTGAGGAAGTTCCCCTCTATTCCTAGTTTTCTGAGAGTTTTTACTATGAATGGGTGTAGGATTTTGTCAAATTTTTTTGCATTTATTGATATAGTCATGTGATTTTTCTTCTTTAGCCTGCTGATATAGTAGATTACATTGATTTTTAAATATTTAAACAGCTTTGCATAGCTAGTATAAATTCCACTTTGTCTTGATGTATTTCTTTTTATACATTATTTGAATTGATTTAGTAATATTTTGTTGAGAGTTTTTACATCTATGTTCATGTAAGATATTGGTTTGTGGTTTTCTTTTCTTATAATATCTTTATCTGGTTGGTATTGGGGTAATGTTGGTCTCCTAGAATAATATGTTAGGAAGTATTTTCTCTCTTCTGCCTTCTGAAAAAGATTGTGGAAAATTGATATAATTTCTTCCTTAAACATAAACCTATCTGTGCCTGGTGGTTTCTGTTTCAGAAAGTTATTAATTATTATTCCACTTCATTAATAGATAAATATAATAGGTTTATTTAGACTATTTCTTCTTGTGTGAATTTCAAAAAATTGACACATTTCATATAGGTTATCAAAATGTGGGCATACAGTTGTTCATAATATTCCTTTATTATTCTTTTAATGTTCATAAGATCTGTAATGATTCCACTTCTGTCATTATTGATATTAGCAATTTGTGTCATCTCTTTTTCTTACTGAACCTGGCTAATGCTTCATTGATTTTATTGATCTTTTCAAAGAACCAGCTTTTGATTTCATTGATTTTTCTCTATTAATTTGCCATTTTCAATTTCACCTATTTTGGTTTAATTTGTATTGTTTCTTTTATTCTGCTTATTTTGAATTTAATTTGCTTTATTCTTAGTTTCCTAAGGAGGAAACTTAGATTATTGATTTACACCTTTCTTGTCTAATATATGCATTTTTTAACTATTTTCTGTTATTGATTTCTAGTATATTTCCATTGTGGTCTGAGAGCAGATATTATGATGAAGACATTGTTTTAAGTTCCAGAACGTGATCTATACTGGTTAATGTTCTGCATGTGGTAGAGGAGGATATGTAATCTGCTGTTTAATAAATTAGTCTATAAATTGTCAATTATATCCAGTTGTTTGATGATGCTGTTGGATTCCACTATGTCCTAACTAGTATTCTACCTGTTGCATCTATTTATGATAGAAGGGTGTTCAAATCTCCAAATATAATAGTAGATTTATTTCTTTCTCTTTTCAGTTCTATAAGTTTTTACCTAATATATGCTGACACTCTGTTTTTAGGTACATAAACATTAAAAATTGTTATATCTTCTTGGAGTATTGACCCCCTTGCCATTATTTAATGCTCCTTTTTATTCCAGGTTACTTTTCTTGGTCTAAAGTCTGCTTTGTCTGAAATTAATATAGGTGTTCTTGCTTTCTTTTAATTATTATTAACATGGCATATCTTTTTTCATCCTTTTACTTTTAAGCTCTGTGTATCTATATACTTAAAGTAGATTTTTCTGTAGACAATATATAATTAGGTCTTATTTTTTGATTCAGTCTGACATACTATATCTTTTAATTCAATTATTTAGACCATAGATGTTTAAAGTGATTACTGATCTAGTTGGGTTAATATCTACCATTTTTGTCTTAACAATATTAAGTCTTTCAGTCCTTGAGCATGGGTGTCTTTGTATTTATTTAGATCTATAATTTCTTTCTATAGATTCTTCTTTCTTTCTAAAGATCTATAATATTATTTTATAGTTGTTAGAATGTAAGTTTTGTACTTTTCTGTTCAGTTCTTTTTTAAAATGAGGTTTAGAAGGTATCCAGGCAATTTTTCTTTTTTCTTTTTTTTTTGGTAGAGATGGATGGGGCTCTTGCTGTATTTCCCAGGCTGGTCTTGAAATCCTGGTCTCATGCTATCCTCCCACCTTGGCCTCCCAAAATGCTGGGATTACAGGCATGAGCCACCATACCTAGCACAATTATTTTTGATATTATTTTAAATGTCTTGATATCATTTTTGATTATTCACTGCAAATGCAATTGATTTTTTTTGTATCCTGCATACTTACTGTACTCATTTATTAGTTATTAGTTTTTTAGTCAATTCCTTAGGATTTTTTATATAAATATTATGTCATCTGCAAATAGAGATAGACTTGCATCTTTCTTTCAATCTGGATGCCTTTTGCTTTTCTTTTTTATGAAAAATTTCCCTGATTAGAACCTCCAATACTTAATGCTAAGTAGAATTGATAAGAACAGAAATCCTTTTCTTATTCCTGATTGTATAGGAATAGAATTTAGTCTTTCTCCATTAAGATGTTTGCTTTATGTTTTTCATAGATGCCCTTTTTCAGGTTGAGAAATTTCTCTTCTATTTTCAGTTTGAGAATTTTTATCCTGAAGGTTTTAAATACAGTGAAAGATTTTTTTTCTGCATTGATTAAAATGTTTATGAGGTTTTTTATTTCTTATTCCATTCAAATAGTAAGCCAACCTTGCATTCTTGAGATAAGTCCCTTTAGCCATGATGTCTAATTATTTTTATATTTTGTTGGATTTTATTTGATAATATTTTGTGGGAGACTTTTGCATCTGTATTTATTATTGCTCTATATTTTTTCTTGTGATGTTTTTGTCTGATTTAGGTTTTGGTATCAAAGTAATACTGGACTCAGAATAAGTAGGAAGTGTTTTTTCCTCTTCTACTTTTTGGGAAGGATTGGTATTAATTGTTCCATAAATGTTTGGTAGAATATGCCATTTATGCCATGTAGGCCTGATATTTTGTTGGTGGGTAGTTGTTTTGATTACTAATTCAATCTCCTTACTTGTCATATGTTGATTCAAATTTTCTATTTCTTCTTCAGTAAGTTTTGGTAGTTTGTGTTTTTCTAGAAATGTGTGTATATCATCTATATAATCTAATTTTTAGATATATGATTGATCATACTATTCCTTATAAGCTTTTTTAGTTTGGTAAGGTCAATAGTAATGACCTCTTTTTCATTTATCATTTTAGCAATTCAATTCTTCTCTCTTTTTTGCTTGGTTTCTTTAGCTAAAAGTTTTTTCAATTTTGTCTTTTAAAGAATCAACTTTTGGTTTTATTAAATTTCTATCATTTTTCTGTTCTGTTTCATTAAATTTTGTTTTTATATTCATTATTCATTCCTTTTGCTGGCTTTGGGCTAAGTTTACTCTTTTTCAAGTTTGTTAATGAGACAAGTTTAGGTTATTGATTTGAGATCTTTCTTCTTGGCTAGGCGTGGTGGCTCACACCTGTAATCCTAGCAGTCTGGGAGGCCGAGGAGGAAGGATAGCTCAGGAGTTTGAAACCAGTCTGAGCAACAGTGAGACCCCTCTGTACTAAAAATAGAAAAAATTAGCTGGGCGTGGTGGCAGGCACCTCGCTTGAGCCCAGGAGTTTGAGGTTGCTGTGAGCTAGGGTGACGCCAGGGCACACTAGCCTGGGCAACAGAGCGAGACTCTGTCTCAAAAAAAAAAAAAAGGAGATCTTTATCTTTTTTCTCTTATAATGCAGGAATTTCTAGGTATAAACTTACCTCTAAATAATTCTTTAGCAACATTCCATAAGGTTTTGTATGTTGTGTCTTCATTTTTATTTATCTCTAAGGGTTTTTTATTTTTTCTTATACTTTCTTCTTTGCCCCATTGGTTATTACATAATGCTGTTTAATTTCCACATATTTGTGAATTTTCCATATTTCTACCTGTTACTGATTTCTAATTTCACTCCTTTATGATCACAGAGCATACTATAATTTTCATTCTTTAAAATTTATCCTTGTTTATTGTATGGTCTAGCCAATGGTCTATATTGAATATTATTCAAGTGCACTTTAGCTTACGTGTTTTGCCATTGGATGGAGTGTTCTATAAATTTCTGTTCTAGTTGGGTTATAGTATTGTTCAAGTCTTCTATTTTCTTATTTCTCTTCTATCCATTTTTTTGTATTTGTGATTATAATTGGTTATTGAAATATCCAATTATTATTTTTGAATTATCTATTTCTCCTTCAAGTCTGATGGATTTTTTCCGTGTGTATTTTGGTACTATTATTAGGTGCATATGTTTATAATTGTTACATCTTCCCTGTGGATTGACTTTTATTATAATAATGTCATTATTTTCTCAAGTAACATTTTTTTGTTGTGAAGTCAGTTTTATCTGATATTAATATAGCCACTTCAGTATTATTATGGTTGTTTGCATGATACATATTTTCCCATTCTTTTATTTTCAATTCACTTGTATCTTAGCATCTAAAGTATATCTCCTGTAGATAGCATATAGTTGGATTTTGCTTTTCAAAAAATCCAGGCAACCTCTGTGTTTTGATTACTTTGTTTAATCCCTTTATGTTTAATATTATTGTTGATATAGTTGGATTTGTATCTGCCACTTTACCTTTTTATTTCTATATACCTCATTTCTTCTTTATTCCTTTCTTCCTCCTTTATTGCTTTCCTTTGCACTAAGGAAACATTTTCTTATTTATAATTTTAATTTCTTTAATGATTTATTTACTGTACTTTTTTGGAGCAATTTGTGGTGATTTTTGGGGGAGTTTACATATACATATTACCTTATTAGAATCCCCTTAAAGATATAGTGACTTAATTCTACTTTATTCTACTGAGATATAGTTATAATTATTACTTTATATAATTTTATGTTTTTTAAAGTAGCTAAGAGAAGAAAGAAGGGTAAGTATATGCTTATATATCTAGCATTGCTTGCTTAATATCTAGTTTCTCTAAAGGTTAAAAGACTTCCTTTAGTATTTCTTATAAGTCAGGTCTTTCAGCAACATATTTTCTGATTTTATTTATCTGCAAATATCTGCATTTTACCTTCATTTTTGAAAGATAAATTTGCTGGGTATATGAGATTCTTGGTTGACAATTTTTTTTTCTTTTCGTCCTTTGAATATGGCATCCCACTTTCTTCTGTCCTCCACTGTTTCTGATGAGAAGTCAACTATTAATCTTATTGATGTTCCTTTAAAGGTGATGAGCCATTTTTCTCTTATGACTTTCAAAATTTTCTCATTGTCTCAGCTTTCAGCATTTTTATTATGATGTTTCTAGGTGTTTATCTTTTCATGTTTATCCTAATTTCAGTTTGTTCAACTTCTCGGATGTACAGATTAATGTTTCCCATGATATTTGGAAAGTCGTCAGTCACTATTTGAATATTTTTCTTCTCTGTTTCTTATTCTTCTGTTAATCCCTATAGATATATGTTGATGTGTTTAATGACATCCCACATTTTTCTGAGTCTCTGTTCATTTTTTTTTTCATTCTTTTTTCTCTCTGCACCACTCCAGTGTCAGTGCTCATGGTCATATATTACCTTTTCCACTTTTGTCTTTCTCAAATCTTCCTTTGGCTTACTCTTATAAGTACATTGATGGCACATCTGGATAATTCAGGTTAATCACCCAATCTCAAAGTTCTTAACCTAATTATATCTGCAATGACACTTTTTCCTTACAAGGTAACATTTACAGGTTTCAGGAATTAGGACTTGATATCTTTGGGTGGCCATTATCCAGGGTACTACACTCTGTCTGCTCTTAGGACATTCCCAGAGACTTTAAATGTCTTTTCTAATAAAATTACTACTTATGATTGTTTTGGTAAGGAATGGATCTACAGATCTTCTCACAATACCATTCCAGAAGTAGATCAATACATCTTTTTATTCTAGCATTTAAAGGTGATTTTAGCAGGAGAGTTATGTTCTTTGCTAAATTTGGGAAACTGAAGTTATATAATTGTATAAAACCTCAGAGTCATGGAAACTCAAGTTGACATTCATTTATTCATCTATAGATATAATCTTACGCCTCTGGTTTTAAAAGTGGATGCTATATTATCATAGTAGTTTATATAAATGTCTCACTGAAGAATTTAAAAAAATGGACTTACGCATTTCATCATAGATAGGATTTTTAATGGTTTTGGGGAAATAGAAACACCTGAAGTATGCTATGATGATCAGAAGCTTGAAATCTTTGCGTTAAAAGAGATCTTACCTTTTTCATTCCCAACATCCATTTTTTACTTCAGGTAATGACACCTTGATTTTCTTTTGGGAGGTTATTCTACCCATATACTCTCTTATGTGATGCAGACAGACCTCTTTCTCTTCTGCCCCAGGTTTTAGAGTCTGGCACATGATCCAGATATGCCAATTAAAGCAGTCCACTCTTGGCCACAGTGATTGGCATCTGACTTAAATATGGGCAATTATTATTGTTTTTGTTGACAGTGGTAGTAGTGGTGTAGTTTGTCCATTTATTTGTGTGTGTGTGTGTGTGTGTGTATGTATGCACACATGTGTTTTCCACTGAGATTTAAACTTGGGAATTTTTGCTGGAACTGTATGGAAAGAGGTGGTCCCTTTCTTTTGTGATTGCTAAGATAAAAAGACATAAATCTAGAAATGCCAGAGGCCATTTTTGCTACCATTTAGGGAAAACTGTGTGAGAATAAATT
Organism: Varecia variegata; assembly: GCA_028533085.1. Taxonomy (NCBI): domain Eukaryota; kingdom Metazoa; phylum Chordata; class Mammalia; order Primates; family Lemuridae; genus Varecia; species Varecia variegata. The sequence goes on along the minus strand of CM052439.1, from coordinate 101,838,207 downwards.
GAACAAAGAAGAAGGTAGAGCTGAGGGATAGAGTAGATTCTAGCCAACAACATTCAATATGATATGGCAATGTCTAATAGCAGCAAAAGTATTGGCTTATCATTTACATGAGTATACATCTCTCCCGATTTCTAAACCCTTTTCCCTTTACCCTTTCGTGCCTTGCAATTGGACCAATTTGAGTCAGACTTCTGTCACTTGCAACTAAAAAGTTCCTGGGAAATACATGCATTCATATTAATTTTCCAAAAATGTATAAATCGTATGTCTCATCCAACTTTGGCATTAGGCAATAAAATTACTCATTGATTACAAATGCATCCAATTTCCTTTGACCTCCAAGTAACACCAGTTACTAGTTTTCCTGAAAGCTTAAGAAGCTGTTGGGTTAGGAGTCTGAGAAGTGTGGGGTGTAATGGTATCTCACAACTGTTTAGAGACCAGTGATTCTTTTTTTTCACTAGTGTCTATTTGTTTCAAGTAGAACCTCTTGAGATTCACACTCACACAGGGAAAGCATGCATTTCATAAAACTAGGTACTTAGGTATTTCCTGGAAACAATTACAAAACCCCATGTTATGCATAGCAGTATAAGCTCTTGTTAGGGAACAGCTAGGGACCTGGGCCACAGGACAGTAAGGCTGGGTCCAGCTGGAATGACTTATTCCCCCCTCCAAGGAAGTACAAGAAGTGGATGGGCTCAGGAGAGTCTGGGTTCCCGAAAGGATTGATTGTAGGTAACGGCTCACTTTTGTGAGAGAGGGTCAGAGATTTGCTAAAGTAAAAAGCAGAGGAAAGAAGAGGACAAAACAACTCTCTGGTAATTTTGTGTGTTTTTTCTCCCAGAGAGATAATTCTTTTCTAGTTTGGTATGGAGTCTTGGATAGAGGCCATTTGTTTTTATTGTTCTAGGCTTTCCTTTTTGTTCTTTCCCTCTCTCGTTTCTGAAAAACCTCCCTGGGACCTCAGTTATTACTTGTGTATGAGTGTTATTACTTTTTTCCTGTTTATCTGGAAACGACAAGCCACCTGCTTCTCATACAGATCCCCATACCCTTGTGTCCCCCTAGAGCCCCAACACAAAAATCCCAACTTATATTTTACCGTTGAGATATCTATGCTTAACTCATGGCAAACAGACTCCTTAGAGGCAGATGAGCAAGAGAAAAAAAAAAGTTTAAATTCTTTCACAAAGGTTTTATTTTTTCATGATATTGAGTTCTCCAGGGATGGATAATAGGCAGAGTATAAAATAAAAAGTTGAAATTTTAAGCAGTGAGATTTAAACCTTAACATAAACACCTTTAAAAAGAAATGAGAGGTTAGCTTTTAATATGTTAGCAAACAAGTTTGAGTCTTAGTTAAAACATTACCTTTCCTTTCTGGGCATACTAGGCTCACAAAAAGCTTTTAAAACAGTGCTTTTTATGTTATTAATCTACTTAGTGATATTTCTTTTAGATAGTGTAAAGGTTAACTTCAACCTTATCTACGGTAAGTGATTGCCATAGATAAATAAATTAACTGGTAAATAATTAACTGGAATTAATGAGCTTTTACTATGGTAAGGTCCATTTTTAATCACTTTTTTTCTTTAGTCTTTTCAAACTGCATTATCTTAGATTCTCTCTTACTTATAATTATTTCTGAGCCCTCTAAATTCTTGGTGACTTGCCTTTTTTAATCTTTCCTTGGTTCTTTTTATCTATCTTTAATCTATGGCCTAGACCTTAAAATGTGGTCTAGAAGAAATCAGACCAACCCTGAGTAGAAGAGAGAATAATTTTATAGTTTCTTCTTCTCATTCTACTAATTCTCCAAGAATCTGGAGCATTATTCTACCTACAGTGTGACTGCTCTGGCCTTGAGTTCTTCCTTTGGTGTAATCTACACAATTTCTATTATTTTTATACTTGGATTATTCATTTTTGTTTCCTAAATACTAGTCACTTATATTTTCCTATTAGCACTATTCTTACAATATTTCTAATATCATTGCTCATCCCAAATCTCAACTCTGCCTCTGAGGAAGAGGGAATGAAAAAATCAGAGAGAAAGGCATCCCTGAATAGAGACAGAAACACTGACCAGTGCTCCCTTCAAACTCCTCAGTTAACCACTGTCCTAGAAGGGAATGAGATGGAGTTGATAGGAAGAGTCAATATTAGCAGAATTCATTCTGCAATTTGCCAAATTGTCATTTACCAGAGCTTTTATAATACCATCTTTTGCTCAGTTCCCCACAGATTCCATTCTGCAGCAGTAAGAGGTTCCTATCTGACTTTCCGGACCTTTCCTAGCTCAGCAGCTCTCTGCAGGTGCCAATGGGCCCTCCCATTGCTACTGTTTCCCCTTGGTTCCCTTTGTTCAAGGCTGTCCCTTATGTGGTGGCCAGGGATCCTTTCTCTTAGCTATCTTGGCGACCCTACCCTTTTCCCCCCTGGGTTTTATTTATTTTTCTTAAAATTATTTCATTCTGAAATACTTTTAGACTTTAACCAAGTTGCAAAAATAGTTCACTGTGTTCCTGAATGCCCTCACCCAGCTTTTCCCAATAATGACATTATGGGAGTTATGTAGTACAATGATCCAAACCAGAAACTAAATTCACCTAGAGGCATTATTTGAATTTTGCCGTTGTTCCACTAATATCTTTGTTTGTTTGTTTGTTTCAGAATTCAATTCAGGATTCCACATTTTATTTAGTTGTCATGTCTCTTTAGTCTCCTCCAAACTGAAACAATATCTCAGTCTTTTTTGTTTTTCTTTTTTATCTTTTACAAACCTGACTCTTTTAGAGAGTCCTGGCCAATTCGTTTATGGAATATGCTTCAATTTGAATTTATCTGATTTTTTTTTTTGTCTATGGCCATACCACCCTGAATGCACCCAATCTCATCTGATCTCGGAAGCTAAGCAGGGTAGGGCCTGGCTAGTACTTGAATTTATCTGATATTTTCTTATTGTTAGATTGATGTTATGCATTTTTGTCAAGAGTACTGAAAAAATAAAGTTATGTTCTTCTCAGTTCATCATATGAGAAGGTACTTAATGTCTATTTCTTTTTAGGAATGATGTCACTTCAGCAAGGGGGTGTCTTCCAGTCTTTGTACCATAAGCTACTGTAGTAGTTTCCCACGGTTGCCATAACAAAGTGCCGGAGGCTGAATGGCTTAAAACAACAGAAATTTATTGTCTCACATTCTGGATGCTAGAAACAGGAAATAAAGTTTTGATCAGGGACATGCTCTCTCTGAAGCTTCTAGGAGAGGGTCCTTCTTTGCTTCTTCCAGATTCTGGCAGCCTCAGGCATTTGTGAGCTTTTGGAAGCATAACTGCAGTCTTTGCCTCCATGAGCACGTGACATTCTTCCTGTGTGTCTGTCTCCTTGTCTCTCCTCTTCTTTGAAGGTTGCCAGTTATTGGATTAATGGCCCACCTACTCCAGTGTGACCACATCTTGGTTTAACTAATAATATTTCTAACAACGCTATTTCCAAATAAGGCTACATTCTGAGATTCCAGGAAGGACGTGAATTTTGTTGAGAGGATACCATATATTTCAGTACAATTTCTATTTCTCCTTTTGTAACTACTGAATGCCTTGTGGGGAGGTACACTGAGGTTATGCAAATATCCTTTTGCCCACTAATTTTAGAATCCAAAGATGATTCTTATCTGCATTATTAATAATTATTGTATTGTTTGCAAAATAAGCTTTTATTTCCACCATTTCTTCTACATTTATCAATTGGAATTTTCTTTTATCTTCTCAGACTTTGCAGGAATGAATATTAATTGGAATTCTATCATTAAAAAGAGCCATTCTTTCTCTCTTATGCTAATTTAAAAAATTATTTATTTATATTAGCATGGACTTGTATATTCCTATTTTATTATATGGGTTATAATGTGTTATATATTTTATTATATTATTATTATTGTTATTACTCAAACTGTCCCAGATTTGGACCTGGGAGTATCATCAAGTTGGTTCCCATTCTTGAAGTCTTGCCATGTGCTGATCAATGAAGTTTTCCCTGTTGCCTCTGCTTCTAACTTTGGTGTCCCTTTCTGAATTCCTATCATACTCTAGTTAGTGCCACATTTCAGCACTGAGTTTTGTATATTTTTACTTTTATCTGAACTATTTTTTATTCTCTAGTCTCATTGGGAATGATTTCTTATATTTCTTGAGTATTCTCTTTACTCTCAAGATTAAGAATGAAATCTCAGAATTAAGCACATAATAAATACTCAAATTATTCTAGGTTGGTTGATTAGTCTATTAATTTATGAAATCACATTTTCTGTCCACTTAGTATCCAATATTCTATGTTTCTTTTGGAGGAGTTTGATCACTGTATGTATGTTCCTTTTGAATGGCATAGTCTCTACTTTCTTCTGGCATAAATTTCTAAGCACCTGGGTTTCTTTGTATTAAATACTAAGTACTACTGACAATGCTTGTTTGGCTTTAAATTTCCTACTAACTTTAATTAAATACACCAAGTAGCTTTTTACCCACATTCCCAAAGCCTTAATTATAAGAGCATTTCAGTACACAGAAACAATTACTAGTTCCTTCCTGTGACAGGGTGGAGTAAGTGCATCTGGATAAATGTTTGCTGGAGGATTAAACCAAAGAGAGCCAATTCTCATCTAAATTTTTTGAGTAAATGCGTTTGTGAACAGCTTTTGCCAACTTCATTTTAGATTCAATTTGTGGACACTAATACTGACAATAACTTGATTAAGGACAGGGGATTGTTTGCAAACCTATTGCATACCTGCCATGAAGCTGCTTAAGAAATGAATAGCATCAATCAATATCGCTTATGGTAGAAAAAGTCAAGTTAAACCCTGGCTGCGCTTTTATTGCATTTTTAGGAGACTGAGTCCACCTAAGTCAAGGATGTGTACACTGCAGAAGTATAGAACATTTTGTTTCTTTTAAGTCATTGCCCTCAACATGGAAATAGAAGCACATAGCATCAATATAATTAAAGAGGAACCTGTCACACATGGCCACAAATTTACATGGATGGATGCATAGTTTCATATATTCTTGAATATGTAACTAACATACTGTGACTTACCAGAATGGGACCTCTTTGTTGGCAGGAGACTATTTACTCAGATTTCTTTATCTAAAATTATCTTTTTTCTATACAGCTAACCATAAAATAAGTGTTTAATATGGGGCAAACATTACACTAAAAATTATCCAAAAATTCTACTTATAATGATATTTGGTTTTGACGAGGAAGGATATTGCTGAATGAAAGGGCATTTGTATATTAAATACTTGATGGATTAGGCTATGCAAATTTGGGAGTCACAGTGGAGAGAGATAAATTGTTCTGCTGAATGTGGAGTTCTGAGGACAACCTGGGAGGCAGAAGACTGAAATCTGCATGAGGGAAAAAATGGGTCAGGAGAGGACCAACAGAGGTAAAAATAAACAAACAAGCCCCAAACCGACCAAACAATTCAGAGACGAGGGATGTATGATGTGGATTTTGAATTTGCTTGCTGTGGGCTGTGCTGTGTAGCCCTCATCCTGGGAGCAGCAGCTCTTCAGCAGTTCTAAGACACAAACACTTGGCACAGTCAGAATTTTGCTCATTTTGTTTTATGCAATGGTGACAATTCATATTTGGGGGCAATTGTTCAAGATGTAGATTAGACCATGAGAAGGACAGTTTTCTTCTTTCCACTTGCCAGGCATCTTGGAAATGTGTTTGAATTCTGAGGGTAAGGAATGGGCTACTGAGCCAATCTTACTTGGCTCCCAAGGCATAGTGAGAACATGCACTAGCTGATATCCCATTTAAATAGTACAGAGTTGGGCATTATTATTTCTATTTTACACATAAAAGAAATGAAACCTAGAAAAATGATGTATGGCAAATGGCTAGATTTGAACGCAGGCTGTCTGACTCAAAAGCCACTCTGTCATCCTAATTTCTAGATTTTAGAACACAGTAAATTTTCAATAAGTGTGAATATAATTGTATGAGAAACATGTTGAGGCCCTCTTTGAAACAGAATATTTTACTACTGATAATGCGGTCAGGGTGGTGACAGGCACAAAGTCACAGTGGTCAGCACTTTGCACCCATAAACTTATTTAAGCCTCAGAAGAGTCCAATGAAGTGGTTGATGAAAAGGTTGATAAAGTAGCAGGCCAGTGTTCCAGAACTTTGAGTGGTAGACCAGAGATCTGAATGCAGGCACCCTGACTCTAGAATCAGTGCTCTTAACTATGTACCACATGCTCTGTCCTTGAGACACATGGTTCCATTTGACTGAGGGGCACTAATCAACAGATGAATTACTATAATCATCCCAGTATATGCCCTAGTTAGTAGTCAAATAGAACTATTGATAGAAGAAAGCCCACTGGTATCCACCTGGATGGGCATAAAAGGAAGTTCCCTGTAGCTCAGGCAGACTCAGGGGAAGTATTCCTTATTCTGTCCTCTATTTCATATGGTTCACTTCTCCCCAGCCCTACTGGCTTCAATCATATTAAAATAATGAATCACGGTGGTGTTGACTTCAGCTAGGAGAATGACTCTCCACCTGACTCCATTTCATGAAAAGGCTGCATTAGGAGAACGAGGGAACAACTCCTCTCAAAGTCTAATTTTCTATCTTTCTAGCAAACTCCCCTAAATTTGAAAAGTGAGAAAGAATCAAGTACTCCACCCTAGTTATTGAGGTGGATAAATCCCAGCTGTCAGAGAGCAAACCTCTTTTACTTTGGCTTCCAAACCTCCCATGAATGTACATTTCAACTGGTCTTTTTCCCCACTCATAGCCTTATTTCCTCATGCACACATGAGCTCACACAAAGATTCTCTTTCAAGTGAGCTGGCAGGTCCGTCTGTTCACTGCTGGCTCTTCTCAATGACAACTTTCGCAATCAGGAATTTGATGAGGAGACCTGCTACACCTCCTTAATTCCAGCCTAGTTAGACTGTGCAAAGACTTGTTTGTAGAACATAATAGACAATCGCCTCTATAGAAAAAGATGTGGGCGGCTATTAAGGAGTTGATTAACACCAAACGATATTGCTTAAAACAATTGTGGGAAGGGTGGTGGTAATGGTAAAAACATAAGCCACTGATTCTTGCTTTGTCTTATTTTACTTGGCTGCTATCACAAGCAATAAAACTTTTCTTTTGTGAGATTGCTTGGCATTGTCATAGGTGAGAACTAGAAAGCTGTGTCCTCTTCCTGGCTCTGCCCTTGGTTTATCACCTAAGCAAAACACTAACCACTTATGCCTCCTTTCCTTCCTTTTCTAAGACAGCAGGCATGTCCTCACTTGGATACTTGTTTTACATATTTATATTTCCTGTTGTGACCTGAACTGCCTTGCAAATGCAGGGCTCTAAACTGTGACATAAAACTGGAAACTAGTGTGAGACTGGCACTGATGAGGGAGTTCTCTAAATAATTGAATGATTTTAGTGTCTAAACTGGACTGTTAGGATTGACTTTGGCCATTCCCAACAGATGGAAGCCTGGATCCTTTGAGAACAGGGACAGCACTGAAATCATCTCTTCCATTCACTGCACAAATGGTATCAGTGTACCATTGTGCTGTCCATCTGGTCAACTCTTAGGCCTGAGCAACTCTTTCTCTTCAGGGAGAGAAAGAAATACTAAAAGAACAAGCAGTTTGGAATAGATCATGCATTCATGTAACATATAAATACATATGTGAAACTGCCTATACAGATTCTGACTGCATTAGAAAGTGTTCATTGTGGAATGTTGTCACTTGAGAAATGCTGCTACATCTGTTCCTTTCCATTTTAGGATGTTGTCCTTAGACTAGTTCACCTCAACACAACTCTGTGCTATGCAGGAATGCTTCTGAGTGTGGGTGGCAAGGGAAGCAGGAGTCAGGTACACAGACAGGTCCCACAGAAGGTACGTAACATGACTCCTCCTGGGCTTTTCTATCTTGTGCACAAACAGCCATCACAGTAGGGCATTCCATGCGTGGAATGAGAGGGTCTTAAGACTGGAGCAAGTGTCAGAAAAGAGTGGTGCCTCAGGTATAAGTAAGTTTGTCCCAGAAGTCCTATTGCTTATTTCACAGAAAGGCTATAAGATTCTCTTTATAAATAGCACTGCAAATGCTGGTGTTGATATTGCTACTAGAGATCATGAGATAGTAAAACAAAACAAAGCTAATTAGAAATTTAGATGTATATACTTATATGTAATTACACACGTGTATCTACGATCTCTTAACTTTAAGTATATATTATACAGCATCCTGAATTATGTATGTCATCATTTTGTTTCCTCGCAATCTATAAACTATATTAAAAAAATTAAAGAAAGTTTTAGAAATGGACATTGTTCTATTAAAACCATTGTTTATATTTCAAGACTAAAAAGGCAAAGTGTTAACATGCTTGCTGTGTCACGTTCTTGTGTTTTTATAGTTTAAGAACTCTTTAAGAAAAACATTCATAGTATCAGTCAGCCTTCCTTCATTAAGAAAGTAATGGCCCTTCTAAGTATCTTTTTTTGAAGAAACAATGTTTCAGAGTTAGATTATCTGCTGGTTCTAAGTGTGGGATCTGATTAAGGTAACATCTTCCAATGCCCATAACAGAGCAACAGCCCGGTGCAAAGTTCCTCTGACGCTGGCAGTGATCGGAGCAGCTTGTGTAGTATGTTTTCTGAAGAGCTGCTGATGGAATAAGTTCAAATATGTAATACTTTGTATATCTCTGGTTTGTTTTGATTTCCATATTCTATGAGCGGGGGAGACAATCAGTATTTTCTCATATTTTATTCATTCAAGTCCACCTGAGTGACTTTCTGGAATCTTGGATGGTTTTCTTTTTCCTTCTAATCTTTCTAGAAAAGTCCAAAGATTCAAAGCCAAGTTTTGTTTTTGTTTTTTTTTCACATGGTGAGATCAATAAGTATTACTAGTGCAATGAGGTGTACAGTCACTACACAACCTATTTAAACTCCCATTAGTTACAATTTTAGTTGTTAAGCATCATTAAATAAGTGTTCTCTGGCCTGAGCATCTAACACCTCAAAGTCACACAAATGCTTGTTCATGAATTCTGATAAATGTTTGTGAAAAGTTTTGGGCATAGGACATCATATTTTTCAATCAGTATGAGAACTTCTCAAGGATAACTGATTGAAGTTAGGCATATATATTTAAAAACAACACTTTTTTATTGACAACTTGGAAAAGAAAATATGCCAAATGTGACTCTCGGCAAGCCTCATTGTAAATAATAAGAGTGTATCTACGTGATCGTCAGTACAAAGTGTTGTTAGTAGTCCTTAGGAGCTATTGTTCAAAGACAGTACATACATTGTAATATACATTGTAAGTAATATACAAGGGCCCATATGTAATTGATCATTGTGGAGGAGACCAAGAGGTTCAAGACAGAGCTCTTGTCCATTAAAGTATGCATAATCTTAACAGTCCAAGGTGCTGTAATAATTTTTGAACCAAAGACCAGCAGGAGTTGAAGAGTTAAGCATAGAGAATTGAGGTACCAGCAAAAAGAGGACCATTATTCATATTGATTCAGGCAAAGGATCTTTAAGGTGTCTTCCCAGGACAGGAGATACTCCTAAGTCCACTTGCCTTTGGACTTGCAAAGATATCGTATATTATCTTCTAGCAATCCATGTAGTTCCTGTTTCATTCACAGTAAAGATAGGTGGACTAGTCTCTTAACTAGTCTGCTAGAAACAAATTTATTGTGCTGAATTTTTTATTAGCTAACAATCTTAATTCTAATTTTGCAGCATCTAATCTTACAAACCAATTTTCATGCTATTTATTGAGACAACTAGGTGCTATCATGTTTCACTTCTCAAAGACAGGCTCAAAGTCTGTTTTCAAATAAAGTCATGGAGCTGGCAGACAATTTAGAGAATCATTATAAATGACAGACTTTGAGCAATTATTTACATAATGCAATATAGAAATATCCTACTATTAATCTGAATATTTTAGGTAAAAGTGACATTTTGGCTTTTATTATGCAAATAAATTTGCCTCAATTCTTTATTTCATTTTGTATGCAGAGACCAGCTTGCTTATAATGTGGTCAGGTGGTACAAATTTAATTTTTTTAATCTGGTGTCTTAAGTCAATAATTTCTGTCTTTTAATAATTTATTTTCTTCTTTTAACTATGGCATTATCTTTCAGGATTGAGACAAATTTTTGAAAATTGTTTTATTAAAAGAATAATAAGAAAAAATGAATATGTAGCAAACATCAATCTATATAAGACAATTATCAAGAAAATAAATATAGCCAAATGTGCAGCAATCTTAGAAATCTCTTCATAAACCACAGTATTGCCTCACATAAATTTAATAGGGACCAATCAATTTGCTCTCATTATTATTTAATGTCCATGCAGTGCAAAAGTATACACCTGACTCTAAACTAAATGTAATTGTGTCTAAAAACCAATAAAGTAGGGCTGATTTAGCATCTAATTCCAAGGAGGATTATTACCCATAGATGTATTATAAGTACAATGATCCTGTCCTGATATATAAATAAGATTGTATCAGATAAGTGTATGCAGTTGATATAGTGAATTATGATTTAGCAAATTTTTGATATTTTTTGAAATTGGTGAACAAGATTTTTATTGGAACTACATAATTTATCTTACCAAATTTTAGTACTCGGCAAGTTTCAAGTTGAGTTTATCTGAAAAGGGATTGCAATCATTCAGTTTGTCAGAACCTCTCCCTTTCAATGATAAACAAAAGGATTAGGCATTTTAATTAAATATAATGTTCAAAAGTCATCTAATAAATTATTAAAGACTACTCTCAAAAGTGCTTCCATAGTATTGTGATTTTAAAAATAGTGGTGAACATGGAGGAGGAAGGAAGTTTCAACAGCTTGAATACACATAGTTGTTTCCCTTCTTTTAATTTAGAGAATTAATTTAAAAAGGCTACACATAAAGACATAGTGTATTAATCAACTAAAAGTGGCGGAGGCATTATGCTCAATAGAAAATTATTTAAGATGCCAAGAATGACAACTCTTTAATTTGAGTGACTACTTACATTTATAAGAATCAAGAGATATTGAGGGCTCGTTTTTTTTTTTTTTTTTTTCTAACTTTTTCTCATCAGGGAAGACTTAAGCAAAAGCAGGAAAGAAATCTATCCTTTCAAATTAAGACTGAGAAGATGTCACATAGTCCTTCAGAACCAACTGAAACCTCTAACACCCTGTATTATTGAAGATATAAAACTCTTACTCGGGATATGGGAGGAGAGAGGGTTTGAAAAGAGGCATCTTAAAATGGACTTGCTAGAATTCAACAGTGTCAGGTTAACCAGCTAAATGAAGGAAAAAAAAAAAAAAGCTCCAACAACAATAGTGAATAAAAGGACAGAAATGTACTGCCAGTGAGGGTTTTTCTTTTTAAATACATGTTCAGAAGTTCTGAAACAGAACAGGGCTTCCTTATGCCCGGGTGCCTTTCCCTTCTTTCTGTGTCAAATAACTTCTATGTGAAGCTCTTCCTGTATAGCATGACTTGAATGTCCCATTTTAAACATCATAGTATCCTTCTATATCACCATCCCTAGCTAATATTCAGGGTTCCAATCCTGTATTTTTTTTTCCATGATGTGAATCTATACACATTATCTTACCTTATAGCTGAAGAAAATTATTGCATGAATACATAAACGTGAATATATATATAACCAAATGCTGAAATTGACCTCTTTGTAATTAGACCAACTCATCAGCAATCAGAGAGAAAACCAGTAAAAGTAGAGGAAAAAATGCTGTCAGAAATTTAAAGTATCAATGAAATTAACTGCTCTGTTTGTGGAATTAAAACAATAAATTCTCTTACAGTTTTATGGAATAAAATCCTCTCACTCATTAAATAATATTTCATTCACTGACAACTGAATAACATGGGGATTTAAAAACAAAATTATATCTTAATTCACTATTTTTCAACTCAGTGAAACAATAAAAAGTAAGTTTGACTTTAGATACTAAACGGATATTTTTTTGTTCCATACATGAGTAATCCACAAATGCACTACATAGAAGGAATTAGCTCATATTTTCTAATATATAGATTTATTAGATCCTAATTTTCTCCTTTTATGTGAGTTTTTTTTATATGGTACATTGTATAGGCTCCATAGATCTATATTCAGTTCAATAGTGTCTGAGTTTTTTCTCATTGCAGGGACCGTAGGAGTAGAAAGGGGGTGATTCCTTTCCTCCCAATCATAAAGGCTGGATACCTATAAAAAGAGCCAGGTTAGCAAGAGAAAAGCCTAACAAACTTATTAAATACCCACATGTGCACAGGAGTCACACAAAACATGAAAACTCAAAGAGCCAGATGTTTGACACAAATATTTTCTTCATTAGAGAGAGGGAAGTAGGGGGTCTGTAAATGAATAGGCCCCAAGACCAGATAATGGCTTGTAAATGATTCTCTTTGGCAATTGAATGGGACCTGAGGATAGATAATAGTTTGGAAGTTCCTCTGGGCTGTAGGTGGTGTGTTTACTTCCTAGTCTCTTTCTCTGTGGTACAAATTTCAATCTCCTCTGGTTAATGAAATGTCAGGAAAGGGATGAAGGCATTTGTGTTCTTTTTTTTGTGGGGGGGGGACAGGGGGGGAAAAAGGGGGGTCCCAGTTCCTAGGTAGGTAAGGGAACTTCAGAGAGCTTTGGGAAGACGAGAGACAGAAGGATGAAGAGAAGGGCAGCAAGACCACAAGGCTGCTTCTTTATTTCAGCATGTCAAAGTGCCCATATTTTGGGGTATCGGTTTCTGAGCCCCCACAGCATTTAATAAGTCACTGGAAGCTACCATGGCCGCTAGACCGAGTTGGCTTCCATAATTCCTCATACCATTGGGTCAGTGAGCTCTAAGAGGCTAACTTTGGATCAAAGGAGAGAATGATAGACACATCTAAAGAAGGGAAAGTCAGCACTTTTGAGTTCAAGCCTGATATCTACAAAGAGAGGTTTCATTTTGAGAGGGAGGGGATTAAAAGTTGACTGGAGCCTTGAATGGTAATAGGGTAGAGGTTAAAAAGCTTTTTAGCTGTGAGACATTGGGCAAGTCACTTTCTCTAAGACACAGTTGATTCATCTATTATAATGGGATAAAATTCGGTTGATTATTGTGAATATTAAATGAGGATAGCTACTTTATAATTGTAAAATGCTTATGAAAGTGCCTGGTATATACTAGGTATCTAATATTTATTACAAGACTGCTTTATCTTAATATTATACCTATGTTTGTAATTTTAGCTTGCTTGTGCAGTTCTACTCCGTTTGCATAGTTTTACCTTGGCATTTATGTGTCTATCCTTAAGCACTTAGAGCAGGAAAATGGTAAAGTAAAGGTTTGTGGCTTTGATTCATTTGAAAATTACAACAGTTGCAAACTAAATTCAAATAGGTTAATCCAATAAATGCAGCCACCTAAGTAAGCACACATCAGTCCTTTCTTCCTTGCAAGTTTTCTCTTGTGAAAGGCAAATTCCTCTACATTTGCTCTTGAATTGATTGACTTTCTTCCCACTGGTTCTTAATTAGACCCTGGTTCTTCTCTGTCATCAATGTTTTTCTCTATGGATGTTTTTCTCTCACCTTGTGAACTTGCTCCATTTCTCCCATTCAAAAAGAAATACCAAAAAATGTGTCCCTTCAAGGGAAGGGTGGGTGGGAGTGGAATTCTTCAATGATATATTCTCAAGCTAAAGAATATATATTTTATATATTATATGTATTTATAAAATGAGTTTCTATCATTTGCTTTTCTCTACTTCTGTTTAGCCATTGCACGACACTGAACATGCCCCACACCCCACCAGTGACCTCTAAATCTCTAAGTTGTAAAAACATAAGATTCCAGTTCTTACTTTATAGGTGGTAGCTTCTCCACTAATAATTTGCCCATTCTGTCCTCTAAACTCAACTTTCCTTTGGCTTCTATAACTGCCTCCTTGATTCTGTCCTCACCTCTGAGACAGTCTTCCTTGGTGTCCCTTAACCTTGCTTTCCCTAAGACTCCGGTCTGTGTCCACTTCTAGTTTCAGTTCTGTTCAACACCCTCCCTGAGACCTCAATCACACTCATCATTTTAATCACCTTACATAATTGACTCCTAAGTTAGCATTGGCTTCTTTCCATGAGATTTAAGTTGAGAAACCCAACTTCCTCCTGGGCACTGCTAATCTAAAGATGAAGCCATCTACTTCAAGACTGCTTTTGTTTTTCCCATAGTCTCCTTAGTTGATAGCTCCGCCATCTGTCCAGTCATATACACCCCGAACCTCCCTGCTTTGCTGTAAAAATCAGTCAGTACAATTATGTTAACTTTTTTTTTTGTTTTCTAAATATATATAAACTATGGCCTTGTTGGGGCTCAGAAAGTTTGGTGCTTTGACATGCTAAGTACTTTGAACTAAAACCTCGGCTTCATTACCAAGGTCTCTCTGACCTCTCCACACCCTCACTTCTGCCTCTCCCTATGCTTTCATTCTCTCTGATGAGAACTTCTCTGAAGTTACCTGTCTGACTAAGGGAAATTCCTTCACGAGGAATGCAGCTGTTTTGGGTCTCCTCCCTATAATCTCATCAAACTGAGAAAATTAACTCATAGGAAGGAAGACTGGACTTGTGCCTACACCCAGAGCCCAGACAAACTTTGTCCCAGGTTATCATCTGCTCTTCAGGTCCTTTCATCTCCCATAAAAGTCGTTTACTCTTCCTCTAAAAGTACCTGCAGCCCTCACTTCTCTCCCCTCTATGAAGAAGGGTATATTAGCTTCTGAATCTCATGGGTTACTGGGTGCTCACTTTTCTGTCATGTGTCCTGCACATAATAAATTTATATGACTTTTCTCCTGTTAATCTGTCTATTGTTAATTTATTTCAGCAGACTCAGTTATCACAACTTCAGAGGGCAGAAGGGAAGTTCCCTTCACCCTGACATCCTCCTTTGTCATCCCCACTACCCCTACCTTACTTAAGTCCCCATCATCTTTTACCTGTTCTTTATGATATCCTCCACACCAGAATCTTTGCCTCCCATCTTAGTTCCCTAAGATTTGCCTTTCTCACTGGTGTGGTCTATCCACAATGCATGTCTGTATATCCTGTGACGTCCCATAATCTACAGAGTAAGGTTCCAATTCCTCAGCATGACATCCTTGGACCCTAGCTACTTAAGACCAGTGCTCATGTCTTCATTCCATTGCCTGCCTGGAATTTATACTCACAACTCTAAATTCCAGAAATGACCAACTTATAGTTCTCTGTAAACATTATGCTGTCTCCCAACTGTGTGTTTGTGCTAGCTATCCTTTCTTTCTGGAATACATTTTCCCCATTTTCTTTACCCAGATAAAACCTGTTCACTATTTAGTACTGAATTCAGAAGTTATTTCGGGAGATGGTTCCCTGCCCTCCTATCCCACATATCCCAAATTGGATTAAATTCTTTCCTGTGCTTCCATTGCACTCAGTGGAAGCTACAATCAGAATTACTAGGTTATGAGTGAAAATCTACTGATTTCTCACAAAGATATTGAGAGTGAGAACATTTCTTCTGTGTATATAGTGTATTCTCATTGATTAGTTTAAGTATAAGTAATTGTTGAAGTTATGTGGATTTCAGCCAGATAAAGCATATTTGACTTTTCTTACAGCAGTGATCCCAGAGTAAGAGCTGTGTGTCTCCAAAAAGTATGGCATACATAAATCACTGTGGATATTCTTTCCCAAGTTTTTTTTTCTTTCTTATTCTTCTTTGTTCTTCCTACGATTTTTTTTTTTCCCTAAGTAGCAAGAACAACATACTGATCGGGCAATTCTTAGATTGCTTATGGTCTTCTAAGGATATATGGAATAAATTAGCTTGTTTTTGAGAACCACAAATCTTTCTCCAATAAAAAAATACTCAATGGCTGAAAAATTCTAATCCCCCAGCTGCACTCGTCTGGCCAGAATGAACTGTCAATGACTGAATGAAGTTTCTGTCCAACTGGTCACAGTCTAAAATGTCAGTATGGAACTTAAAAGAAGGGGTTTGTTATATGGGACAGATTTCTCTTCTATAAATGCAATAGGGTACAAATGCAAGGGTTAAAAATAAACTTCTAAAAGTTTATAGCTAACAGAGATGTCCTGATGTAAAAATGGTATGGGAAAACAACTTGAGAAAGAGAAAAAATAAAAATACAAAGAGAATATAAATATGTGGTGTGGAAGCAATGGAGATCTCCAAACACAGAAATACTTTAGAAATTCTCTGGAGCATATTAAGTTTGTTTAAATATACAGTAATCTTGGATGTCCTTAAAAGTTTGGTAGTTGTCATTAGCAACAGTGCAAATGGATGCCATTAGAAGTGTGTTTCCCTATTTGAATTAAGGGGAATTTGTTTCTAAGTCAAAGAAAGAAGATATCATGATTTATTTTTTTTTAAAGTCTTGTTTGTAACAGTGGGCTGGGAAAATGAGACTAGGAACATAAAATGTCATGCTGATAATGTGTAAAGTAATAGAAACATCATTATTTAATACTACTTTCAGGTTTTAAAATATAGCTGAGTGATGAGGATTATATAAAAAATTCAGCAACTTATTTCCCAAAGCTGTAATATCTGGGGATGAAAAGACATTTTTATACATGTTTCATTCTAAGATTTACAGAAAATGAACTTGCATATTTAAATTAAGAATGAGGTAATTAGTTTTAAGAAATTAGTGTGAGAAAGCTGGAAAGTCACTTAACAACATATTTATGAAACTCTTTATGGAATTGTGGAGGTGGGAATCCAATCTCCCCACTCATGCCTGAATCTCCTTTGCAAAGACAATAACGCTTACAGGTTTCCTTCATTGTGAATGTCAACAGCCCTGCTGGGAATCCCAGGCTCCACCCCAAAGCCCTACTCTCACCCCATGTAGATTTTGAGGTTAATTAATTTGCAATCTAATTTTTCAAAATTTGATCTGTGTTAATTCTTTCTCATCCCTTCACTATAATATGAACACATATTCTGTTGCGTAGGAAAAAAGGGCTGAAAGCCAATGAACAAAGGTGGGGTGGGGAAAAGCACAAATACTCACGTGCTACAGTGAAATCGCTAGAATCATTGCCTATAATCAGTAAAGCAGTCCTCTACACTGGTTTCTGCACACAAATCCTATCTCCACTGAGGTTGCTGCTTCTCACCTTAGATTTAGTTTCTGTCTTTCCAGGCCTCCCTCTCTCTACTCATCTCTATCCCCTACAATTGACATTTTGTGTGCTCTTACTTTTTCTTCTCTCCCTTTTATTTTAAAAGTATAGTTGACCCTTGAATAACATGGGCTTGAACTGCACAGGTCCACTTATATGTAAATTTTTTCAATGAAAGTTACCCTAAGTGTGCCTGCCTCTTCTGCCTCTGCCACCCCTGAGGCAGCAAGCCCAACCCCTCCTCTTCCTCCTCCTCCTCAGCCTACTCAATGTGAAGATGATGAGGATGAAGACCTTTATGATGATCCACTTCCATTTAATGAATAGTAAATATATTTTCTCTTCCTTACGATTTTCTTAATAATGTTTTCATTTCTCCAGCTTACCTTTTTTAAGAATATAGTCCATAATACATATAACATACAAATTACATGTTAATCGACTGTTTATGCTATCTGTAAGGCTCCCCATCAACATTAGGGTATTAGTAGTTACGTTTTAGGGGAGTCAAAAGTTGTACACAGATTCTTGACTGTGTGTGGGGTTGGCGCCCCTAAACCCCATGTTGTTCAGGGGTCAACTGTAATAATTTTTAAAAATAGGCTCAAGACTGAAGAAAAAAAATTACTGAGCTCATACTCTCTCCTCTGGCCCCCAAATCAACACTTGTAAATTAATGAGGTAGCATATAGGATAATTTTTTCCTGACCTTTAAAGATACATGATTCATCATACATTTTTCTTAATTCTGACTCGCTGTTCAAGTTCAAATATCTCATTAATTTATCTGTTGTTAGTACTGAATGATGAGAATTATATACACATTTTGTAATTATTTCTTTATTGTATGAGACTACTGTTGACCTTGCCTGGAGAATAATTATGACATTGTAGAAGTTATGCTTGGACACACTTACACCTCCTTTTGGCACCCTTTCTTTTTGTTTTCTCACTGTCACGTCCAAGGTCCTTATAAAACTCATAAAGAGGCTTAAATGCAGCTGTACTCAGACTCACGTCTGGAGCCCTAATGCTGGCTGCCCCGTTTGCTTCCTTGTCTCTCATGAGTCCTGGCACCTTCTCGCAACCTCCCCCCAAAACTGCCCTGTATCTCATTTTCATTTTATTTCTGTTAGACTTTCCGTAACATGGTATTTGTTCTGTTTGTATATTTTTAAAGGTCTATAAAATCTGACTCAAAGAAAGACATATAAGTTATACGGTTTCAGGCAATATCGTGGGATACAGTGGTGAGGATGAGGAGGGGGTGGAATATTTGGGGTAGAAAAGTCTTTTCTGATCAAATTTCCCACCTAGGCTTGAGGATATATGTTTAGGGGACGTGGAGTCTGTGAAGACTTTCATATCAGATAAACATGAGCTATCTAAAGGAGGTCATAAATCTTCACTAACCAACCTTTGGACACTTGTTGCATTTCAAAGTCTTGCTTGTCTACAACCTTCTTAAGTCTCTGCTACCCTCTAAAGTTGGAACTTTTATTGGTTTATCTGTTTGTCTGTCTCCTGGCACTCCTCAATTTTTCATGTAGCGTTTTCACTTTTCTGTACAAGTAGAGCCTGGAAAATGATAAAATACCTTCATAAACTGCAAAGCCATTCTGTTCTCTCTGAAATAAAGCTATTTTTTTTCAGTGAGGCAAAAAGTGTCTCAGTCTCTATCTGCAACATTATAATGCTAAATCCTTTTGGGAAAAGAAGTTTAATAATAATATCATTCTGGTAAGGAATAAATATGAGAAAACTTATACAAATTCATAAATTTTCTGTCTCCACAAATATAAAGAAAACTTTGACAGAGTCGTACCCTAAATGCATGTGTCAAGATACTTTTTGCCTTTTAATAAAAATAGAAAAAGTGTTAAAAGATCTAGTGCTGTGGTGCATTCCTTGCTCATGTTTGACTGCAATTTGACCTGTTTCTTTCTTTGTTTCACAAAGTTCTAAACTACATTTTTTTTTTTTGCCACTGTATTGTCTGTAAGCTCCAAATCTCTCTCTTCCTGATTCCTCCAGATAACTGTCACTCATTTCTCCCTTTCCTTTCAACATTTCCCTTATGTTCCAATTTGCTTTGGTTTCTATTTCTTCTTTATTAGAAGCATGCTCTGGGCTTCAATTTTCTGCAAATTGTAGAATATTACAAAGATTTCTTACCCTTCCAAGGAAGCATAGTGCTAAAGTTTATATTAAGATATCTGTCTTATCTAATAATTTAAAATTTTCAAATCATCTTTATTGACATCATTGTCTAAATTGTGCTCCTCAATTATGTTAAGCTGATTAGGCAGATATTATAATCCTCTATCTGAACAAATGAAACAACTTGGGGCTCTGAGACACTGTGACCTGATTAACATCACACACCTCGTCAGTGACAGTGTGAGGATGAGCGCTTAGGGCTCCCAATTCTCTGCATTGTGCTCCTCCCATGAGCCTAGGCTGGGAGCAGTAATAGGACACTCTGCTCTCATCTGTTTTGAAAATACATTTTGGAAGAAATGTTCATCACCACAATCAAAAAATGCATATGCGATTTTCTCTTACTTTGGGAAAACAAAGGAAAGAAGAAATTAATACCCTCTATTGGTTTATAAGTAACAAAGTGTTTCTCAGTAGAGCTCCAAAATTTGCCACACGTGGAAAGACAAATACCACACGATCTCACTTATATGTGGAATCTAAAACAGTGGAACTCATAGAAGTGGAGGTGGTATAAAGCGGGGTTGGGGGAGGGAGGCCTGGGGAAATGTTGGTCAAAGGATAGAAAATTTCCATTAGATGGGAGTAGTAAGTTCTAGAGATCTATTGTACATCATGGAGACTGTAGTTAATAACAAAATATTGTATTTTGGAAAATTGCTAAGAGTAAATTTGAAGTGTTCTCACCACAAGTATTGATAAGAATATGAAATAATACATGTTAATTAGCTTGATTTAGCTATTCCACAATGTATACATATTTCAAAACATCATGTGGTACACCATGAATAAATATAATTTTTATTTGTCAATTAAAAGATAATAATAAAAACTTGAAACAAAATGTATTGCTCTCCCATTGACAGTTGATGTCATGGATTTTCCACATCTATGCCAGTGAATTCTGCTGCATCTATTTTTAAAGAATTTAAACTAGAGAATGACATATTTTCAAGTCCAGAATGTTAGAGTAGACATGCCCTAATCCTCTCAGTTAAAGCTCATGATTTTTCTCTCTGTAGTGAATTTCTCTCTATCCAGCAAGCTCACTCAGGCCTGAGGGCCTTTGTCCTTGCTAGTACGCTGACTGAAATGCTTTTCCCCTAGGTTTTGTGGGCTCTGTTTTCTTATTAAGCACTCAACTTAGTTGTCAACCGTCATCTCAGAGAATCCTTTCTTGAACAACTATCTAAAGCAGTCTCCTAGCTCTGGTTATACTCTGTCATATCATGAATTTTTTTCCCACAGCATTATAGTATCACAAATTAACTCACTCATTATTTGCTTACTTTTTTTTTCTTCTTCTCTCCAGAGTGGAAACTCTGAGAGTCCTGTCTCTTGTTCAACAATATATTCTTAACTTTTTAATTATATTATAATTATTCTAATTCTACGAATATGTCTTTTATCTCTTGTTTAACACTATCTTCCCAGTACTTAGAAGAGCACCAGGCTCACAGTAGATGTGAAATTCATCTGTTAGATAAATTAATAAATGCAGGGCAGCTGTTTCTTCTATAGATTCTCAAAAGTTGACAAGCCAGCCACTGCTATGAGATAGGAATTAAAAAAAAAACAGACACATTTTTGATCAGTGTTATTTGTTATATTCATTGAAATAGTGGTAAAAATCTACCTCCCATAATTTTCGTTCATTCTCCCAGCAGAGGGCAGCTTTCTGTTTACACATTGAATGCATCTAATCTCTCTTCCACTTTCCAATCCTTGAAATAATGGATGCCAATTTCCTTGTCCTTTCTTTGTCTCTTCCTTTCAGAGTAAACCTTTTTCACTGCCTTTACCATTACTCATATTGCATGGTTTTCAAATGCCCTTCACCCACCTGCCCCACTTTCTTCTCTGGCCAGACTTTAGCTAGTCAATGTTCCTCTTAAAAAGATTTCTATCGGGTGTGGAAAGGCCCCTTACTCCCCTCATCCAGGAGGGCTAGAGAAGTATGGTTGACTTTAGTGTCAATCAGATGCAGGTTCAAATCCTTTTTTCAACTCGTGGGCTGACTTCATTAAGTACACAAACTAAGACTCAGTTTTCTCATCTATAAAATGAGACTAATAAGAGGGAAATTCTAATCAAGTATATAAACCACTTGTTTGGATTTGATCATATCTCGCATCTCCCACCCCCCGATTTCTGACCCAGTTGAGAAATTGATCCAGGTGTACACCAGGAATAAAATTATCAGCTTTATTACTGGTAAAGCTGAACTAGAGAGCACAGACAGTACTGATACTACAATGCACCTTCTTAATGCTTCCTTTGCTTCTTTAGATGGTTGACTGATGGTCAGCTAAGTCTTCTGGTTATTTTTCACCCTAACTGCTCTTAAAGAAAGTTTCCCTTTTTGTTTTTTATCTATTAATTAGGCAGATAATTTTATAAACCCAGTATAAGATTTTACATATATTAAGATATAGTCCCATTATTCCAACCTGTTGATCTTTTTGAATTAGTCTTCAATAACTGAATCTATTAGGTATCCAACCACGACTTTTGTCATCTATGAATTTGATAAACTCACTTTCTAAGGTTCTTTTTATGGCATTTAATATAAATGTTGATCAAGATACGGTCAATAAAATAATCACATGACACATCATTAGCGTCTTCGCTATATGTTGACTTCTTGAGTAAGCTTGAAGCTTATGACTAACTCTACTTTCTTCTCAGCCATGTTCCCTCACCCTGTAGACAAGGATATTGTTGCAGATATTATTAGATCCCTGTTTGGAAATACAGTACACTGATCTAGAGCATTGCCTTGATATGCTGGTGTTGTAACCTTATTTTTTAAAAACATCTCATTCCTTACTTTTAGTACACATGCAAAATCTCCTAATACCATATCCTTTTCTAAATGCTCTAGAATAATTCTGGAACTTTGTAAGGATTCCATATTAAGCCAATTTGTAGAGCTGATATCTGTCCTTTGAACTTTGGGAAACTTGCCCTCGATTCTTCAAAGATAATCAGAAATAGACCAGCAATCACATTTTCAAATTTTTCTCTATAACCTGAGAAGTAATTTGTAGCGGTCTAGAGATTCAGCTTCATTTAAAGGTTTGGTGTTTACCTATTATCGTTTTCCTTATCTTGGGCTCCAATTTCCTTTTAACCATATCTGTTCTACACTTTCCGTTGCAATGATTATTCCCTTTGATAGCCTGTCTGGAAAAAAGTAATTCCACTTTTTATTAGCATTTAATCATCTGCTCCAAGCAACAGGCAAAACTCTTCTTTCTTATGTTCAGCCTCTTAACACACAGATGGAAAATCTCTCTGTTCGTTATCCCTAACTTTAGTTTGAGAAACTTTTTTTCCCTTTCTATTTGCCTTTAACTTTGCTGACACTAGTCTTAAGATTTGTGTTACTTTTGTATTTACTGTCCTAGGCTATATTCATTTCTCCCTATCACTATCCAACACCATCCAGTACACTGAACTAAACTAAGCTGAACAAAATAAAAACAGAAACATTTTTTAGAGTATTTGCTGTTACCAAATTCCTCTTTGATGGATAATTGTGATTATATTGACATTATTTTACTTTTATTTTGTTCAACTTTTTGTCCCTACTAAGTCATGCTGCCTTTCAGGATCTATGGAAATGGGCTTATATTAATGATCTTTTAATTTTAATAATAATTCTTATAAAATCTTAACATGAGTCATATTACAGCTAGTATTGTCCCATCATTTTAAATTCTGAGATACTGTAGTCATTTTTTTTACTTCCTCTGTATTATTTTTTTCATTTTAACTAGAACTAAGTCTATAGTACAAGTTGCCCTAGTGATTTCTTCAAACTTGTAAAAGAGAAAGTTGTTAAAAAAGAAAGTTATTAATTTATAAAAATCTTGAATATGAGATATGGTAAATATTGAGCATATACACATGGTACAATGTTATGCAGGCATTAAACGATTTATAAAAATGTTTCAATAATGTGATGAAATCTAATGAATGAAAATTATATACAATTATATAATTGAAAGAGGGGAAGGCACCATAATTGGGTGCATTTATATTGGGATGAGGGATCGGGAGTGATTTACATTCTCTTATCTATACTACCATAAGATAGTATTACTTATTTTTATTATTACAGAAAAATGAAGTAAGTATGTTATTGTAAACTATGTACTTAAAATTATACAAATTAAAGTATGAAAATCTCTTTACTACAATTACCCCTTTTACTCCCAAACTGATTAATACCAGCATTGGTAACTGTAATTAACATCTTAAGAGATACAGTTTTAAATGAATCTTTCAGTTTTGCCTATGCTTGTTGCTTAATTGAAGTTTTCTAATATCTTCCAAGTCAAATTTTGTCATTTATATTTTCCTGAGCACTTTACCCTTGATCCTTGTTTATTTCTATGCACAGGTGCTCTCTCTTTCTCTGTGTTTATCTCTGCCTCTCTCTTCATCTCTGTCTTTCTCTCTCTCCCACTGTCTCTGTCTCTGCCATCTATGTTTCTCTCAGACATACAGACCCACAGATAGAGAGCTAGATGGGCAGATAGATGATAGATGAATTGACAGATGATACACAATACCAATGCAGCAGTTACTAGGGAAAACTAGTCTTAAAATCATAGCAGGTCATTTCATTTACGAGACAGTTCTTGGAGCAGGCGTTTGTGACCTGAGTAGTTTTTATCCCATGGCCTCTCAACTCAAATTTAGTTGGGTGTGACAGGAATGACTTCAATTTATATAATTAATTTTCACAGTTCCAACTGACTGCCTTGGATACCAACCCAAGTACTCATAAAAAATGATTATTGGGTTTATGCCAGAGCAATTGAGCATTAATTGTTGGTGAGAAGGCTCAGGAATCTGTATTTTAACAAGTTTTTCAGGAGATTACTGTTCCCAACAGAGTTTGAGACCCACTCATTAAGCTTTATTACAGAAAACTAACTACATTCTGATACACCATTTAGAAAGCACACTTCTCTTCCGTTTTTTTTCTCCTCCCGCTCCCCACCTCCTCCCCTTCTTTCTTCTTCCTCTTCTTTTTTTGATTTATTTCCTACAACATGTTTTCATATCCACACTCAAAAACTTGGGTTAGAGTGGATGTAAGAAAAAGGCCAGGCCTAGGCCAGTCCACCCAGGATCCCACAGATGGTAGAAACTTATGGTCTTCTTACAGTGTCATTGTCTTCTTATGAATTAGTTGGTACTTTGTTAAGACATGGGACACTCTGTTGTGTGTCAAAATGTGTTCTATAAAATTTTCCTCATCCTACTAGTTTTCGGAGAGCAACTTTCATTGAATTCAGCACCATTTAAGTTCTTTTCTTGGTATTTCTTCTAATTCAGTTCCAGAAACTATGTTAATTTTAGATTATATGTCTATTGTGTTGTTGATTTTAGGTATCTTTAAAAATGATTTTATAGAGAAAAGCACAAAATATGAAAATGCATCTGTAGTATGATTATAACTATATAAAACAAATAAGAAAAATGCACATAAAAATAACTCCAGTAGGATATGTTAATATATAAGAAAATATTGTCTCTCACTGTTGGAACTATTGAATTGTTTTTCTTCATTCTCCTACTTTTCTGTATTTCCATTTACTATTATTAGATGAAGAAATAAATGTCATTGTTTTAGAGAGCATCTAAATTTCAGAATTAGGGCCGGGCACGGTGGCTCACGCCTGTAATCCTAGCACTCTGGGAGGCCAAGGCGGGTGGATCGCTCAAGGTCAGGAGTTCGAGACCAGCCTGAGCAAGAGTGAGACCCCATCTCTACTAAAAATAGAAAGATATTATCTGACCAACTAAAATATATATAGAAAAAATTAGCCGGGCATGGTGGCGCATGCCTGTAGTCCCAGCTACCCGGGAGGCTGAGGCAGTAGGATCGCTTAAGCCCAGGAGTTTGAGGTTGCTGTGAGCTAGGCTGATGCCATGGCACTCACTCTAGCCTGGGCAATAAAGCGAGACTCTATCTCAAAAAAAAAAAAAAAATAAATAAATAAATTTCAGAATTAAAATTAGGAAGAAAAAAAATGCTCTTTTTTTTATTTAACTCTGAAAAGGTGATACAATAAGGTAGCCTACATTTAGAATTTGGAAAATTGCTAGCATTAAAAAAAACCCTAAATGTTAATCTATACATATAATTTTTAAAAAAGTAACCCATCAATATTATGGATTATTTGAAAAATTGGGAGAACTAGAAAAAAATCCAGCAAAACCACAAAGATAATGAACACTAATATTTTTCTAATTCATATTTTATTTATCTATAGGATTTTATTTGATATCTAGTTTTTAAAATTTAATAGTGCAGCAAATATTTATTAATGTTATCATAAACTTTTTATAAAGACCTTTACTGAATGCCTAATAAGTCATTTGAGTACCTGTGACATAGATTACATAGTTACAGTCCTCCTGTGAATAGGTATTTTGTTTTCAGATTTTTATATTGCAAACAATGCCAAAACAACCCTTAACTCCCCCCCACCACCAAAACCCCTTTGCGCTATGAACTTTCTTTCTCCCACTTTCTTTCCCTTCTTCTCTCTCTTTCTTTTCTTTTTTTCATTTCTTCCTTATCGTGTAGATTATTTTCTTAGGCTACTTTCTGAGAAGTGTCATTACTGGGTAAAGGGAATTAACATTTTTTAGACTCCTAACACATACTGTTTGGAAAAACACATTTGTTTTTCCAAAAGGGGTTTAAAACTTTACAGTCCTACCAGCAGCATATAAAAGTGATCTGGAAACTTAAAATGTTGATATTGGAGATTCTTTTGCCATGTTCTTTCTGAGCATGTAATCATATTGACTGGTACCTTGTCACAGGCAAGCCAAAGTAGACATTTTCTTTCATGGAAAATCTCAAAACTTGGTCTTTGAGGACATTTACTAGTAGATGGCTTAACGTAATAGCTCTGATAAAAAAAAAAAAAAAATGGCAGTCTCTCCCCTGGAAGACATTTTTGATAAATTCAGCCAGCCAGGTTTTCAGGTTTCATTTAATGTCAGATTAGGGTGCGTGTGTGTGCACTGAGGGTCTGCTATATTGTCAAAGCGGTAGCCTGAGCTAAATTTTATGTATCTATAATCAGACCACAATTTCAAAATAGACACAGCCTACCTCAATTGTATGGTAACAGCAGACAAATTTGACTGAATCTGTGGTGATACAGGCAATATGGTGCCAAACAGAATGAGAATTGTTTATTTTTTATTCCTGATGATAAATGAAATTGTATTAATTTTTGTGCTTTGTGTTCTAAGACTAAGTGATACAAAATTTATTTTATCTCAGAAATGTTTAGGCTGGTTTCTTCTCAGTGTAAATTCCTGCATGCTGGTTTCTCTGACATCAGATCTCATTCTATGGCATGACAACACTCATCTTCATGGGGATGGGCTACTCAGATCTGCCTCTTTTTCTGTAAAATGTGAAGTCAGCAGCTAAGCCTGTTCTTCCATGTTCTCCATGTAGGACAGTGGTGGTTGTAACAATTTGGTTTGACTTTCAATGCTTTTGGATGGACATTCGGTAACCTGTATAGCAACACTACAGATCAGGCAGGTGGGACCAGATAGTATCACCCCCTGGCCACCCTCATCACCTTATCAGAGGAAACTAAAGCTGAGGGACCTCAAGTACTTTCAGGCCATAAAACAGAATAAATGGCAGTGCCTGAACAAGGTAGTCTTCTGACCAAAAATTCAGCACATTTCTCTTTTAACACAGATGGAGAAAAGCCGGCATTAATTCTTGGGAAACATCATTCTCATGCAATAATATATGTTTATCAAAATTATTCAAAGTTGAGGCAGAGAAACGTTTGTATAATACTTAAGAAGATAAGCTTTGTAATCAGACAGACCAAGCAGCATGTTAACTTGGGGCAAACTTCTTAACCTCCCTAATCAAGTATTCTTTTTGTAAACTGAATGTAAAATGAGTTCATGAATATAAAGTTGTAGAATAGTGCTTGGCATATAGCATATGCTCAGTAAATGACTGTCCTTACTTTTTATTACTGTATTATATTCATTGTTTTAATCTTAAGTTTTATTCATTATTAAAAGGGCAACTCAAAACTAGTTCCCATAAATTTTACTGTAACCAGATATTAATATTTGTGTTAGACTGTCTCAGTTTTTAAAAAATTACTACTTAACCTTAAATTTTATTTTCTACCAAAATTTGAATGTATATCATAAGATTATTTATGTTGTAAAAATAAATAAAAATCTGTGTAGCTAAGACTCTCTTTCAGTCTCTAGGTCAGTGTCAACTGTAACAAATAATGTTTTATGAGAGCATTAAGCTGGAGGGCCTTAGTCAGTCTTGGTTATCATGGGTGACCACAGCAAAATAAAGATGACAATGTTTTGTTGAAGAGGGTGATGCTAGTGTTATGCAAGAATGAACAGAACCTGGGACAAAGAGGTTCAAAATATCTAAGTATACAAAATTTCAACTATTTACTGGGATTCAGAGCTAATCAATACAATGACTGGCAAATTACATTCCATTTCTGCATGAATGTGATGTTTATAGGGAAGGAGAGGATAGAGGTCAAGTACATTTAAAATCCAAGGGATTATAAACTTCAGACCTAAAAATCGTTATGCTCCCAGTCTTTTAGTTCATTAATTACAGGTGATGAACTTTAAAAAGAATTAAGCCAATTAGCTCCTTTGGTGCCAATCTAAAAAGCTTTAGAGAATAGCTGATAGCTTTAGAAGAATTTAGAAAACATTTTAATCAATTCTAAGATTATCCACAGTCTAACTTTTTATTTTCTTATGCCATATGAGACACCACACTAAAAGCACCTCTTGTTTCTTAAGTTCTTCATCTTCCATGGCTGCTCGTTGCACAACGAAAGAAAGAATTTTCTATTTAAAGCATTCAACTAGTTTCTGTGGCAAAGGTCATAAAGTAATAAATTGAGAATTTAACTTCCATTGGACTAAAAGCTAAGGAAATTGAATTGCTATCTCTATCACCATAAATCTACAGAGGTGCAAGCCACAGAATCTAAAACAAATGACCACTTTCCATGTCACATGTCAAACAGGGATTGTTCGCAGGTGGCTGGAGTGAACATTTGGTTCTTGGTTCCATTAATAAGCTATTGGGGTTTCAGTTTTTTCTCAAGTCTACTTGTTCCCATAGGATATTATTTGTCTTCTATATAAATTTCTTGAAGGTGATCAAATGACAGTTTGATACACAGTTTTAAAAACTCTCTTAGTGTAAGTTTTATAAGTCTATTGCAATAGTTCCCATGGCATGCTATTTCCTTTTTGTCATATATCACTCAAGATGGAAAACCAAGATCACACATGATTTATATTCTAAGGACTGCTCCTTATTGCAGTGGTTCTTAAAGGAGCCTGCATTTGGAATCACCTGGGATCTTTGCTAGAAAGTCAAATTTTCCTTTACTCTAGGTTTAGAGCCATTAATTCTTTAATGGGACCAAGAATCTGGACTCTAATAAGCAGCTCAGGGATTCTTTAGATTGGATGAGTTTGAACCATGTCTTCCATTGAGGCCATTAAAGTCTGGGCAGTGGACAGTTGATGAGAGTCAGTCCCTTTTTTAGGTCACAGGACACACTATGGAGTCCCTGGGCTCAGACCTGCTCATACTCATTTTGGTGATGAAGAGAGAGTTAAAGCCATCATACAACTGCTAAGCTTAAGGAAAATGACACCAAAGTGCTAAATAGTGCCTCATTCTTTTTTTTTTTTTTTTGTCTGATTAAGAAAACCAACAAGCTCTGAAGCAATTCCTTTCCAAAATATTAAATATAGGGAGTTCCTGTTGCATTAGGAAATGCATGCATTTTCTTTTCAAACACACTTCTGGGTAAAAGAAGCTGGGATTTCCATTGTATTTCTTCTCAAGACACTAAAGCAATATTGATACAAATTGTGAAATTTCTCATCCAATAGAACTGCAGGTTGAGACTATGAAGTAATGGGAGCAGGTGAAAATAGGAGAAATGGCTTGAGACATTCCTTTTTATTAAACATTTGAGATTAAATTACATTGATGTTTATAACTGACTGAAGATGACATTTCTTTACTTTAAAAAAAGTTTTCAATTTTCTCATATTTCTTTCATTTTTTCTACTTGGGCTATATCATACTCCATTTTTCTTTCTTTTTTTTTAATTTCAGCATATTAGGGGGATACAAATTTTAGGTTACACATATTGCCTTTGCCCCACCCGAGTCAGAGCTTCAAGCATGTCCATCCCCCAGACAGAACACACAGCACCCATTAGGTGTGAATACACCCATCCCCTCCTCCCCCCTCCCACTTGCCTGACACCCAGTGAATGTGACCACTAAATGTGCACATAAGTGTTGGTCAGTTAAGTCAGTTAATATCAACCTGATGGTGAGTACATGGGGTGCTTGTTTTCCCATTCTTGTGATACTTCACTTACTAGAATGGGCTCCAGTTCTATCAGGGATAATACGGGGCCGGTTTCTGTAGTGTAGTGGTTATCACATTCACCTACCTCATACTCTGTTTTTCATCCCTATTTCTGTCCTAGTTTTTATACTTTCACTCTTTCTTCATACTTTCCTTTCGGATTTAGGCTCTCTTTCCATCTATTTCCTTATACACTTTTGTCCTTTAATTTAGTTAACACAACAATATGGCATTAACCAGCTAACCAGCCAGACACCACCATTTAGTCTGAAGAATATATGTTCATGGGGACATGATTATAAAAACTCTTCAGGGAACGTGACGTCGATGATGCTTTCTGTTGACTAATGTTCTCTTGAGTTGTAGTGACTGAATGTGGCTATCACAGCTCTCCTTTCATCTCCTCTAAGTTCAAGTCTGGGTCATCCCAGCAGACTTCTCTTCTTTGCTCCTTGCTGCCCATGGGCTTTGTTCGCTGTTCAGAGGCTGCTCTATTCTTGGTGGACAGAGTTGGTGGTGGGTGGTCCAGAGCTATTTTGGCACTCAGATCCCCATCCCCATACTTCCCAGTGTCCAGCAAGTAACTCTGTCATCACTCACCTCTCTCTCCTTAGCATCTTATTTTTCAGGTACACATTAGAAATATCCCTTTATGGCAGAATAAGTAAATGCTTTGTAAACTAAATGCTAAGCCATCTTTTGCCATTGATATTCCTACCTTGCTTAGTTATGGAGCTTTTATGCCAGATAACAGCAACTTTTTTTCCCTCTGGGCTTTTCAATGCTGAAATTCTTAAAAAATATAGAAGGACATAGAGCTGGTAGTGGATTTGATCATGGACTGTACAATGTGCCCCTTAGTATGCAGTATCTATCAGAAACAGTCTATCCTATACAGGAAAGAAAATATGTGTGAGGAAAGCAGATATTGTTAAAATAGTCTGGGAATGAGCACACAAACTTTTCAGAAATCGCTCATCAGGAAATTTAATATGACCCCGAGTTGGAATTATTTTCACAGGGGAAGAGTAGAAATGAAAATCTTTAATTTGGCTTACTTCTGGAGTGAAAAGATGGAGAGACAACAAAGAATTTCAAGGAACTAGGAAATACATAGGGGATGAAAATATTCAACAGGTAATAATTTAAGATTTAATTTTGAGGTTAAGATATTACATAGACCTTAACTTAACCTTTAAAGTTTCAGAGCCAGAGCATTGGAGAGTTTTGGAGATTTCAGTTAGTTGCTTTTAGCTAAAATCTAAGAGACTGTGGATGAGACTAAACTGTTTATATGGATCATAAAGTGCTTTATGGATAAATGGCATGATCTGCTATAGGACTAGGCCATGTTTGCTGTTGTATATTTTGCCTATTCATTGTTTTTTATGAGTCTTCTGACACTAAATCTTAGTGTTAAAAGATGTGAGTTACAGAGGGCTATAAAGTTCGCCAGCTGTTCTCAGAAATGTTTTATGTTTAGTGGGTATTTGTTTCTTTAATCATGTAGAAAAAGTTGTCATCATACCAGGTCAACCAGCTTTTCTTTGTATTTCTTATGACAGGCTATTGAACTGTTGAAGACTGTAAGAGGCATAAGCATTAATTTTTATTATTTGGTTTGCAATACTAGAGTTTAATGTCCGAAAAAATATAGTCATATACACTTAACACATCCTGTTGTAACAATTTTACTACCAACTTGCTACCAACCAAATTCTAATATATTTTACAAAATTTTAGACCAATTCCTTCTCACCCTTAATCACGTGTAAGATGAAGTAGCATTTGCTCTCCTACCTTATGGAACAAAGATTCCACAGTGTTCTCATTTTCTCTATTCACAGACTACGGGCTACATCTCTTTTATTTAACATTTTTCATTCTTCAAATCTTTCTGATGTCTTCCTCTCAATGAGCATTATTTCCTGACTTTTGTTTTCCTGATTTTCATTTTTAACCTGAAATTCAACAAAAGCTGTATATTAAAGGGAAGAGAAATACATGAAGTGTTATCCATTAGTAACTGAGTCCCCAAGATCTAAATTATTAATATATTGGATTAATTTAAATATAACAGGGTAAATTTTTGTAGCTAGCATTTATATTTCCTATCTTTAAACATAGAGGTTATGCAGAAAGTTACATAATTAAATTAGAAATTCTTTAGAAGAAGGAAAAAAAATAAATATTGCCCTCAATGAAACCATAAAATTACTAGGAGCAAAGACTGAAGGAAGTCAAAG
Source organism: Varecia variegata (assembly GCA_028533085.1). Lineage (NCBI taxonomy): Eukaryota > Metazoa > Chordata > Mammalia > Primates > Lemuridae > Varecia > Varecia variegata. The sequence goes on along the minus strand of CM052439.1, from coordinate 101,805,983 downwards.
GAAATGGAGCATGGGTCATAGAGAGAAAATTCCCCAAAGAAACATATTTCAGGCAACTACTATTTGAATAACACCATTTCTGGGCAAAAATTTAAAGTTAATCTCTAGTTACTATTTCATACAAGATCCAGGACTGGGAAGGCCACCATATGTAATAATACTATTGTGTCTATTATATAGAACTTGGTAAGTTTCAGAACCTTTTCTTTCCATTAATCCCGTGATGTTAAGTCATTCAAGATTGCTCAGGGAAATACTGTACAGATCCTGCCACATCCATCAGAAGAGGGAGCTTACTTCTGTTTTCTTGTTTTACAAATAGAGAAACTGAGGCATGATTGAATGAAATGGAGCTGAAAGCAGCAGCCAGTGAAAGGCCTCCATGCCAAGAGCATAGGTATGTGTTTCAATTCTCTCTGTTCTCAGGATACTGCCCTTGAATGTCACCCTTCCTGGTGCTGCTGAACACCCATGTATCTCAAGTTCAACTTCTTTCATCCCCCTTCAGCTTCCACCAAAGGCTGTTGCCTTCCTGAAGCATCCTTTGCAGGGTAGATTTTTTCTAATTAAAATGATTTTGCCAGACATTCTGACTTGTCTGTTGGCAGAATTGCATGGGGAATTTGTAATAAGACAATTGCCTAAATGGTTATTACTGCACAGCTTTTCTGACCCCAGAGAGGTATTATACACAGGGGGGTCTTTACCGAAAATACTGCATGAGGGAGAACGATTCTGAGAGGCACTGGAAAGGAATGTGGCGTTAAAACAAAAGGACTTTCAGTGCCTCTCACTGCTTTCCAACTTGTAATCGCTTTTCAGTGGCTTCCAGACAGCTGTAAGAGGCCCCAATAACTTTACTGTGTGGTTGTGATGTGTCTGAATGGATTCCATGTAATTCAGTGTACGGAATGTGTGCTCACCCCATGCTCCACTGAAGGCTGCGATTCTATATTGTGATATTGGTGATTTTGTAAGTCTGGCTGTCATATTTTGTAACTTTAGAAAAAGCTGCTGATGGTTAACTCTCACAGATCTCTATATTTTAAGATTATTTACTGAATGTTCTTTATATGAATAACTGTACTAACTGAAATAAACATACATAAACAGAATTTGGCATCATGGTAATGTTTAAAAGTGGCATTATGTTTTAAGAGGTGGAATGGAAGTTATAAACTCTCAAACAATTTAAAATTACTCAGACACCCTTTTAAATCTTCCTTGCTAGATTAAGTTACTGGTTTTATAAACATCTAACCTTTAAAACCTTTTGACTACTTGTAGTAATTTCAAAATAAGCTAAACAAGTATAGTATTATGCTTCTAATGCAATAGGCCAAAAATATGTAGTAGACTAGCAGAATAGATCCCCCCAAATCTCTTAGTTTTTCACAATTATAAAGTTATTGAAGATCATTTTAGGAAATTTGTAAAACATACAGTGTACAGGGTCAGAAAAACATTACCAATGCCTGGGCATGGCGGCTCACTCCTACAATCCTAGCACATTGGGAGGCCGAGGTGGGAGGATCGCTTGAGGTTAGGAGTTCAAGACCAGCCTGAGCAAAGTGAGACCCTATCTCTATTATAAAAAAATAAAAATAAAAAAAGATAATTCCTATTTCATGCCCTATGTCCCATTGTTAAACATTTTGATATAATGGTACAGTTTCTTGAATTCATTTGTGTGTGAGTATATGTGTGTGTGTTATTTTATGGTTGATATTATAGTATGTATTTCTTTTCTTTTTCATATCATACCTATCTTCCAATAAAATAAAAAGCTCTTTGTAAATATCTTTCCTGGTAGCTGTATAAGAATGTATAATTGAGCTCAGTTAATCTGAACGTAGTTCAAAGTGGAAAATTGTCTGAGGTCTGTATTGTTAACCTCTGTTAGAGCAATACAGCATACTGGTTTGCAGAAGATTCTGGAGTCTGAGTTCTGTCACTTACTGTTAATTTGGCAAGTTTTTATACCTCTCTGGATGTCAATTTCCCAGCCTAAACAGTGGCAAAAACGTTGTACCCACTTCACTATTGGTTCTGAGGATTCCAGTAATATATACCCACTTTCCTGTAGAAGTAGTTTCATGTGTACAAGCACATGGTTTAATTTTTCTCAATTCCCTATTTCCAGCTGTAATAGTCTGAATCTTTCTGTTTCCTTAACACTTAGGGCAGTTTTCAATACTCTGTGATCATTTACAGCTATTAAAATGTCAGTTTAGAGGTTCAGTTCAAAACTTCAACCTTACCCCTTACCTCCTAAATTTGGGCTTTCAAATAATGAGGATTGATCTACATTTCCACCACTCCAGACTGGGAGCAGGGAGAAAGGATCAGAGCAGAGAACACAAGTCATTTTACTTATCTTGACTTTGGAACTGTCTTCCTAGCATCTTTTTCTGGCGAGGGCTAGTTGACCACCATTGCTGCCTCACTGTGGCAGTTATCCAAGCACTCGCTTTCTCAGTGGGGACTCATGCACAGGTCTCATTGTGTCTGCTGGAGTTTCCTACTGTGCAGTTTCTCTGACCCAGTTCAACTTCTTTCATTCCCCTTCAGCTGCCACCAAAGGCTGACTCTTGACAGTTTCTTGCCACTGGGATTCCCTTGTCTGGTGGACAAGAAAAACTCTTGGGGTTGGGTGGAAGGGGTTTGAGGAGACACTAGCCAGAGTAAGTTCTGTGGTGTTCCTTCCTTGATCGATGTTACCCCAAAATAATACTGCTGACTACACCCACCGCCAGTAGCAGTGTCACACAAACTTGCAAAGGTATGGGTGGCCTATACAGCTGGGCAAATGAGAGAGAATTCTCCACTGGTCCATTTGCAAATATAAACATCCCAAGCAGGACAGACTGAAAATGTTTGGGGTTTGGAATCTATCAGATCTGACCTTAAGCCCTGTTCCTTCTGCTTCCTATTTTTTAAATATGTAACCTTTAGTGTATTGCACAAATCCTCTGACAATCAATTTCCTGAACTCCTGATGTGGAATATGTGAAAAAGGAGACTATAGGGTTGATGTAAGGATTAAATGATACGCAGCATTCCAAAAAATGTCTGTAACTTCCTTCTTCCTTCTCGTTATTCATTCTACAAAAAAGCATGTAGCCTGTGTCTTTCCTTTTATTTCCTTTCCTTTCCTTTTTTTTTCTTTCTTTTTTCTCCCTCTTTCCTTCCTGCCTCCCTTCCTACCTGTCTCCTTCCCTCCCTCCCTTCCTTTCAACATTGGGAAGAAATTGCAAGATATTTGGATACATGGAAATGACATGACTGAGAGGTGCCAGGAGGAGAGTGAGACTGTCACTGTGCTGTAATAATCATTTACCACAGTTGATGAACCCCAGACACAAAACTTTCCATGCCTGGCCTGGAATATGGAGCTTTATGAGTTTCTCATTTTGATAGAGTATAGTGTTAGAAAGGTAAACAGAAAGAGGGGGTTTATCTCATTTAATCTATAAAGATGTAGTTTCAATATCAAAGGACAGGATGGCACAGACTAAAAATTTATTTCAGATGAGAGGAGTATAAAATCCATATGAATAAATTCATAGATAATCATATACAGTTCCCAAATACTTGAAGCAGTTTGCAATTTCCTTGGTTATCACCGATGATGTGAAATTCAAAATCCTATGTTCATTCACTTTAATATTTATAAGGAATAAGAATGGAAGAGGTTTGAAAATATAGAGTGAGAATTGAGTCCCAATATTCCCAGAAACACATTAGGACTTGTATTAACTGCCTTCAAAATTTATTTTCGATAGAAAAATCCAAGCTGAAATGTATTTCTAAGTTGCAAAAATAACAGTATAGGCAATAAACTTTAGTATTGTTTTCCCCTAAGGGAAAAATATGCTGAATGGGTTTGATAAAATTTTGTATTGAGAAATAGGGAAGCAGGGGGGCTAGTGGGGAGGACCGAAAGGGGGAAGGGATGATGAAGAGAAAAGAGAATTAAAACAGAGCAGAAGCACTGAAGCTTCAACTTAAATACAAGTGATTTTCAGACTGTGTTCTAGAATACAAGGGTGATAGTCATAATTGCCCAGCTGTTGTTTGGAGAGTTCAGCAGCTGCACATAAGTGACTGCATAGATATGGGTTTTTTGTCTTCTCTTCAATTTTAATGTCACTCTGGGTAGTGGGGGATATTATTTTACCCGGGAATGGAGGGAGGAAAAACAATGTTTTTCTGAGAGTTATAGACAAATCAAAGCAGCAGGAGAATTCAACTCTATCTCAACATCATTTTGTTGAAATATTGATTCAAAAAGCAATTAATTATACCTGCCTCATTTACACCATCTAGAATATCTCAAGTCCTGATGTTTTAATTGCCTTAAGACATGTACATTTTGAAGAAACTATTTAGTCGTCTGTGCTTTTTCCCCATGTAATGACCTAATGAAATAATAAAGATAAGATTTTTTTCTTTATTTGAAGCAATCGGTGGTTTATTTCCTCTAGTCCATGTAGTATTAAAAATTAAGTTATGAATGGGGGATTGCTTTAATTTTAAAAAGAATTCAATGGAAATTGCAAAATAAGCCTCCCATCTGAATTTTAGAGCTCCGTGGCAAACACTTATCATGGGTGAATGTTACGTGGAAGTATAATAATGTAGAGGCCGGCTCTGTGGCAGATTCTAACCTTTCTATTGTCCAAAGATTAGAAGCTTCTAAGATACCATCCCGTTACACTCTGAAGTCCTTTTTCACTGAAGTTTTTGGATTTATTCCTTTATAATTTTCTTGAATTCTTTAGTTGGAACCAAACCCAATCTGACTTTATTTCTTCTAATATCTTTCTTCTAACTACTAATTTGATACCAGCTTAGAATTATTTCTGTCTATTCTTTTCTTTTCTTCAATTTGCATATAACTGTGGTCCCCAACGCCCGGTTGATCCATGGCCTGTTAGGGACCGGGTTGCAGAGATCTGCCCCAGCCCCCGACCCCTGCCCATCATCGTTGGAAAAATGGTCTTCCATGAAACTGGTCCCTGATGCCAAAAAGGTTGGGAACTGCTGGCATATAACATTGTTTTCACTGATTGTTAAAAGTAATTTTATTACAGAAAATATAATTTTGGTTGCCTCCACTTTCCACTTTTTTTCCTATTAAAACTATGGACATTTTTGCAATGAAACTAATAAACAATTATCTAACACTTACAGCATATTGGAGATGGTGTTGTGCACTTTACTACAGTATCTACATTAGTCCTCCAGCCTGCCTTGGCAGTTTTTACTTTGATTATCCCATTTTACAGATGAGAGAATTGAGGTACAGAGATGCCAACTTGAATAAATCATAAAGTTGGAAGATTGCAGAACTAGGATTCAGATTCTCATTTTCTCCTGGTTAATCTCTAATGTTGGTACATGGTACGATTCAGTTCTGTCCCCCTCTCCCTGCTTCCTTGGTAATCACATTCCAGTTTCTTGTTTTAAATATTAATTATGTGATTTCAAAATGTATTTCTCCAGACTTGACTTTTTCTGAAATTCTAGCATCATATATGCATTTGTCTGGTTGGTATCACTACTTGGATATGGAATAGGCATCTTAAACATAACTGATCAAAACACAAGTGCTATTTACTAATAGACACCCCATACCCCATAACAAACTTCTCTCGGTCTTTCCTAAGTCAGTAGCATAATCTCCCACCCAGTTGCTCAAACCAACATTACTGGTATTTTCTTAAAATTCCTTTTTTACCTCTCATCCTCTTATCTAATCAATTAGCAAGCACTATCAATTTTACCACTACAATATACTACGAATTCCTTCACTTTTTCCCATATCTGGTATTATCATTCTAGTCCGAGATTTCATTGTACTTCTCCCAGGCTAGGGCGGGAGTCTTCAGATAGGTCTCTCTTATTCTACTCCTGCCCCTATACAATGTATTCTCAATGCCATAGCTACAGTGTTGGTTCCAAAGTGAAAATTATATTATAAAAATATCTCTACAGTGGATTCTCATTACATTTAGGATAAAATCAAAATTTCTTATTCATAACCTTCGTGTCTGAACTATTAATATCGTTTTTGTCATTCAAATGTTAGCTTAAATGAAAATTCCTCAGGGACACTGTCCTTGAGCACCCATTGTAAAAGTAGTCACACTGTTACTTGGAGATCATTGCATCCCCAGATAATTTTTTAATACATTTGCATGTTTTCTCCTTTTACTACGTAGAGATTCCATGAGTCAAGCACCTTTTCCATCATAAGGGTCATAGCCAACACTCCTATAACAAAAGACAGATTAACAAGAGAAAAGCATAACAAATTTATTCACAGTTTTATGTGCATGGGAGCCTTCAGAAATGAAGACCCAACAACCCAGGAAAATTGTCTATTTTTATGTGATCTTTCTTTTTGATGTATGTATTTAAGGCTATGAATTTCCCCTTAAGACTGTTTTTGCTGAATCAGATAGATTTTGATAGCTTGTGTCCCCTTTGTTGTTCAGTTTGAAGAATCTTTTGATTTTCATCTTAATTTCATTATTGAACCAATAATTGTTCAGCAGCAGGTTGTTTAATTCCCATCACTTGGTGTAGATTTGAGTGTTTCTCTTCCAATTGATTTCTAGTTTTTTCCCACTGTGGTCTGAGAAGACACATGGTATGATTTTGGTTTTTTGAATTTGTTGAGACATATTTTGTGGCTCAAGGTATGATCAATTTTGGAGAATGTATATTCAGTAGTTTGGGGGTAGATAGTTCTGTAAATGTCTATTAGACCCATTTGTTCTAGAGTCCCATTTAAGTCCAATGTTTACATATTTTCTGCTTTGATGATCTGTCTATCTCTGTCACTGGGGCGTTGAAGTCCTCAGCAATTAAGATGCTGCTGTTTATCTCTTTGCTTAGATTTAGTAGAATTTGCTTTATGAATCTGGGAGCTCCTCTGTTAGGTACATATATATTTAGTATTCTTATGTCTTGTTGAATTGTTCCCTTTACCAGTATATAATGACCATCTTTGTTTTTCTTTATATTGTTGATTTAAAGTCATGAGAATGGCAATACCTGCTCTATGTTGGTTTCTGTTTGCATGGAATATTTTTTTTCATCCCTTCTCCTTGAGTATGTATGAGCCCTTGTGGGTTAGATGTGTTTCTTGAAGACAGCATATATTGGGGTTTTATTTTTTCATCTAGCCAGCCAGCTTGTGTCTCTTGAGTGGCCATTAAGACCTTTCACATTGATTGATAGAATTGACATGTGGAATGCTGTTCTGTTCATCATGTTGGATAGTACCTATTGCATTTCAGAATTCTAGTCTTTATTATGGCCTTCATAAGAGGATGAGGAGGAACAGTAGTCATGAGGGAAGTTTTATCTTTACTTCAAATAGAGTCTTGTCTCCAGCAATATTATACAAAATATTTTCCTTTCCTTTTCTTCCCATCTCCCCTTTAAACCAATCCATTGGCATGCTACTTCTCACAATTCTCAAACACACTTTGTAAGGAGTGGGTGTTGAAAGTGATCTGCTTATATAGACAGAATTAATAATAGATTTGTTGAACATGTAAAAAAAAATCAGAGATGTTTACAGTGACAAGAGGAAGGCCACTAAGAAATCAACTGGTTCCATAGCCAGGTCACCATATTGATTGTATTGATCAATTTGAGGCTAATAAAATTGCTTCCAGAAATTTCTTTCATGAGCTATTAGTTTGTGATTTGCTCTAACTTTACTTATATAGCATTTAAAATTCCTTTTATTTTTGTGCAATCTCATTTCCTATAACAGGGAAGTTGGTATCTATTGCATGATAATTTTATTTAAATACTTCTGATAATGAAAATGTTTTTGGTGTGTAGAAATGGAATTTTAGCTTGATTAGATTGTCTGCTTAATAAAAGTCTCTTTTATTGCCCTCTAGCAGCATTTGATGAGTTAAATATGTTTTCAGTGGGTTACATGGGTTTTCTTAAGGATTGATCTTTTATTAAGATAAGGCTTTCCAAATTTTGACTAGAGTTAAAATCCTCCGTGTTAATAATAGGCAAGTTTCTTTGTCTCTTTTAGATAAGTCTTTGTCTATAGTTAGTTTTGTTTAAAAACTTGAATTTTAGTCAGATCAATGCTTTGGCATAAGCCGGAGACATTAGTTAAAGGGCCACTAGACTAATGAAAGAGAAAGAGAATCAAGAAAGGGCAATTGAAAAGTAGCTAGACTTATGTAGTCAGCAAAAATGCAAATGCTAATGATATTGACAATCTCTAATTAATTAAGTGGCAGGGTTTTTTATTATAATCTTCATTCACTGACTTTGATGAAATACCACAGTGGTCTTAATATTAAACACAAGTAAAGTTTACTTTGATCTTGGCAATGGATAAAGAGCAGGTTTTAAATTAAAATATGAACTATATAACAATCAAACTCAAGCCTTATGCTTGAAATAAATCTTTGGTTTCATAAAATTCAGCCCATTTAAGATAATTGAATTAGATACTGAAAGTCAGTATCAACTTTTATCTTGATATTTAAAGTCCATGTTAAAATAGCATGAAAAATCCAATTATGTTTTTACTTCAACAACACTGTTAGAATACTCAGAGCACATCCTACCAGGAAGCAGGAAGTACCGGAAAGCCAACAGAAGGGCTGGTTTCCCTGAGATTTCAGGTCAATGAGGTTTTAATGTTGCTGTGTTTGTGTTCTGATATTGAAAGGAATACAGAATTTCAACCTCTCACCTAATTTGCTTAACACAAGGAAATATTGTAAGTATAATATTAATGGCTTTCTTTTTTTTGTAACTTCACAAAAAAAGGAAATGTTTTAGTGGATAAAATGTTAAAACTTCGCCTTTTTCCGTATCTACTGATACTTTAGTCAAATACTCATTTCAGCCACTCTATGCTTATTCTCAGGTGAGAGCCTTCTACTGTCCCTCCTTACTGGTAGCATCTTTTCCCTTCTCTCTGACTGTCTATGTCCTAACCATTCTTCAGGGGTCTGCTCAGAGTCTCTGGGTGACTTTTCATGGCCATTCGAAACCTCATTGCAATTTCCCACCTCTCAATATCTTTAGGAGGTAGAGTCTGTATCAGTCATCTTAGCAAGAAATAATCATGAGGTTTATAGTGTTATTGAAATGATTTAAGGGTTATAGCTCCTGTTTCCTTAAAATACAGGGCTTCAAATATATGTTGAAACAAATTCCAGAATTACAACATATAAACTCATAGCAAATTTACTAAGTTGTTTTTGCTTTTTCATTTTAAACATATTCCTTTAAATCTAGTAATTCATTAATCCATATATTTGCCATTTGACATATATTTATGAATTATGTATCTTATATATCAGGCACTATAGGAGGAACTGGGAATATAATAGTAAGTGGACAGACTTGTTTTATATTCTTATTTATATGGAGAAACAATAAGTAATCAAACAAATGACCTAAATCATTATAGCTTATGACAGGGCTGTGAAGGGAAGGAAATAAGCAAAGTAGTAGATTATAAGCAGGCAGGATTATTTTTCTTTCTAACTCCGTTTTATAGATAAGTACACTGAAGCAGAGACTAGTTAACCACATGGTGATGGTCCCTGGCTAGCTGTGAGTAGCCCAGAACTATTGGAGTTTAAACCCATGTGTGCCCCTGTACTATATGCTACCACTGAAAAAAATTCAATGACTAGTTATTCTGGTAAAAACTAAATTTTGGGCCGGGCGCGGTGGCTCAGGCCTGTAATCCTAGCACTCTGGGAGGCTGAGGCGGGTGGATCCTTTGAGCTCAGGAGTTCGAGACCAGCCTGAGCAAGAATGAGACTCCCGTCTCTACTAAAAATAGAAAGAAATTATCTGGCCAACTAAAATATATATATATAGAAAAAATTAGCCGGGCATGGTGACACATGCCTGTAGTCCCAGCTACTCAGGAGGCTGAGGCAGAAGGATTGCTTGAGCCCAGGAGTTTGAGGTTGCTGTGAGCTAGGCTGATGCCACGGCACTCACTCTAGCCTGGGCAACAAAGTGAGACTCTGTCTCAAAAAAAAAAAAAAAAAGATATAAAAAAAGAAAAAAACAACTAAATTTTGATCTGGGTAATTTAGACTAAAACACTTTATAAAACCTTTAAGTTATTATTTAGAAAAGTCATCATCTGTGTTGTTAGCTCATAGAGAAAATGACATATCAAGAAAACAGAAAGCAGAGCCCAGATACAAGCATGTAATGAAAGCTTGGTATGTAGCAGAGATGCCTTCACAAAACAATGAAAAAAGGACTAAGTATTCAGTAAATCATGCTGGGGCAATTAGTTATCATACAGAAAAATATAAATAAAATTTGACCCCTACCTGGTATTATACATAAAAATAAATTCTAAAAGGAATAAAGATATAGATGTAACTATAACTGTGAATTTTTTGGAGAAAAATATAGAAGACTTTCCTTATGATGTTAGGGTAGTAGAGGATTCTTAAGTCACAAAAATTACAAATGATAAAGAAAAATATTGATAATATGACTGCATCAAAAAATTTTTGAAAAAATCAAGCTGTAGACTTGGAGAAAATATTTGTAAAATGTACAACTGAAAAAAGAGAACTTGAAGTTGATAAAGAATTTATACAAACAAATGAGAAAAGTAGAAACAACCCATTGAATTATAGGCAAAGAGTGTGAACAGGTAGCTCACAGAAGAAAGGACACTGACTAATTAACATATGTAAAGATGCTTAACCTCATTAGTAGTCAGGGAAATGAAAATTAAAACTACAGTGAGATATATCCTAACCCATCAGATTGGCAAAAAATGACTGACAATATTAAGATCAGAAAGAACATGGAGAAACAGAAAATCTCATGTGTTCTATCTACAAGAGTGAATTCTGCCACAATTTTGGAGAGCCATTTGGTAATATTTTGTTAGATTGACTGAGCACTAGTAGTTACACTTTTAAGTATAGAAGAAATGCTTGCAATGGACTCAAAAAGAAAAAACAAACAAAAAAAATGTATATGGATTTTTTTAAATACAGCATTAAGTATAGTGGTGAAAAATGAGAAATAATCAGAAGTTCATTAATAAAAAATGAAAGAATAAATTGTGAGTTATTTAGATAATGGATAACCAGATTATATGTATGAATATAAATTAATTTTAAAACATAATTTTTAGGGAAAAAAGCTAGCTACAATATGATACCATACATGTGAATAAAAGGACCCACTATATATGTTTATTAGATATACACATTTATAGTAAAAATATAAATTAGAAAAATACACCACAACTTGAGAAAGTAGATACTTATAGGAATGGAAGAAACTACAAAGGAGGACTTAAGCATATCTGAAACACTTTTGGTTTCTTAAAAATCTAAAAATAAAATATACAATAAAATATTAACATTTATGAAAACTACATGGTGAGTAAATGAATGTTCTATTATCTACACAGTTGAAATATTTTGTTACAAAAATAGCCATGATCTTATAATTTTTCTTGATAATTGCATTTTCTCATATCAGGTGGTTTGGTATTTATCACTTAATTTTATCTCTATAAATTCTACTTATTTTTTCTCACTTCATCATTTACTGAAATGGCAATATAAATGAAAGTTTTTGCTCAAAGTAAAAAAATGTATGTATATTTATATACTCATTTATTCACACTAACTTTTTTTTTAAAGAAATGTTTACTGGGATCTCTTTGGAGACAATTGAGACTATTATAGATCAGGGTGCATAACAGATAGTTGCAACTATAAAAATTAATGGTGAGTATGATTCTTTTCCCTGTAGAAGGAGGAAGAAACTTTATGAAAATATTTATTCCCTATCCTTACAGGCAAAGCTGCCAATCTAGAGGTTTTAGCTGTACAGGTAGCACTGTGGGTGTATCGCCACAGCTGGTGTTGAGGCAGAGACAAGATGGTAGAATCGATTCTCCTGGATTTGCCACACCTCCTTATTTACGGTCAGCCTGTGTCCAGCAGTCTTTGTACTACTCTCTGGGAGCCATTCTTGAGATACTGGGTGTTCCAGTGCTGACCAGATATTTACTCCTTAGGGTGGCTTTCAAGGCTCCATGTAAGCTGAATTTTGCGTCATCCTTTAGCTTCATCTGCTGCCTCCTCATACAGTTCCTCCATGCATCTCAGGCTACGTTCCTCCCTCTGCCTGTGCTTGTGTTACTCCCTCTTAGAAGAGCTTCTGCTCTTCCTGTCTTTTTCTTTGTCCGATTCTCGTTGTCTTTCAAGACTGACCTTAGATATTATCATCTATAGTCATTCTTAAATGCTACATTGAGCCTGCTTTCCAGGTTGTTCACAGGGCACCAACAGGACCTCAAGGTGGTACCAACTATATGCTTTTGTGTCAGGGGACTGGGCTCTACAGACAGCACTTCACTGAAATATTTGATTCTAGAGCAGTAGGAGGGAAAAATGTATCCCCTGCAGTGAGAAGTAGCAGTAAAGAACCATGGGACCTGAAGGCTCAGAGACATGAGAAATTTATTGAGTAGGACTTACATGAACAAAAGAAAATGAGGACCAGTGTTCCTACTGGCATACCTTGGTGCCTCAAAATCCTTCAAGAAAGAAGTCCAGAGAAAGTAGGAGGGGGAGAAACTCAAAGTAGACTGATCCCTGCTATTTGGTGTAATTGGGGCATGAAAGTAGGAACTAACTTTAACTCTGGACTGTGTGGACTAACATTCCACATCCTAAATTTTTATTTGAATGTGGGCACTGAATTGGGTATGATGCCATCTGAGCTGTCTGCTTCCTCCTCTCTCACCCTCTCCTCTCTCCCACCTCCTTTGTTCTTCCATCCTATAGTGCTGATGGTGGCGTTCAAACTCCCTGGACTTCTTTTATTCTTTAATTTTCAGAGATCTGTATGATCCCATTTGGGAAGCAGCCTTTAAATATTCAAATACAGGAATCTGTATAAAATTTTTTCTCAGTTCTGCCCCCTAGCTGCACATCCAGGCACTAATCTATGTCATAACAGGAACTATTAAAATGACTCAACTGTCTCCTTTATTTCCCTAAACAGGCATGGACTCGCATTATCCTGTCTCACTCAGAACTCCTCGATGCTAATATTGTCAAGTGATTCAGACAAGAAGTGGAACGTTGAAACTGTAGAACTAAAGACAGATCTTGACAACAGAATGAGAGGCCATTCTGTTTCCACTTCTCTCTAATGTGTCAAAAAGATTATTCCCTAGGATAAAATGTACTTCTTTTAAAAGACACCACCAAGCATGTTGATATAAGGCAGTGTGAATGAACAAATTAGACTAGAAGGCTATACTTTGTCTTGTAAGTCATTACAAGTTCAAAATGTTAAGTGCAAAACAGGAAATCATAAACACCTGCCAATCAAGTGGCCTAGTTATTGACAACAATCCTTTTAAGATCCCTTGAACTCTATTTATAGCAAAAAAAGCTAGAGATGTGTTTCTGTGACTCATTCTCATCACACCACAAAGTACAGAAAACTGGACTTTCTTGGATAAAAGTCTAAGGAACCTGACTTGACCCCAAATTATCTTCGAAGTGGTACAATTACATGAGAATATTGCTGAACTGTGTCTGGGGCGATTCTAGATTTCATATAATATTGGGCTTTTAACATTATTTGAGATATAAGATTTTTCTATTTCTAGTGCGAGGAGGCAGGTATATGGTATGTTCAAAAATCATTCGTACAAGGCTATAGGTCACAGGGCTGCCTTTGCAGCAGAACCCATTTCATTTGAAAATGGTGGTGCAGCAGAACAATCCTGTGCTGAGAGAAAATTTCATGTCATAGGCTACTCAATTTCAGTTTAGAGGAAGAGATTTTTGCTCCTGAGAGTGAGGAAGGAAGCAAGGTGCCTTCAGGATGAGCTTCTACAGAGATTCAAGTACCTGAGTTGTTGATATAAACCAAGGGAGGAGGTACAGGAGCTTAGCACAGTCATGAATGGTATTGCAATGAAAAGGAGGGCTCACTGGGGAGTTGCTGAATCAAATCCAGGAGTGAACTGAGGCAGGACTGTGGCAGTCAAGACGCCCATCCACTAAATCTGCTCCTCTAGGATAGGATGGGTTCTAGATGTTGGTGTTTGTCAAAACCTCTGTATATAATTGTGATGCACAGGAAAGTTTGTTAAAAACTGGGTTGGAATATCCAGAGGGTTGGAACACTCAGGTATATTAGGCGAGGGAAGTATTGCTCTGAAGAAGTAAGCAGTGCCTTTCATGAACATGTATACGACAATCCAGATATTAAAGTTTGGCTCTGGGGGTTGCTGGGAGCAGTGTGAGTTTATACTGTGGGGACCAAACTACAAAGAAAGGAAATGTTTTGCATCTCTAACAGGGCATGAGCACAGCTGAGTATTGGAATAGTATGGGCAGTTGTTCAATGAACTGTCATGCCTAGCCTTCACTTCCCAGGTTTGAGGATAAACTGAATTGGACTTAATTGGGTCAGTTAATTAGTTTTGAATGTTTTTTTTCTGCTCTAACTAGTGTGTTTGTGACCTTAGACAAATCATTTAACCATTTAAGCCTTGTTTTTTTCTCTTCTGCTAATGAGATAAAAATCTCTGTCCTTCCCATTAGGTGAGAAAAATTTCTTTGAAAATGTAAAACTTTATCCCCATGGAAGTTTGTGTGAATCAAAAATTTAAACACTGAGATGTAGATGAGCAAAAGTTGAAAATATAACTAAATTTAATATAAATGAATTTGCCTTTGTTTTGATGACTTAAATCGTATTGAATAAATAACTTCTTCCTTGTCTTCTAGTATGTTCAGTCTGATCTCTTTTCTAATAACATTTATATATTATTATCTCAGGAACTGTGTAGTTTAAAATATACATAGTCACTTTTGAGGAAATTCTCAACTGTCAAGGTTTCTACTCATTATCTTTTCTACTTTTGGGAGACATCTTGAACAGGAGATGCTTCTGGAGTAGTATGGGCAGTTGTTCAGGGGCCTTTACCCTTTGAGTTATACTTCAGACCATTGCTAGGGTGTGCCACACTTCAACAGATTCCTTTATGTGCTGGTCTGGACTGATGGCTGTATCTGGTGAGATGTGGCTGGACCTACCTTGTCATTCGGGTCACTATGCTGGCATGTGTCACCTGCCATGATGCAGGGGCAAATTCTACGAGGCCTCAGGTCCTTCCTCAGCCTTCATTATTCAACTGTGCTCATACCCTGTTAAAGGTGCAAAACGCTGAATCTGAAGTGCTTTAGTTCACCGTCTTCTCGAAACAGACCCTGAGACAGGGATTTGAGTGCATGTGAATTTTTACACATGTACTCCAAAAAGAAACTGATGAAGAAGCAGGGGAAGCAGGATGTGGATGGGTAAAATGCCAAACAAGGGCCCATGGTCAGGTAAAGTCCCAGGCTCAGCCTGATTCTCCAGGAAACTGTAGCATAAATTATACCCCAGAGCTTTCATTTTGCACCATAGAAGTTGGGATTTTTGACTCCTGCATCAGTTACTCATTGGCTATGAGGCAGGGGTGGGGAGAGGGTGGTTGGTCCTAAATTCCTTGGTACTTCTAGCAGTGTTTCTTGTGTAGCTTAAAGGTAGTCCTCTGTAAAAGATTTAACATGCAAGTCTTCAGCAGGACAGCAGAGAATGAGGGGCAGATGCACAGGGCTGCTGGGATCTGTGGGCAGAGGTCCAGCAGTGTCTGCTACAGTCCACTTTGCACGCCTTTTCATTAAGTTCATAGCTTTTTCAAAAGCCTAGTTGGTCACAATTTCTGCAGAAAAATTGACAAGGGAGTTGATGTGACAAGCTTTAATCCCTGCTGCCATAAGTTGATCCTAAGGCTAAAACTGATTCTCATAATTTCCCTTCTCTAGTACTCATCTTAAACCAACACTCAAATCCTGATATTAAGAATTCTGTATCTGTAAATAAGACATTCTATGGACCCTCAGATATGGTACATGCCAAGGCACTGTGGTCAGAAGAGACAATCTAGTCAATAGCCTGGTGGGCTGAGCCAGACGATCATTCAAGATGGCCACTATGAGCTTCTCAATGATATGGGAGACCCCCTCACTAATTAATTCCTTTTAGTGAATGGAGTATCTCCTAGGCCTTCCTGAACATAGTCAACTGGTGTTTTCTTTTTTTTAATTTAATTTAATTTTATATATCAGTTACATACTGGCATGCCCACTGTTCTGAGCTTTTTACTCTCTTCTTCCATACTGAGCCAGATCAGCTCTAGCATTTCAACATCACTTCATATGGGCCATTGTTTTTTGCAGGCTTATGGGGCAGAAGCCCTTAAAGCAGCTTATCAGATCCAGTTCCAGGGGGCTTTTCTAGGAAGATAAATTCGGAGTCACAGAATTTTGTCCCCATATCAACAGACTTTCTCTTATCCAGATTTATCTTCTAAATCTTCCTCCTACATCATTTAACACCCTTAAGACTTGTTCCAAGCACACTTTTCAAGTTTATGTTGATACAAATTAGTCAGGTCCTGAAGGCCATTTAATCTAGTAATCCCTTTCCTCCTTTAGCAGCATAGCTCTTCCCAACTGGGTCATCTTTGATCTTAGTTCTTGGTGTGGTGTCCAGGATGGGAGATGGGACCAGATCTTGAGGAGAATAGCATTTTCCCAGGAGGTTTCTGTCTTGGTTGGGTCATCAGCATAGTCTTTAAACAAGGAGGAAGAGTATCACACTCTCCTCTAACAGGTCCAGACCATTCTGATAACTCTGTGGGTACTGGGTTGTCATGTGTCATGTGTGTTTACCACTTAATCTTATTCAGGCTCTCACTATTTCTCTCCTAGGTAGTTATCTTTGGAGTAAGAGACTTAATCAGGTTGAAAACTTATTCTGGTCTTAAGTTACGATTTTTCACTATTGAGCCCTGTGCCTGGTCATAGTTTGGGCTTTCCTCTGCCTGCAGTTAATAAGGGTTTCTTTAAAGGTTGCCTTGGAGGCTCTCTGATTTTCAGATTTTACTGTCAGTTCATAATTGGCTACCTTTAGTGTGTCATTTTCTCTCTTCAATGCGTCAATGCCACTTAGCTACAACCACCTAATTTCAAAGTCCTTATAAGTACTATTTCCCCTATACCTCTCAAATGCCAAAGATATTTACCCAGGCCAGCATGTCCTCTTCTACCTGAACCTCTTTCTACTTCACCACAGGTGCCTACACGATAGCAACATTCCCGCGGCCTATGAGGGCTCATTCTGCACAGCACTGTGAGAGGATCCTCCTTCATATCTGCCCTGCATGTGAGCCAAACTCTAGAATCATAGAGTCTACAAGGAGGACCACTTCATGTGCCAACTGCCTTAGGTTAGATTTCCCAGAAGCAGATGCTGAGCCAAAGATTGGATTGCAAGTGATTTATTAAAACAATGCTCCCAGGAAAGAGCAATAAGAGAGTAGGGAATTAGAATGTTGAAGGAGAAGGAGGTAAAATAGGGTAGTTTCAGGTGAAGCTCCAGGCTGGGATTGATCCCTTGGGGCTTATGCATTTTACCTTGGAATTTGTTTCATTTTGAGACAAGAAAACCGAACTTTGTACTTCTCTACTGGCTAGCGTTGTTACCTCCTAGCCACCCGAAAGGGATTGTAAACTTCCATGAACTTCTGGCTCATCACAGGGCAAAACTCTGAGGGGCAAGTGTGCACAGACTGCAAGAGAGCACACAGACTCTGAGGGGGAAGCACAGTGCTGAAAGAGATCTGAAGGACCCAGGTGGGGCGCCAAGACTATCTGCTGCAGGAGCTCCTCTGAGAGGCTTGCAGCAGCCCAGGGAAGCAAAGGGGCAGCACTCAGACTTCGTAGGTTTCCCCAAACAAATCTGGATGTTTTTATGATTTCCTTATTCCTCAATGTTCAGCCCTGAGTTTGGAGAAAGGCAAGAGTCAGACAACATCACCGGCATCAAACGTTTTGCCCTTCTCTTCCTTTTCTCCAGTTTCTCCCAACACCAGAAAGGATTTTCCACTTCTTTTCAGGAAGCTATCCTCATGGTACATCTTTCTTCCTCCTCCTTCTATGACTTTTAGAAGAAATTCTGTCATCTTAATTCCCCATGGCATGACACCATATTTTTAAAAAACCTGTCCCTGTATTTTTAAGAAAGTCATTTTTTCTTTCAATAAAGCCAAGTTCCAGCAAAATAAGAAAGTACTTGTTTCAACCTGATGCCTCATATTTGCCTAAAAATTTTATTTTGAAGCTTCAAACCAAGCAACAGCTCTCCTGAACTAGGCTGAGTACTGCTGCCCCTTGAAGCAACAAACGCCACTGATTCAGAAGGTGGTGTTGCCAGGGGCAAGTGAAATGAACAAAATGTTGATTTGCTAGCTCAATAATGTCAGCCTTGTCAAACAAGTTATTGTAATATTACTGAACATTCACAATTTTTCTGAGCTCTATAGCATTCTTATAATTCTGCTCATGCCGTTTAGAGTTTATTTCTTCTGCTTAGTCAGGCAGAGTCAGTTGCCTTCTCTCTGTCCTCTCTCTTTTTCAGTTTGCCTCCAATATCTCTCTCTAGCGTGGCTACCCCTGACTGGTTTGTTTCTTCTAATCTGTTTAGGGTTAGGAAACCAGATGCACAGACATGTAATTACAGTCACGAGCCACATAATGGCATTTCAATCAATGACAGACTACATATACAATGGTGATTCCATGAGATTTTAATACTGTATTTTGAATATACCTTTTCAATGTTTAGAAACACAAATACCAGCATATTACAATTGCCTACAGTATTCAGTACAGTAACATGCTGTACAAGTTTATAGCTGAGGAGCAATAGGCTATGACATGACATATAGTTTAGGTGTATAGTAGGCTATACCATCTAGGTTTGTATAAGTACACTTTATCATGTTCATACAATGACTGAAACATCAAAAAATGCATTTCTCAGAACATATCCCCATTGTTCAGCAATGCACAGTTGCATATATTTAAGAGTTTCAACAATTTAGATGATAGACTGTCTTCACCCATGACATCACATGAATGGCCTCTTTGTGAGACCTCATGACAGAAACTCCAGGTACTCAGAGCTCTGTGTGCATGTGCATGTGTGTGTATGTGTGATGCACATATGTATGTGTATGCCTGGGTGTGTTTAATTTCTTCTAGATACTTTTTGATAGACAATTGTGTTGAAATTGCAGAAATATGATATTCTATAAGTGGGAAGATTCTATTCTCAACACAGTGATATTATTAATTATTTATCAAGTCTGCTCCATCTTTCACAAATTAAAGAAACTTACACATGGAAAATTCTGAAACTTTTCAGGTCAGTCTTTATTCAAAGACCAACTTACTATGGGTCCTACAGACTTGCGTGCCTTTTGAGACAGAAAAAAATAAAAGATCTGGTTTCATTTCTAGGGGAGAGGCAAAGTTGAGCAAAGAAAAGGGAATATAAAACACTCCAGGAACATGAATGGGAAAACCAATAGGACAATCCAATTAACAGGCCATGCGTGAGGCTGATTGTACATGTGGGGTCTATGGTTTTCAATTAACCAGACCACACTGGGACATCTGCTGCTCCAAGTGTGTTACGTTATTAGCACTGGTTTCCAAACTGGAGGAAACCAGTGCTGTTTTCTTAATTATTTCTTTGCAAAAACACTTCTGTATTCTCCAATGGAAAGAACCACATCAAAGGTTGTATCATGAGCTGCTGTTCTTTTCCCATATATATAAATGAAACTATTGACACTATGTTGAATTAATTCCACTGATATTAATTCCTTCCTGATGCATGAATGTGTTCTGGGTAAACTAAAGTAAGTTTAGATAATCTTATGGTTATAAGAGTCATGGTAGCAGGTAGTGGGTGTTAAACTGGTGAAATCAAGGTCATTTTGCAGGTATGAGGGAGGAGAGGGAGGCTCCTGCTGCTATGGGTTAGGACTCACTCATAACACCTTACAGTTGTCTCACTTTACAGTTGGCTGGAATCCCTCCAAGGCTATTCCTGAATGACGGACATCTGTCCTAGATTAAAATTTTCTAATGGCGAGTTCTTGCAAGGTGCTGATTTCACTGCTGGATGGTCGGCAATGGTTGTCAGAAAACATCTTTCTCCAGTAAACCAGAATCAGCTCCCTCACTCCTCCCTGCCTCTTTTGTCTCGTCTTTGTTTCTAGTTGTCATCTGGAGCACTAGAGCATCAGTTTATTTTCCTTGGTCCTTTCACCACTCAATAATGTCTATGATGTTCTTATTAACATACACAAAAAAATGAAAAAATGCAATGAATGTAGCTTAATTTATTCCTTTTGAGCTCCTACAAGTGTTTTGTTCATTTTTGCAATCTTATGCTATTCTCCAAAGACTCCAGGCCAGGTTAATCAGAGGAGACTTAATTCCAATAAAGAGTGTTTCTATAATAAATACTGTTCGTCATTTGCTTTTGACTTGACATCCCCTTCTCATCTTAATCTGTTTTGCAGATATGGATCCTAGGTCCCTGAGGGAAGGTGGCATGAGCTGCAAGCTTCCTCCTGTATTATTTATAGTTAGTTACCCAGGGTGGTGGAAGCTGCACAGGAAGAAGAGAATATTGATGTTCCTAGAAAGTTTTTCATGGCTCAGCTCAGAATCTTGCAAAACAAAATCTGAGGATAAGATATATTTTAATGGGAAAGCGCTTAGCATTCAACTATGAGAGATGGTTAAGACTAATAGTCTGGAATGTTAATATGTGAAGGTTAAGTAAGGTATTTATTTTGGTTATTTTTCAGAATGAAGGACTGCTTCATGGTTATTCATTTAAAGGAGCGCACTTGGTTGAAAATACTTTCTTCTTAGAGAAGGATCCATGCCGTGATGAAGTACCTGCCTGTTAGATTACTGAGAGGAAGTACAGATTAGTAGAATTCCACCCCTTCATAACTTCTGTTTGCTTTAAGGGATCAGAAAGAACATTTACATGAGTCATGCAAACCACAGACATGCTGAGATCTGAAGGCATTAAACGTAAGTAGAGAATACAACACCACAAGTTTTATGGGCACAGTTTGACATGAAGTTGATTATCATGTCACAGACTTGCATCTGCTAAGTGTGGGGCTGAGCTGGTGAGACCTGTGTGGACAAGTATAAAGTGCTGTGACTGCAGGGACAGTTGGATCCATCTGCTGACTTCACTCATGTCATGACACAGATGTGAGTGCACATGACATTTTGTTCTCCTGGAGTCAATCCTTGTTCCGTTTCTTGACAGATCCATGCAATTTAAAGCTAAGGAGCAACTTGAAAGGTCCTTGAAAGGAACAAGTCTTGAGACTCCTCTTGGCAGTTTTTTAATCTATACTCCCCCTTGCCTGTAACTACATCCCTCTTTTCTTTCTTTTTCCTTTTTTAAAACTAGTTTTAAGATCTCCCATTTGAGAGTTCCTTGTTCTGGCTACAGGAGGTTCTCTCCACACAGAGCTGGCTCACTTTGTAGTGTTTGACCTCACAAGTCAGAGAGGCTTCAAGCTTATATTTTGGGGGGTGGGGGTGGTTCTTGTCAGAAAAGATAAAAGATGTTTCTGTGTTGGGAGTTGAATATAATTTTAGTTCTTCTAAATGGATCCCCATATACGCACACAAGTAGCCCAATCACAAGGCATGTCTGGAGAGGGAAGAAGCACACAGATATTTGAGAGTGCACAAGTAGATAATTTGAATTACCTAGAAAGCAATTAGAACAAGTACTTTAAGAGTCAGGGCAGTAATTTGCTCTTCAGCTTTCTCCAGTGCTATTGAACAAAAAGTCATTTCCATTCGTGTCCATGTTATTCAGTCAGGGAGTATCTCTGCAGCATTTCTTTTCTCCAAGTGGGAGTCATTTGTGGGGTGCTGAGGCACCTCCTCTGTTGTACAGCTGCATGGCCTGACTGCCACCTTCGCCTTTGGATCATCTTCCATGGTCCTTCCACCATTAATTCAAGCTTTTTAGCTTCCCATGGTTAGAATTGCCTCCCACACACGCTAGCGCTCTCAGCATGGATGCGCCTCCAATGCTAGTGCCCCAGCTTCTCTGAGCTTGACAGAAACAGCACCCTCTGGGGTGCCTTAGAGCCATTTCAACTGGGCAAGTAGAGAAAAATAAACGCCACTTAAGGAGCAGTAAAAGAATTGGCTTTCAGTCTTTCTTTGAGCCTTATGTTAGAGGAAAAAGATTTATTGTCGGGGTAACCAGGCGTGGAGATGGGTTTTAGGTGGGGTGGACAGCGGGTGGGCCTAGACTTGCTGGCCCAACGGTGCTCAGCACACGAGGGAGAAACAAAGATGGCTTTCAGAGGAGGTTCTAATCTCTGGATAACATCTTTCTTATTGTTGAAAGAGGCATTTCCAGGATGCCAGCTTGTCACAGATAGCCTTGCAGGGAGGAGGTGGACCTAGGTGGAGAGTACTTTGCAGCCTTCACATCTATAATCTGGACAGGTCCTCTCTCTGGCTCAGGAGGAGAAGGCGATGGAATCAAGCCTGCCAGGACAATAAAAGCTTTTTCAAGACTGTGATCTGTTAGATAAACAATTTTCCTTCTACTCCCCATCCCATAAATTCTGTGCTGACTCTGACTTATTATTGTGTGTATCTCAGAATATAAAATCTTCTATTAACCACAAAGTAATGGAACCTATTCATCTAATTGACTACCCCCCTCCAGCCCCTCCACAGCACAAATATCTAAAGCAGCAAGGTAAGGGAAGGAACACAGAACCCACAAAGATTAGCAGAGAGCTAGTGCATTTGTTGAAATCAGCCAGTGACTGCGATATTTGCCTTTTAAAGCAACATATAGTGTTGAAAACAAAACTTGGTAGAAAGGGTTGATACTTAAGATTTTCTTCAAGACAACTCATTGCTTTTTTAAAAAAACTTTTGAAGTCTAGGAAGTAGCAATTTTCCTCTTCCTAAAACTTTTCAGCACACTTAACTGGGGGAGGAGGGGCAGGGAGAGAGAGATAATATATAAAATTAAGAAATACAGTAACTGGCATACATCAACGTGAAGCTTTCTCCTTTAGAATTCTCTTTGCATTTGCATAGGCACAGTTTATTGTAATTGTTTTATGATTATACAGAGACAAGTAAATAAAGTCTGTTTGCATAAGGAACTTTTAGTTGTGATGATCACCTCCCATCTCCCATTCCTTCCCATCCTCCCAAAATTAAGTGATGAAATTTAACTTCTTTAGGCTGTGAAGCATTTACACAATCATTCCTTGCAGAAAATGAATACTGAAAATGAAAGATGTTCAATTTCATCAGGATCAATTTCCTGCCTCAAATGAGTAAAAAGACAAAGAAGAGTTCAGTTAACTTCATTTTATATTTTGAGTATTTTAGTGAATATATCAAAAATAAGCAGAGTACAGGGCTTGTTTCTTTGTGTTTTAATACTTAAAAGATCATGGGCTTTTAAAAACTCTATCTATATTTAAGTACCATCTGCATTCCTAAGGCGAAGAGAATACCGCTGCTTTAAAATCACTGAAACCCCAGTCACCTTTCAGTCTGTGGGCCATTTAGCCATGTCTATAATGAGTTAAAAGCCCAGCTATAAACTGTCTACCCAAATAGGGAGTATACTTACTAGGTTCATAATTACATCAAATAAATCTTCATTTCCCTTCTTTTCTTCTAAAGACATGGCATATTTATATGAGTGTGTGTTTTTCAAGGCACGCAATTTCTATTTTCTTTAAAATTAGAGTGCATCAAGGGAAGGAAAATGAAAATTCCTACTTTACCAAAATAATAATGTGAAAATAAGACTGGTTTTATAAGAAAGTGTTATGGGGAGAGGGTGTGCTTAGCTAAAATTTGAATGTATAATTACAGTATTTAAATACAGCTTGACAAATGCCATGAAAATACATGGAAAACATTTGGTGAGAACTCTTGCTGGAAAAGTCTTGCCTAGCTCTGCAATTTTGATTTTTCCTGTCTTTTCCATGTCAATATTTTTTCTGAGTCATACTTTTTAAGAGGATATTTCTTAAGTTTAATATCTTACACTACTCAATTTTGATCTCTATATCCTATAGTTATTCTATTGTCCTCTAGTTTCTAATTCTCCTTTTTCTACATGTTGTACATTATACTAAATATCTTCATTAACCAAGTACCTACTGTGTGTTAGGCTTCCAGATGCTCAGTCTTGCTGATGGAGAGAGATTTTATACAAGAGATGTACTTTTGGCTGAGGCAAGAGTCATCTCAGGCATTTTTCTTTTTTCATGAAGGAAATAGCCTGTTGTCTTATTCTCTCCTGAAAGCCTCAGCACTGGCACCAAATAGATGTTTATCCAGCTTCCAGTCCAGAATTAATGTAGCAACCAATAGTTTCTTTAAACAAGACAATAATTTAGCTTGTTATATACATTGTAATAATGAACCGTATACCCCACATTAAGTAGGCACAAGACACATGCTCCATTTATTTTAAGATTACATTTGGTTCCATTCTCCCTCTTATCAATTCAACCTTTCATTTATTATTAATCAATGTCTATTAACCCCACTATGTGCATGGCATAGTCTTTGAAACAGGATACCCCCCTACACCTACACTTGGGTAATAAGTTTTATATGTTAACTATTAAATAATAAGGCAGTGACATAAGAAGCATAAAAAGACTTATAATTAAGAACTGCCTCAGTGATACAGTGAATGATTTGAGTTTATAGTAACAGGTGATCCCTGAGATTGAACAGGCAGGAAAAGTTTTGTGGACGTTATTGAGCCTAAGGTGAGTCTGAAAGGATAAGTGGGATTTGGAGACTAATAACAACACCGTCTGTGTATACAGTTCTTTAGAGTTTACAGGTGTTTTCACAGGCAGTGTCTGTTTTAATCCTCCTCTGTGTGCTGTGAGGAAAGCGCTCCCCCTCCACTTTATGTTTGAGAAAACTCTCACCAGGGTTGAAGTGACTTGCCCCACAACATAGAGAATCTGGACTCGAAAGCTCAGACTTCGGATTAAAACCTCTTTTCTCTCTATCACAGTTGCTTGTAGATGTAAAAATGGTATAAAAAGAAAGGTAATTGACATAAAGAAGGGCTTAGAGATTCATGGTCATGAACCCTTGTAGTTATTATGTTTAAGGCTAGATGTTATACAGAAACCAAATAACCCTGCAATGGACATTTTATATAAAAAGTATTCTGTGATAAAAGACTAAATTTACTCCTTAATATAACCATGATTCTTAGAACACACTACCATAGAACAGGTGCTCTGGAGACTGACTTGCATTTAAAGCTTGGTTCTGGGGCTTAATTGTCAGCTCATTTTCCAAGTTTCATGGAAATGTCTCCTTTCTTTTCTCAACTTTGCCTCACTCTGTATGCATAATTATTTGCCTTCCTATCAGTTTTCCTATTATTGATTTGATTCATTAACAGCAATATATATTTATACACATACACAAATATATATAGTATATACATGTTTATAAGTATATGTACAATATGGACATATACACACACATATATACCCATATCTATCTATCTATATTTTATAGTACTTCCTATGCCAGGAACTGTTCTAAGGAATTTATAAACTATTCACTCCTTTAATCATTGCAATAATCCTGTAAAGTAGGCTGCTTTATATCACTATTTTGCTGAGGAGGTATCTAAAACCAGAGAGGTTAGTTGCTATGTCCTACATGTTTGTGTTCCCCCCACACCGACCCAAATTCATATGTTGAAAACTAATCACCAAGGTGATGGTATCAGAAGGTGTGGCCTTTGGGAGGTGATTAGGTTATGAGGGCTCTGCCCTTCCAATGGGATTAATGTCCTTATAAAAGAGGCCCCTGAGAGCCCCCTGTGTTGTTCTGTCATGTGAGGACGCAGCTAGAAGGCACCATCTTTGATGCAGAGTGATGCCTCACCTGCACCCAATCTGCTGGTGTCTTGATCTTGGACTTCTCAGCCTCCTGAACTGTGAGTAATAGATTTCTGTTGTTTGTAAATATCTGCTCTAAGTTATTTGTTACAGCAGCCGAAACAGCCTAGGTAACCTGACAAATTTCATTCAGCTAAGTGGCACATTGGCATTCAAATCCAGATAATGTCATTCCATAGTCCATGTTTAAATTACTATATTGTGCTACTTCTCATATTACATCTATATTTTAATTAGTTATTTGATTTGGTTGTCCTAGTTGTACCTAAACTTGTAAGCTTTTGTTGTTGTTGTTGTTTTGTTTTTATGTTCGTGTGCTTAGAATCTAGCATAGTTTGTGGAACACAGAGTATGAACTAGTGTGCAAAAATGTCACGTGACTTTGGGCTGCCTTGGAAAGGAGAAGTGCTGTCCAGTACAACTCCGAGAGGGAATTCCAGGGAGGCAGAGGAGGTGGCACTGAGTAGAGGTGAAGGGAAACAAGGCAGGGGTGTGGTTTGGTGCTGGGAAAGCTTTTTATTCTATGATGACCTTTTTGTATGCAAAAGAAGTAATTGTAGATACTCAGTTGAAAAATGACACTTTAGGAAAATAACTAATAGCAGTGTGATGTGCTTCTGAAAAAGAAAAAAGACTGCAGAATGGGGGATCAGTGAGTGTATTCTCACAATATTTCAGAAAGAAGACAAAAAAATTTCGGCAGAGACAGTGGAGATAGAGGAAGCTACAGAGTTTAGCGCTATTTAGGCGATGAAACCAGCAAAGTTCACAAGGAATTGGAAGGAAAAGAATTAGGGTACCTCAGGGAGTAGTTATATTCCTATAGCTAAATAGGAGATAGAGCAAAGTGGTCAGAAAGAAAACAAGTTCTAGTTTGGACATAGTAAAGTTGATGTACCATTAAGATGTCAGTAATGGGCTGCTGCATAGAAGATTTTATATAGAGTTAGGTCTAGTGGTCTGCATTTAGAAGAAAGATCTGGACTAAAGGTAAAATTTGAGAGATATTATTTCTTAAATGATAAGTGAAGTCATAGGGATGGTTTAAAATATGCATCCCCCTTCCCCAAAAGAAGTAAATCAAAGAAAAAAAATCCTTTGAAATGTCAGCATTTATGGAGCAGATGGAGGAAAACCTACCAAGGGAGCCTGGAAAGAACTTCATGTTTTTGGCAAAACAAACAAACAAAAAACCCAACTAATCAACCAACCAACCAAAAACACCACACATAGACAAATATCCATCCTATTAAATATTCTAGGCCAAAGGTGAGCCAACTATGGCCAGTGAGCTAAATCTGACCTTCCACTATTTTCGTAAACACAGTTTTATTGGAACAGAGCCATACCCATTTATTTATGTATCGTCTACGGTTGCTTTTGCACTAAAACAGCAGCCTCGAGTAGTGGAGACAAGGACCGTATGGCTGCAAACTCTAAAATAGTTACCGTCTGGCTTTTTACAGGAAAATATTTGCTGACCCTTGTTTTAGACATAAAACAAGAGAAAATAATTAGATAAAATAAAACTTCTACTTAATTTTCAGAGTTATTTTCTATAATACTTTAGGAAAGAATGACTTCTACAAATGAAAGACCATCACTTTATGTGGTAGGAACAACTATATGTATATATTTGTAATGTATATATATATATATATTTATATATAAATCTGCAGTATTGCCTCTGAAAATAGGAAATAATGCATTTTAGATTTACCCTACAGAAAAGGCATTGCTGTATTAAGGAGAGAACGGGTCAGCTGGCTTGCTTCTCATCAAAAAGATGAGCGTTATCATCCATCCATGTCAGATTTTTGAAATTTTCACTTATTCTTGGCTTCCTTTTTGTGAAGACACTGCTTCATTCAGCTTCATAAATCATGCTAGAAAAATACAGTCTAGAAAAAGCCTTGCATTATGGACTCATTCAATTAAACATTCTGGAGGGCATGATTGCTTTAGGCCTGAAAGTGGAGCAACATCTCAGTAGAAATTAAAAACATAAAGGAATGTGTTCAGGTAATTGCTTATTAAATTTTCAAACCCCAATGACAATAACAAGTTTAAATTGATTGCTCAATATGTTTAAATTAGATGATGCTGAATGTACAACCGTGCTGCACCAGTGAGGCCTAAAAGTAAACCTTATTGAATAGTTAAGTACAGCAGTACCTTTTTGCCTCTGGGAGCTTGGAGAGAATTCAATAAGACTGGCTGAGATAGTCCAAATTAAATTGGTTAGTAGCAAGTGCAACTGTTTCTAGTTTGTAGTGACCCTTGGCTCAGAAGCTTTAAAATCAGCTATGAGTCTTAGAAATAGAATAACAAAGGCAATTGTATTCTTGCTTTTGGAGTACACTTTCAATATCATTTATTGTTTTCCCACAGGAATCTCTCCTGGTTCCTGCCTCCTTCTCACCACTCACCCATACACTGGAAACCCACAACAGTTTAATTGTGGAATGAATTTGTCTGATCTTCTGAAATGCTTAATTAGCATACATGTTGCTTTTAGAAGGAAACTTGTAAGTCATTATTAGGAATAGTTTCATAAATACTCCCATTAGTGTGTATTTGGGGAATACCTATCTTAACTTTAATACAAGACAGCTTCACTTAATCAGAACTTTTAAAGTTAAGACTCTCCTGTAATCATATTTTTATTATGGATTCTACATTCTCTAATCTGTAAGTTATAAACAAAACTTTAATGTCTGAAACTTAATCTTTACTCTTCCAGAAATGTCATGAAATAAATACATATTCAGATAATTTTCTACATTATTTCCAGCTATAGCTATAGTACCATGCAATATTCAATAATGTACAGAGTAATCATCTGGATACCACTGATCAAATATGAAAACAATGAATACATGATAATCTGTAAGCTAAAGCAGGGAAGTAAAACAATGTATTTTCAGCATACAGGTAAAATGAGAGCAGATCATCTCCATCCATAAATAAGAAAATTCAGTTACCTGGAGCATCCTACTCCCCTTTTTAAAACTGAGACTGAGTTATGTGCACTTTACTTTTTTGGCTTTCTTTTTCTTTTCTCTTTTTTTCTTACAGCTGGAGAGACTGGAAATTGAAATGTGATATATAGAGAAGACTGCTCTGTATATAGTCCCTGTGATGGGAAAGTTTATTTGTACACACTTGGAGACTCTTAAAAACTGAAGAGTGAAAACCCATCAAAGGAAAAAGGAATGAGGGTAAGAGTGGACTGGAGAATAGTTGTTTGGTTGAAGGGAAAATAGAAAAGTCATAGGTGCTTTAAACAGAATTGTGATCCATACAAAATTTCTGAAAAGAGTTTGAAATCAAAACTGGACTTAATGGAGTCTCCTTCTATGATCCAGCATCTGACTGTGACCACATTTAGCTGAAAATTCTTAAGGATCAGATTCTCCCAGGTGAAAAGCTTCTTTGCTTTCCCACCTTTCTTACAGACATTTTCTGGATATTTTAAATGTATTAATAATTGGTGAGTTCACCTTGTGTTTGCTTTCACATACAAGTCACCATCACAACTCTCAACAGATATCTGTCAAACACTGTTATTAGTTAGGTGGGCTAGTTTTGCTGCAGTACAAAAACTGCAGGAATATAAATGATAAAATTGCAAAGGTTTGTTTTTCTCTTAGGCCTAGCAGAGGTCCTCCAGGTACTCTGCTTTGTGTGGTCTCCACTCTGGGACCCAGGCTCCTAGAACAGCATTTATGGGGACCTTGTTGGAAAGCCACAGTAGAGGAAATGAGAGACAGTGAATCGCACTCTGTTTCTTAAAGCATCCGCTTGGAAACAAAATCACTTCTGCTCACATTTCCTTGGCTGCGACTAGCATATGGTCATGGCAAAATACAGGAAAGCTGTTAGGTACCATCATCCTATGTACTCAAGAAAACTAGAAATGTCTGATGGAGAGTACAATTAACTAACCCACATTTCTTCTAAGTGAGACACTGGGAAAGAAAAATCTGCTTTTAAAGGGCTTATGACTCCTAGCCGGTAAGAGAAATTGTATGTATGCAAAAGCAGGCTAGCCAAATTAATGAACTAGGGACATCTCAGAGAAGTTCCAAGGAGGAAGTACTACAATGATGTGATTAGGATTTGAACACTGGCTCCACCACTTAATAGCTCTGTAACAGTGGACAAGAGACTTAATCATACAGATGACTCAGTTTTCTTATCCCATATAGTGGGATTACTGATAGTGCTTTTCTCACGGTATTTTGTGAGAGTAATATGAGATAATGCATACGATGTACTCAGATAACATTACTGAGCATGAACAGGAGCCAGACTCTTGGCTCTCTATATACTTATCTTTGAGGACCTCGGGTAACAGGGAAGGTTTTGCAGAATAAGATGAGTTAAGCTTGTCCATGAATGAAAGGCTGGATTTATTCTGCAAAAAAAAAAAAAAAAAAGAATTAAAAAGAAAGTGATCAAAGATTCAGAGGCAGGTGTGACTGGAATGTTTAGGAAAAGTAAGTAGATTGGAGTGTTTGATTGGATACGGAGGTTTGTGGAGGGCCCTTCTCTTGTGGCAAGTCAGGACTCCACGGAAATTTTTAAGCACAGGATTTCAAAGCAGAGTGTAGAAAAATTAATTTGGCAGAAGTACGTGTGAAAGATTGGAGAAGCAACAGTGCAGAGAGGAAACTATTTGAATTACAAGAAGAAATGGTGGTAGAGAGGAGAACAGAAGATCTATAAGATGTTTTCCCTAATGGGAAAATGTGGAATACACTTAACCATGGTTAACCGATTATAAGGTAATGAGAAAAAAAGATAAGAAAGAGTGAGAGAGTTGTGAGGACCAAAAGGTCTAGCATTTTATGCTTCAATACCTACATACAACAAAGCACGTTAGAGCTGAATGATCACTCTAACTTAATTTCCTGTCCTTAGGTGACATATCACAGTTCTGAATGCTACCCAGACGCAGTTTTCCTTGTGTATTGATGCTACACAGAAAGTCAAAACGAGCCCATGAAATTATGTATGTTGACTTGTCTGTTCCTTGGAGAAAATGCTAAATGAGAGGCTGTCAAATAAATATAACAAAAGCTATGAAAGAAATAAACACAAGTGCAGCCAAGTAAACCAATCAGCTTGAAGTTAAGGAGCGACGTGAATTCGGTTGTTACAGCAGCAATAACTCCACGGCTGCGAACACACCAATGACTGGGTTCCTTGGCAGGTGATGTGAGCTATAGCCTGCCGCCAGCTGCTGCTTTTAAGGCTGCTTTAGATTAGAAGGCAGATGTACAACATTTAAACTTTATGGTTTAAACATGGGTTTGTGGATCACTTGAAAGACAGCCCAACTTGTGAAGTCACAGAATGGCTTTAGACTAAATTACAGATTAACCTGAGCCGCAAGGTGTACTAGAAGCTGCCCTGTTCAGCAGAGACTGGAGACGAAACCTTCTCCACCCTTTGCTTCCAGGGAGCTCCTGACAGACGAACCTTGTGACTGTGTGGCCAAAAGTGAAATAAGATGGTCTTCTTCTTCTTGTTTTTTGTCTCATACCCATAGGAAGCCCAAAGTTCAGTTTTGAGGGTTTCAATGAGCGTATCATTTAAAAGAGCCAAGTGGATTTCCTCAGTGCAAGGAACAGATTCGGATCTTTCTGTTTTATCTTCCTCTGATAAAGAACAATGAGGAAGATCTCTATTCAGTTTTATGACTTCATAGCTGACACACTGACGGACCAGTTAACTCTTTTATTGTTTTAGTTGAGATGAGCATACGTTTTGGGGGGAAGAAAGGGAAGGAGAGAGGGAAAAAGAGTTTACTGTGGAAATAAAAAGGTTCAATGTTTTTATACAGGGTTGGAGCACATATATCTGAATATTCATAAGGAATATGATTTGAAGAGTAAGATGTTTGAAACCAAAAGCTTTTCAGCTGTAGAACAGTTGGTGGTTCCATAGGATTTTCTTCTTTTCTGAAAGCCTCTCTTCTAAAGCTTCCAATTTTTTTTTCTCATAAATTCAATTTGTCGTCTTCAGTTAACATCAGAAGTTGTTTTGCTTTCTCCTTGTCTTTAATGCACTGTCTGGAAAAAAAAAAAAATCAGTGATGCTCTCTCATCTTATGGACCTCTGTGCCATTATGATTTTCTCTTTTACAAACAGTCACTTCCTGTTCACTGACCTAACTCTACCTGCATTTCTCTCTCCCACCAGAACTCATGTCAGAATCTGAGCCGTCTTCCCCAACAGTTTCCTGCGGCCTGGGGGGGCACGTATCTCATCTTCCACTCTCCTGCTTAGGCTCTAGGTCCCATGTACTCCCATTTTTAATGCAGAAAGTCACTGTGACTTTTGTGAGCCTGCACAAGTTCTTACTCAGTCCATTCTTTCCTTGTCAAGGCATGAGAGGCAACATGCATGGGACACATGGGTACCCTCCCTGCTGTGCCGTCTCACTGTGTATTGTTTAATGCCTAAAACCTTTGAAGTGATGACACTGTCTTAGCAAACACAGACATAAGCATAGACACATACAACACATGGGCATATGCAGGAGAGTTAATGAATAATGTTCTGAAACAATTTAAAGTTGTCAGGGATGTGAGGGGGGCTCTCATTTCCTTGCTGAAATTGGCAGCTTGTGGGTTCTTAGATGTCCTTTGGCCAGAAGGGATGCTGCTGTTGTTGTTGCTTAGCTTTCTGAACTGAAATTCCAAGCATTGAGGCTGGGCAAGTTTTCTCTAGTTCTCCAAGGGCTGGAAGGGTCACATCGCTCCCTCCCTGCTGGCTTGCTTCGCACACTTATATGGCCTGCTTAACCTCTAAAGATGTTTTAGTTTGATTCTTGCTCTAGGTATCTCTGCATTGTTTGGACCTTCCATATTAAGACTGTAATTAAGAAAGCACAGGAAGAATAAAAAGACAAAAAGCATGAATGTTTGTGCTTTGCAACAGTCACTCACAAGGCATGATCACCAAGGGAAAGACCAAAAGGAAGTTTTCCAAGAGGCTGTGCAAAGTGATTATTTGGTTGTAATGACTTGGTTCTATCCTTGCAGTCTCAGACTCCTACTATATTTTCTAGCAAACTGGAGCAGCCGGTATATCTCTCAATGTTTTCATTACATTATTTAGAGTTTAAGAGTATGGTGCCTACCAGGTTCAACTGGTTAATATATAATGAGAGCTAAAACTGTCAAAGGATCCAGAAGACTCTAGTTTATGGGACAGCCCCCAGTCTCTCCCTGTAGACCTTCAGGAAGCCATATCACATTACAAATGCCAATTTATTGCTTTATAATATTCAGTAACTGACATGGAAACTGGGAATCTTGAAGTTTCTATGATAAGGTGCTACCTCTGTCCACCAAAGTTCCCTTCATTACTACTACCTCTGTCCTCCCCACCTAGTGGGGCATAAGGTGGAAATGCATTCAACAAAGAGGCCATTACCACAGAGCAAATGTATTCTTGCTAAAGTGTGTTTGTCCTTTGGGGAAGTCCATAAAAAGGTTTGTTCCCTCTCTCTTTACGCATGGCACAGAATATATGGGCACATTCTAGCACTTTTCTGTTTCTCTTTCCCTGTGCTTTTCTAAACCATCTTTTATTTTCCAAAACCATTTTTACAAGTCATATTTTGGCCCTCATTTATAAGGGAATTGCACAAATACTCTCTGACATCAATCACGTCTCCAAGAAAAATAACTTGGGCAAATGTACAAGGTTAAGCACCAATTAAAATGGAAAATGCTGAGCACTAATGTTATGCTTGTTACGTATTTTTCCCAAGAGGCCACATTCTGGATGAATAGGCAGGTGAGCTTTGCCACAGGTTCAGAGTTAATCTTTCATTGCTTCTTGTTTATTATGAAAAAAGTTGTTTTATTAAAATGGGTGTAAATTTTAAGGCACTGCTCAAAAATAAGTAATGTAAATGTTCTTTGAGTGAGGGTCTATTGTGCACGGTCCTTTGTCCTCTCCTTTCTGGTAGATCAACAGAAGCTTGTTGTCTGTAAATAGGCTGGGTGACGGATGTCATTGCACCTGACAGAGAGTCAGTGCTGAAACTTGCAGGGGTGGCTGGTGACAGGGGAGGAGGAAGCATGGAAGAGCAAAGGAGGGTACAGGGTACCGCCATCTCCAAAAGCGTCATTGACTACAGGTCTTCTCAGCCTCCATAGTCTTCCCAAAAAACACAATTATACTCAGCTGAGTTTCCATAAGATCCAGCTCTTTTCTTTAATGTTTCCAACATGATCTTGTCCCCATCCAAGCAGAAAGCAATCTCAGCCTGAACAGAGCTGAGATTTTGTGCACATCAGTGTGCTATCCTGAATACCACTTTGGTCAGTCTCTTTCTATTGCCTGGGGATTAAAATAGACCCTTCAAAATTTGCACAGGGAGGTAGCTGGGCCTCCTAATGGGCAAAAAAAAAAAAAAAAAAAAAAGAAATTTTATTTACTAGAAGTCCCAGTTGCCTGCAATTTCAAGATGGCAATGTGTGGTTAAATTAGTCTCTGCTAGGGTTAAAAAAAAAAAAAACAAGAAAATTTCATGCCAGAATCCACAAAGATCTCATCTGCCATCACAGGTCATTCATTGCAAGTAGCAGCAGGAGAGGCACCACCTGCCAGTCCCACCAAGAGGAGACAGCAGTCAGTAAAAAATGGGAAGAAAAATGGAAACTGCTGTTGTGTTCACGAACGTCAAGTTGCACGAACGTTTCTCTTTAATCTGGATGCATTATTTACAAAACCTAAGGAATCTTTTTTATACTGTATTGCATTCTTAAAAACATTTTCCTATTAGGTTCGCTAGGAAAGCTCCACATTTTAGGCTTCAAATAAATTTCTGTCTACAATAAGCAGAGGGCCAAAAATACCTGCTTCTGTGTCCTGACTGGCCCCATCTGTCCATGCTTGGCAAGTCTGCTCTGTATTTCTGCTCGTATTTACGGTCGGTTATCACACGTGGAAGGAGGTGGGTGGAAGAGCTGTGGACAGTCAGATAACAGAGCTGACCAGGCAGAGGTCTGTGTCTTTTAGTTATAGGTCTGCTGCTTGTTTATTTCTTTTCATTCTTTGTGGTTGTTCTTTTCTGAGTCTAGCAAGAAGAAACTATTTCTAAAGTCTATTTAGGGCAGTTAGAATGTGAAATCAGACTCCCCTGAGGAGGAATCAGACATAGCAGACAGTGTGAACTATGAGCCCCACCACAGGCTTAGACAGAAAAAGATCAAATATCTCTGACATATGGTGGGAGGATTTTCAGGTCCTGATATTAGGAGTGCTAGCGAGGGGGGGATGCCCCTTGCAGGAAGGGGGAAAAGACATGGAAAATAGCTTTTTCGTTACAGATAATTAGCCATACATATTTCTGAGCTTCAAAACCTCCTTTGTTAAGTACATAAAAAATGACATAGTATTTAATTTAGATCCAAAGGAAAAGGGAAAAATAAAGGCAGAAATTACATTAGTAATTATGTTGTACTTTTAAAAAATTCAAGGTGAAGTAGAAATTGAGGTAAATGAAAGTAAGACAAATATCAGTCAGAGTAATGGCATAGTGGACGCAGCAGCTTGTGGAGGCTAAGCATGAGAACACTGGCTGAAATGTACGTTACAACCCTAATGGATATATTTTAAGATGCTTTAAAAGCACACAATCTTCAGTGTAATACTTTATAATGATTCAGTGGCCCCAATTAAGTACACTGGAGAGTTAAAACTAATAAAAATACTACAGCTCTAGGACAGAAAGCCTATCCTGGTTTATTCTATTAAAAAGGCATTGCAGAGTCGACAAGAACTCTCAGAATTGTTACTCTCTGATGTGGCTAATACGAACTCAAGGCATACATCTACAGTTGGCTTGTTTTTTTCTTGTTCTTGTCTTGTTTCTTGGTTAGACTGTTTTGGAAGAAATATACAGAAGGTAAGGATCTAAAATTTTTTCCAGTTTTTCATAAAATTCTTTACACGTTTAGAGACACTAAGTTATAACTACTAATCTGGAAAATTGTTTTTTAAAATAAATAATTGCACATGAATAAATATCAACCCCAAAATTTTTCTGAAGCCAAATATTCCCCTTTAATTTATAAGAACTGATCGTGGTAATGCATATGGTGCTTTGCAATTACTTGTTTGTCAAAGCAAGGCAAAGCCTTATAATAATATGTTATGGATACACTGTCTTTTTTTAGCCAGGCCTGTGATTTCTGATGACAGTAGAGCAAGTCTTTCGTGTTCTTTTCAGTTCCATAGGAACTCTAATCTTTAATTAAACCAAGAGTTTCTGCTCGTTCAATCTCCCTGTTCATGATGAACTTGCATAATGAATCATTATTATTTTTTCATTTTTGTTTGATCCCTTTTTTCCTCAACTTATGTTTTTTTCACCTAAATTTGCCTATTGTCATGAGACCCTGCTGATCTCATGGCTTCTTTCATCTAAAAATCACCTACGTTAGTGATGAAATGGATCATTTTTCAACATAACACAACCTCAAGACAGTGAATGGGCAGTTTTTTAGGCCTGACCCATGCAGGGGCCGTAGCTTGGTATGGTGCTCAAGAGTGATATTTAAAAGATTTAATAGCCAATTCAGCAAAGGCTCTAACCAATCAGAACAGAAAACAAGCCATTAGTACCGGAGGTTCCCTGAGGTGGCAAGCATTAACACTTGAGTTTCTGAATTGATCGTGGCATGTGGGGCTTCCTGAGAGAGGGCGCGCACTAGCTGGGTCGGGGGAGCTCAGAGCCGTGGCCATTTACCGATATGTATGTCCCTCAGTATTTAATAACGGTTAGGGTTTGAGTGTGTGCCCACTGTATTTGACCCCTGGGATATCTCTCCCAAGATCTATTTCTTCCTCTGCTATTTGTAGCGGGTTCATGAGTGATTTAGCACCTAGTTACTTCCAGTGTGGTGTAGGGACCAGCAATGTCATAGCATCACCTGGAGCTCCATAGCAACGCAGAATCTCAGGCCCTGCCTGAGACCTACAGAATCAGAACCTGCATTTTCACAAGATCCCTGGGGGATCCCTGTGTGCATTAGAGTTTGAGAAGCATTGCTTAGCACCTGTGTCCTGGCTGGCCAGGTACTGTCAATGAGTTTCCTCAATAGCTCTTACTCCAGACCACTGATTTAAAGCTCTTCAGAAACATTTAAAAAATACACATGACTAGTCCCGATTCCATGAGAATCAAATTTAATTGGTATGGGATAGGATTCAAGCAATAATAGTATTTTTTAGAACCTCACTTGGTGATTATTTTGTGCAGCCTGTGTTAAGGATAACTGACGTCTTTATCTGATGTAATTGGAGTGGTATAATTTTTTTTCATCTGGGGAAAAAATGAGCAGAACCACATGGTAAATTTATTTATTTTTGCCACTGGGCTTGAACATCAAAGTCGGCTTCAGGCCCCTCTGTTATCAGGAAAATTAAGTAACCAGTACATTTTACTCCTTTGAACAAAAATGTATGTATAAATTGTGGTTTTATGCCTAATTTTTTTAACACAGAAAACTATGAGATATGCAGAAATAATCTGATATAATTTTAGTTAGTCTGATAGTATCAGGAATTAAGACTTTCTCTTGTATAATGTACAACGGTCCTCCTATTTAAGATTTTCTTCACATACCAAGTCAGAGTTCATTCACTGATTCTTCATTTGTTTATTTAAGTTTTCATTCAAAGTATATATATCCGAATCTCTTAAATGTCACCAGTAGCATAACTGGTAAATAAGACCTGATTCAGCATCTAAAGTTGGGTCTTCCCTTTGCTCTCTGCCTCTCTTAGTATGAAAATGTGACCATCTTCTTTTCTGCTCAAGCTGGAAAAGTAGGCTTGGCTAAATATGTACAAAATGTCTTTTTTTCTTTAATTATATAGAGAAATCATTAAATATTAAAGGCAATTCTTAAGTGCCATCAATTTTCTCCAGTTTCCATAGTTATTTCTCCATCAGCTTCCTGAGACATGAGGAACCAGACAACAAGACCCACCCCACCAATCTGTCAGTCACACTCTGCTGCCCAGCTGCGGCAAACATGGACTCTTATTGTCTACAGGGGACAGAGACAAGGGTGTTTTTGACAATATGAAGAGAGGAGTCATCAAAGCAACTTATCAGAGACAATCCACAGTGACCTATCAGCTCTAACCCCACATAAACCTTCTGGGACTATGTATAGTCTGTGGTCCTGAAGTAGTAAGCCATCGTGCGCTTTTCCCACTGATGCCTAAATCATTGCAATTCATTCATTCATATCTGCATGCATTCATTCAACAAACTTTCATTGAGTAACTGTTATATGGGTAGTATTCTGTTGAACTTTGGAGAAACAAAATAAATTAAGAACTGTTTCCTGCTCTCATATTATTTCTAAGCTAGAGGATTGCTTCTAGTAAAACTTCAAATGCATTATATTATTATTAACCATTTTCTGGTCTCTATTTCACCCACTAGGCCAGGAACTCTTTGACGGCAAAAATAGTATCTTATTCATTTATATATATGCAAAATGTTTAGCACAATCCCTAGCATATGCTCATTCAATATTTTGTGGAAACACCTTTGTGAATAAATCTTTAAATACTGGATTCTGAATGATAGAAGAAAACTTCACAGTCTAGTTGTATGTGCTGTTGCATCCCCATCTTTCTAGACAATGAATATAAAAAAGAAGTGATGATTCTAGGCTTCTGCTTATACTTTGATTAATTAGTACCATCAATGGCAGATTGCTGTGTCAGAGCCTTACCAATTAGTAATCACCAGAATCTCAAAATGATAAAAAATGTCTTGATACCAAGTGGATGCCCAGTTCTTTGAAATTCTGAGGGCCATTTTTCTTCCACACAGATATGGAAGTCTATGTTGACATTATGTCACTATAAAAAAGTCAGACCCACCTTGTATGATCTCTTAATCCCTGTGTGGACTGTTTAGAGGGTAATTTGTGGTGATAAAATTCTCATAGGTGGACTGGGGGATCTGGCTGTGTGTCTCTAATACAATACTGATTAATAATTAATTCATGAAGACAGGAAAGGATGAATCGGTAACTCTGTCCCCCAGGAACATCTAGGTCTCTTTCTGACATTCATAAACTGGCCCTGAAACTGCCCCAGATTCCTCCGAAATGACCATGTGGTATGCTCAGCCTCTCTTTCTTTACTTGCCCTTTGCTCATGTTTTTGATTAAACAGTGGTTTCCACAAAAGGCGTCAGCCCTCATTTTAGCTACCGTTTATTGAGATCTTAGTCTTTTGAAGCCACTGAAGCAAGTTGTACCTGTATGATCATACTTAATCCTTAAAATATCTTTGAGAGCTTACCATATAAGTTCCAATTTTGCAAATTGGAAAAAAAAAAAAAAAAAAGGCCCAGAGAATTGCTCTGAATCACCTGGCTACTACTAATTGACAGAACTAGAAATCATTTGGATTTTTCTGATTCCAAAGTTGTTCTGTTACTTACTGCCCATGTGGACAAACTTTATCTTACTTTCTTGCATGTAA
The DNA here is from genome assembly GCA_028533085.1 of Varecia variegata. Taxonomy (NCBI): domain Eukaryota; kingdom Metazoa; phylum Chordata; class Mammalia; order Primates; family Lemuridae; genus Varecia; species Varecia variegata. The sequence goes on along the minus strand of CM052439.1, from coordinate 101,766,463 downwards.
AGGAACACAATGGGTTAGCTCTCATTGAGGAAACTGTCATTTCAGGGTAATTAGCCTCCAAGTTTTTCTTTTCCTTAATTTTGCAGGGGTAATGCAAGAATTACAATCTAGTTAGTCTCTTTGTGGTAGCAGGAAACTCGGTGAATCACACATAACATATATGTTCATTAAATATAATCTGTTGAGTGAAAGGCCATGTGTTTGTGGAAGAGAACCTGCCTAAGAAGTCTGTTGGCATTCTTGGAGGTATTCAGATAGGGATAAATGTCAGCTGTGTGCAACAGAACACACACTGGACCAGGAGGCAGAAAATATGGGCTCTGATCTAGAAGCAAATCATTTATTTCCCTCTCTTTTGCCTCAATGAGAATGAAATAAGAGAATGAGTATGAATGTGCTTTGTAAATTTAAAATACTCTGCAGATTAATTTTTTAGGAGTATTGTTGTATGGGAAGTTATCTAAGCATACAACGTACTGGGTTCTTCTTGAAGCACACCAGATCTCCATTCTGACAACTGGAAACCTGGAGGTCGCGGGATAAGGGTTGTCCTCCACTTCCTTCTCCTTCATTCCATATAGCCAACCCCCCCAAAGTCTGGTCAACTTTACATCCTAAACACCTCAATTCATCCACTTCTCTCCATCTCTACACTAGTACCTAATTCATTCTACCAGCATCTTATACACTGTAGCCAGAGTGAACTTTTCCTAAAGCAGAACTACTTGAATGACCCTTGTTGGATCTTGCAATGCTTTCGCATCATTCTTAGGATATTTCAAAAACACTCACATCACCCGGCAGCCCTGCAGGGCTTCACCCCTGCCAGCCTCCCAAGCCCTGTGCTGTACACTCTCCCTTCAGTACTTGACAGTCCCTGTCCTTGAACATGCCACAATTTCTCCTACCACAAGACCTTCAGCTATGTGGTTCTTTCGCCCTGGAAGGCTCTTCTTGCACATCTTTGCTAGTTAGCTCTTATTTACTCTTCAGATCCCAGCTCCCAGATCCCCCTGTGCCTTGGGGATGCCTCTCTGCCGTGCGGAAGCCATACCCCTCTGCTGTGCACTCATGACACCACTCTCCTGGCTCCACAGCCCTGCGTCTATATGTGAGATTTTTTTTGGCCTGGCATTTATTTCACCTTAAGTATTGGAACTATGTTGGTTATTTTCCTTACCTTTTATTTCCTTGAAAAGGGACTGATAATTGCTCAAATAAATGTTTGTTGGATAACTGAATGAATGTATAAATAAATTTAAGGGATGTATGATCCTATTTCTAAAGGGTCTTTATTTTAGATATGTTGACAAAACACACTCATATATGTAAATAAAAATTAAGCACTTCAATGATAAATGAGTATAGGTCACATTTACTTAGCATTTACTATGTCTCAGCCATCGTGCTAAGCACTTTGAAGGTATCTCATTTAATGTTTTCTACTTACTTTAGAGTCAGGTACTATTATTTTCTAAGTTTATGCCTGTCAGAGATGGGGCCTTGTTGGGTATTCATTGGAAGGATACTGAATCATTCACAAAATTGATAGAAGGCTGGAGAAGGAGGCTGGAAGCGTACGTAGCTGAGTTACTCTGGGGAGCAGAAAAACACAACCAAATTCAGGTCGCAGGAAAGATTAAAAGTGCCACACTTGGCTTTGCTGCCCTAGGACATTGTCTATCCCTGTGGCTGACTTCGCCGCGCTGTTGCCTTTGCTGTGAATGATTTCTGTGGTTGCAGCAAACTCACTCTCCGGGTCCTAGGTCCTGCGGAGCAGGCGCACCTCATTGGTTGATGCTAGGTGGTACGTACGTCTGTGCCCTAGCTGCCAGGGATGCGTAGCAGTCCAGACACGTTCTCCTCCCAAGACTCCAGAAATGGGGGATTCCCCCAAGATTGGAAGGGACTTCTACAATGGGCAGCTAAAATTGCATACATAGTCGGCACTTTGCTATGCCTCCCTGTCTCTTTACTTGTGCCTAATGTGCACAGACACGTGCTGTCGCAGTGCCAGTGTGCAGGTACCCAGTCTGCCAAACAAGCCACACCTCCCTCGTGCTGCTTTCCGAGCGGCAGCAGAGAGCATGCTGTTGGTAACTTCAAAGGCCTCCAACGCCAGAAGAGAACTGGCCAACCTAATTAAGAACCACCAAGGCCTGGGGTTAAGTGGCAAAGGTCTGTTCCTCAGCAGCATGGCACAGTGTGAAAAATAATGACTTGGAGCCAGATGATTCTTACGCATTCCTCCCTGGAGCTGCGCCTGGCTTTCATGCAGACCTCCTGTGTGGAAGGTCGCAGCAGGGAAATAGCCTATTGAGCTGGAGTAATCAAGATCTGCCTTCATGGCAGAATAGAGGCTTTTAAATAAGGCAGTACACAAAAGCAAAGAGGACCCTGAAAAAAAGTTCTAGAGGCAGTTGGGTCCAATTTTGTCTCAAGAGATTCATGCACAGGCCAATTTAATCCTACTGAAGAACAAAAATATTTTCCTATGGCAAGGAAAATAGAGGAGACTGACCCCGGAGAAGCTTCCCTAGAAATGTGTTAAAACTTGAAATGGAGCAAACCAGCTTAAAAATAGTAATCAGTGATCCTCAGGAATAGAACCATACTTTGCAAATCCAGACAGTCTAATAAAGAACTTTCCCAGCTCAGAGATAAAATGAACTGGTTCCGAGCAGAGACTATTTGTCCTTGTTTTCTTGTGTGGGAAAGGGAAATTATCCTTTCTTTCTCCCCAAATTTGCCCCCTTAAAAAGCACAAAAAACAGAACACCACCACTTGGGATCAAGAAAATAACAGCAATAGAAAGTTGTTTACTAACATGTGACTTTCATTGTACTTTAAAAATTTCCTAACTTTCTTGCTTTTCTTTGACAACTGTTTAAGGGAAGACCTTGATTGCACCCAGGATGTGCTACCTAGGGAAACTGGCATCTCTTAAGCTTAGACTTATTTGAATATCCTTTTTTTTTCTCTGTACTTACAGCTCGTCTTTTCCTTCCTTTGGCCAGCTCATCAGCCTTATGCTTTCTATCACGTTGATCTGTTATTCAATAGGCCCTTGGTACACAGCGTAGTAGCTGAGAGGAAAATAATAATACTTACTGAGCATGTATCTGATTCACTTTTCCCCACCACACTAAGAGGCAATTGCCACCCTTATATCTAATTTAGAAATGAAGAACTTGAGGAGCAGAGATGTAGATGACTCGGTTTATGTATTAATAGTTTCTTGAAGCAACTTGACTCCGGTGGTGGATGCTAAACATTCTGAGAGAATATTCAGGGAGGGTGTCTGCCACTCCTGCCTGCCACTTTCACGTCGGTCCTGGAGAAACTTCTGGGTCTGGGTGAGCCGATGCTTAGAATGAGAAACGACTCCCTCCAGTCCCAGCAACCCTGGCCCTGTGCCTGTTTGAGTGTAAGTGACTATGTGTGCAGTATAAGGGTTCTTAGCCGGGAATTGGAGGCCCAGCCTTAGTCCCAGCCCTGATTCACTATTGATACGAACTTGAGCAAACTGAATAATCATTGTGGTTTGCAATTTTCTTATCTACAAGGAAGGGGTAAGGGGACTAATACTGTTATGAGGAATACTGACAAAATATTTAATATAAAGCACTCAGAAGATGAAAACAAATATAAAGAGAGACCTATAAATGATGTGATGAGAGTAAGTGTTACAGAAAACATGATGACTGCCTTTGAATGTTTGAAAGGAGAAAAGGGATTAAAAGTTCTTCATGTTTCTTTAGAGGGAAAAATGTATATGGTTGGTAGAAAATCTACAAAAGCAGATTTGAGCTCAATACAATAACTTTCAAAAGATTAGGGTTGTTCAGACATGAAGTTGAAGGTCTCAAAATGCAGAGACTTTTCTAATCCTGGAAATGATCTTTTGTAAATATTATATATTTATTCATAAATGTTATATTTATCTTTCATAAATATTATAAAATGATGAATTCCTACAATGGTTAAAACATTCAGCTAAATCAGTGGTTTTCAACTGGGGTGATTTTGTCCTGCAGGGGACATCTGGCAATGCTTGAAAACATTTTTAGTTGTCACAACTTGGGGGCGGGTGGGCTGCTATTGACATTTCTGGGTGGAGTCTGTGGGTGCTGCTACTCAGCATCCTACATGACAGTCTCCACAACAAAGAATTTTGAAGAATTATCAGTCTAAGATATAAGTAGTATCAAGGTTGAAAAGCCCTGAACTAGATAAATTCCAAAGCCACTTCCAAAAATTGGATCCAATGATATTACATTTTCCACAAGGTTTTCACAGATGAATGCTTTAATATCATCTTTTACATCTAAAAAATTTAAGAAATCTTAAGAAAAACTTAAATTTTTAAATTTAGCTGTCTTTTGCCTGCTGATACCAGTTCTGTCCACATTCAAAGTTTTCAAAAAATGACTTGATTAAATCTTAAACATCTTTTGTAACTGTTATGTTACTGCATGATTTAAGGCCCATAAAAATAATGATTGAACTGTCTTTATTATTTTCTGATTTAAGTTCTCTTTTAGTTTTGGAATCTATTGCTCAACTACATTTCACAGATATATTTTTTTTTTTTTCTTAATGAGACAGGATCTTGTTCTGTCACCCGGACCAGAGTGCAGTGGCATCATCATAGCTTACTGCAACCTCCAACTCCTGGGCTCAAGCAACCCTCCTGCCTCAGCCTCCCGAGTAGCTGGGACTACAGGTGTGCACCATGACACCTGGCTAATTTTTCTATTTTTAGTAGAGACAGGTCTTGCTCTTGCTCAGGCGGGTCTGGAACTCCTGAGGTCAAGCCATCCTCGTGCCTCGCCTCTGCCTCCCAAAATGGTAGGATTAACAGGCATGAGCCACTGTGCCTGGCCAGCATTTTTTTTTTTCACAGTCTCTGGACTTTTTTTCTCCCATTGTCTTCGTATTTATCATGCATAATGATTACCCTCTGGAGTGCATCCTATCACAGTCATTCATTAATCTTCACACCATTGTATGGAAATGATATGGTGAGTATTGTGGAGATGGTTCTAGGCTAGGAGCAGGAGACCTGGCTCTGTGGCTGACTGGTATGACCTTGGGCAAGTCACTCAAGATTTATGCCTACAGCTTCCTTATTTATAAAATGTCAGCATAGGCCATTCACACCTCAGGCCCCTTCTAGCACTAAGTTTATAGGGAACAGAAAGGAAAACATTTAGCAAACCTTTACAACATACAGAGTAGGGTGCAAGACACTTCATGTGCATAATCTTTTAATCCTTACAACAAACCTGTGAGATTGGTATCATTACACCCACTTTTAATTAATGAGGAAGCATGCTCAAAGGGATTACGCCAGTTGCCCTATTGCAAGGAGCTAAATAGTGTTGAGCTTTGATCTAAATGAAAGACAGTTCAAGCATTATCTCATCTAGAAAATCTTCCTTGATCCCTTATTCTGACCTGAATTCCCATTCTGGTGCTGTTACAGCATTTAACGCATTAAATTGAAATTAACTGTAAACAGTCTGATAGTCCTGAGAATGCGATTTCCTCTGGGGTAGTGACCATGCTTTATTCCTTTTTGTGGCTCTAGCAGAAAAACAGTGATTAGTGCATAGTAGGCATACTAATGTTTTTGAACTGAATGAAACTCATGATGTCATTTTCCGACTTAATGTTGACTGAGATGAACATTACCAGTGCAACAGACCATGATGATCCTATTAATATATTTTTAACATTTCCTGCTCTGAAGTCAATATTTGCTTTTTTAAAAATATGTGTTATTTAGGTGCTTGTCCTTCCCTTCTCCTAAATCAGCTTTTTCTCCATTCACTTTTTGTATTCTCTTCTTCATGTTAAATGTTGCTGGCAGGTGTTTCTCATTTCTCTCACATAGTTATTTTTGTGTCCTTTTAATAGACAAGCAAGCTTGTTCCCATTGGGATAGGAAGGCAAATTTGGCTCCCAGAAGGCCCTACCCTACCAGGTTTCTTGTGCCTGTGGGTATCTTCATTGCTGCATCTGTTACCTTTCCTTCCTAGCTTTCTCTTTATGCTTAAAAATCTTTCAGAAAAGAAGCTACATGTGATGTCTAGCTAGTCAATTTACACTAGAGCTGGGTCCACTGCTTAACTGCAGAGGTTGTCTCTGTGGGTCAAAACTTCAGCTTCCTTTCCATGATTTTCTTCTTAATTTAAAGACAGGGATTTAACATAAAGAAAAACTGACCTTCAAGCCCAGGTAGGTGACATAGCTGTTGCTGCACACACAGGCTGAAAGATCATATTGCTGTTTTCCTGAGTCTCAAACAATGAAAGCACCATTCTGGGGATTACCTTTCTAGATGGTATTTTAAGTAGCAGTCATTGAACAAAGAAAATCAGACTGATAGACTTTTATAACAGGAGAAAATAAGACCCAGGGTATCTATAATCCAGTCACTGAGAGAGTCTTTATTCCCAGGATGCTGCCTGATCTTTTTCAACTCTTCTAGGTGGGTCACAATGAGCTTAATTAATTTTATAAACAATGTTCAACCTCTGACCAGAAACAAAATGACCTCCTAGGGCTCTTCTTTTTCACTAATTTGAATTTTAATAAATCAGAAAAAGGGATGCTTTTCTGTAGTAAAATACATAGTTCAAGGGGAAAATCATACCCCCATACCCACATAGATAATAAACAATCACAGAGAATCTGGAAGGCTACTTATCTCAGGAAAAGGAGAGCAAGGGGATTTTGACTGTACTTCTCGGGTCTATTTAACTTCGCAACAACTTGAGTGATGACTGACTAAAGCAAGGTGGCCTTGTGAGATCTTGAGTTCCCTGTTACTGAAGGAATTCAAAAAAGTCCCACAGTACAGGAGTCCATGATATTGTAAAGGGAACACAACATCAGATGGGGTGTTGAATTAAATAACCCCCAGCTTCCTTTTAGCCCCAGGGTTTGATAAGGCCCAAATACTAAGCATAAATCTATCAATTTTAGCTAAAGCCAAGAGGATCCTGGATGAGTGTACAATTACTTTTGCCTATTGTTATAATTTCCCCTGCAGGCTATGCTATATCTGCTTCAGCACTCATACTAGGGCCCCAGCTCTCCCACACTACAGGCACCAACACAGCTGCTGGGCGCGAGTGGAAATATTCAGTTACTGATAAGACACATTAGCTGTTTTCAAACATGGTGATTCACCTTTGGTGATAACTATTTTGGCTCATCTTAATATTTTGGAATATTCTTAAAATAATATTTCAGTTCCCTCAAATATGTTCTTACCATGCTTTTCATCTAAGACATTGGTCCATTTTGAGAAAACAGCTAATATTTTATTATCAAGTTGCAAATTTCTATTTATGGTCTATAATACTAATAGCCTCACTGAATAATAGCAAATGCTTTATTCAAAGAAACAGTCACCCTAAATACAACACACACTTTTTGTGATTATTTATTTGCTCTTTTAACACGATCTTTGATTCATGTTGGTCTGACTCAGTATCTGTTTAAATTGTTTGTTTACTTGTTTAGAAAAGTCAGGAGTTCAACTCTGCTTTTTAAGGTGCATAATGTGATTTTTGTTCTAATCTGAAAGAGTCAAAACAAAACATTGTAAAAAATTGGCAGATTTGTAAAAATTAGTTGATATGTGGGAAATAGATGTACTTCAATCCTCATTTATTTAGCTTTAGTGTTCAAATTTATCAAAAATGAAAAAGAATGTGATAAAGTGTATGGACAAAATTACACATTTGACTGTCCCTGCAGACATGATGTCATTCTAAGGCCTCCTTCAATAATGACATCGAGTTAGCATTAGCACAGCTCTCAGTACTGACCTGGACTGGAGCATTCTGGGAAATGGAGCACTACCTACCTGCTTGTTCAATATCCCTGGAATCCTCAGTTCCATTCACCCTGGAGACCCCATATGCTACTGCTCTGTTTTAGTTTTCACTGCACCATTGTTTTGAAATATTCAGCCACAGGATCGCAGGCCATATGTGAAGTAGAGAAAGAATTTATTATTCAGTTCGTCAGTCCCTATATTTAAAGGGTTTATAGCATGTCGGGAATTCTGGCAACAGCCTCTCGTATAATTAGTTGCCTCATCCTTCAGAGCTAATGGGATGAGTTTGAGGCCAGAGTGAGGTTGTTTATGAGAAATATGTCCTCCCCTGGTGCTCCATCAGAAGCTGTCCCTTTCATCAGGGTAATTGTCAGGGTAATTTTTGTCAGGTCTTTCATAAAAAGGGAAAATATTAAGAGTGATGTGGAAGAACCAACCAGAGCCTAATCAGCTTAGGGTATATTGAATACATTTCTCTCATTTTTATTGTTGGGAGGAGGGAGGGAGGAGACAGGCAAGTGAGAATGAGAAGAACTTAAACATAATTTTAGCCTAATTTCTTTTAAAAATGTTCAATAAATTAATACTGGTAATATGATAATTGGGAATTTTACATAACTAAGTGACTTATGAGTTTTCTAATCCTATTGTCCAAGGCAAAATCTGATTTTGGATAAGCATCCTTGCTTTTTTTCTTCCAAAACAGGCTCACCTCATTCTTAGAGGCCACTGTTTATAATATAGTTGAAACAATCTTATGCAGCTGATTGCTTAAATTAAGCTCAACTTTTTCTTTAGGTCTCTTTTGTGATTCCTCTTTGATAGTAAATATAATCAGAACTTGAAAGGGTAGCCCAAGGAAGAGAGAAAATTATCTAGGAATGTGTACAGTGTAAACTAGGGAAGTCATCAGACATCAGTCAATTAACTTTGAGATACAAAATAGAGAGGTCAAAATTGCTTCCTCCTGTGGTTGGTCCTAAACTAAACACAAATCTCTCTCTAACAATGTTGGATTGTTTGAAAATGTTATTGAAAAGTCCACTTTATAAATTGAAGGTTTTACATTCACAGTTGAGCTTTGTCCTCCTCTTGCATTTTCAATCTTTGCAGTGGTACCCATCCCTTTCCTCAACTCCCCCTTGCCTAAGTGCCTGATATCTGTGTTTCCTTATAAACCTCCTTTTGTCTTCCCTCTAGTGAGAAAAAAACAAAAAACAAAAAACAACTCTTGTTTTCTTCTCAGTGATTCTCTGGTTTCCTCAAAAGAACCCACCACATCTGGCTGTACCTTGGCTCTGGAGAGCTGGAGATCCCACCTCATCTCTCTGTGTCCTCTTTGGCTTAGAATCTCTTCCTCTGCCCTGGACCATGGTTAAATGTGCTTCCTGAGAGGACTGTTGCCTTCTGCTCCAGGGAGGACACAGCCAGGAGCCTGGAACTCCTGCCATCAGAGCAGGGCTGTGCTGTTGAGCTCGGGCTCTGTCCTCATGTGGAAAGGTGCAGCACAAAACCCCACCTGATGAACTCATTAACAATGGCTTGTACTCAGTGGTGTTCTTTTCTCTCCTGCAAATGACTCTTTGTGGAATCAGTAGTCCTTGTCTCTTCGGACCTCGTTGTGTGTGGCTGTGTGTGTACTTCTCTGTGGCTGTGCGTGCACCTGTCCATGGTTGTGTGCGCCCCTCAGGGTTATAACATTTTTATTTCTCTGTACTGAGGACTTACCTTTGATATTTTCAGGGCTCCAAAGATAGTCACTAGCTTACTGACTTCTTACATAGAACAGGTATAGTTCATATGTGCATTCTTCCTGATTCGTAGACTTTATGGGTTGTAGGCATCAACCTGAATCACATGAATTTTGCATTTTTCTCTAGACCAGTACAACTAAAAATGTGGTCTGTGTATAGATTCTGACTGCCAGCTGGGTATCACTATTTAATAGTAGGCTGAGAAGCTTACATCTGAATGTAAAACAGCGCACTGCTTCTTTCAGCCAAAAAGTTTTGCTATTAAAAAATTATCAGTTGAAGTGAATAAAATAAGACATTCAGTAGTCCTCTTTTATCCCCAGTTTTCCTTTCTGTGGTTTCAGTTACCTGCAGCCAACTGCAGTCCAAAAATACTAAATGGAGAAATCCAGAAATAAATAATTCATGAGTCTTAAATGAAGCACTGTTCTGAGTAGTGTGATGAAGTCTCGCCTGCTCCATCCTGCTCTGGCCCACTCCATCCCTCCCTGGACGTGAATCATCCCTGTGTCCAGCGTATCCTCGCTGTATATACTACCCGCCCCCTAGTCGCTTAGTAACTCTCCTGTTAGCAGATTGACTGTCACATGTAGTATATACAGGGCTTGGTATTATCTGAGGCTCAGGCATCCACTGGAGGTCTGGAAATGTATCCCTTGTGGATAAGGGCTGACTGCTGCAGTTGACTTACATTTCAGCATAAGCTCCTGATATCATCAGGGATCGGTAACAGTTGTGGAGCCAGCAGTTTGTGTAGCACTGTTGTGGACACTTTTCTGTCAGAGAAATTTTCTTCTATCTTAAAAATCATTTATCTTTTAAAGGAGGTTGGGCAAGTACTCTCACTTCTGCTGCTTAGCTCTCCTCATCCCCACGACATGCTTTGCCAGCTTTTCAGGTACATAGGACCGTCTATAAGGGCATAAGGTCTTATCTATGAAACTATTGGACATCCTCAGAAAATCCTCACTATATCCCCCTGAGGCATGAAACTGTTGGACGTTCTCAAAAAATTCTCATTATATTCCTCTTGAATTGGCAATTTAAATTTAATATTTTTAACACTATTAAATGCCTTGAATGAGTTAAAAAATGAAAACTTAAGATTTTATATATAAAACAACTGGTACTATTAATAAGTCCATATGTTCCCTTTTCTTTCCTATTCTAAAAATATTATCAAGTAATTACTTCATTATAAGTATCTTAAAACTCAGTATGGAATTGTAATTGTAATTTGAGTCTATAAATGACTGAAATATATAAAGTTTATTATTGTTGAGAACATATCCTGATTAAAAAAACACCTGAGTTAGGATTGACTCAAGATTAAGATAAATCTATTTAACATCTAAAGTGATTAAAAGGAAAACAGACTTTGTGGATTACGACTACATTAAATATAAACTAGAATATGCACATATATTTATGATGCTTTGAAATCTCTGTATCTGTTCTTGTTTTCAATATCTTGCCATCTTGAATTTTATAACAAGATAATAATATGACTAAGATTTATATATGTCCAGGCAGGCAGTCAGCCACATAAAAATTTATTATTCTGAGCTAAATAAATGAAAATGCAAAGAGAATTATTCTTTAGTTTATTTCTCTGTGAAATATGAAAACCTGGTAATATATTAAGCATATAAATACATTACTATGGGTTGTTATTAAATTTATCATTTTTAAGTGAGTGCATCTCTTTGTACTCCTAAGTCAGATCAGTGACTCTGCACTTTGATTTGCATCATTCTTTGTGAGAGATAAAATGGGATTTATCATCTGCTTGTTTCCTGCTCAATCTTTCTTTTTCTGCATTGCATAATCCACTTAAGAACACTGTCAGAATAGGATCCTTGAGACTAATTTGGGTTGCTAGCAGAAGTCTGTCTGTATAATCTTCAGCTATCTAAGACCATGTCAAATCTGACTTCAGGTGGATGCAAATGACCCACTTTCTCTCACACTGACCCTGCACAGTGTGCCTACTGTGGGCAATATTGATTATTGAGGTTGAAAGAAAGGCCACAGAGCTTCATAGCTAACATTAAACAGAAAACTTTCCTGTCCTCTACTCTCACTCTTATTTTCACAGCCTTCACTACTGTCAGGAACCTTGAGGATTTCCAGAGAAGACCCCTGCAATGTTCATTCAAGGTAACAAGAGTACAGAATATAATCATTTCCTTCTTCAAAATAACCTCATGGCCAGACCTTTCTCATCCTTCAGGACTAGCTTGTATGTCATTTTTTCTCCCAGATATTCTTTCTCTCTCTCTTTTTTTTTTTCTCTACCACTGTCACTGATTATTTCCTTCAAACTACTTGCTAAAATGATTGCTTTTGTTTATGTATTTGCTTATTGTAAGTCCCTCTCTGAACAATATAAACACCATGAGGACAGTGAGCATGTCTCTTTTTCTTTTTAAACCTCAGGGCCTAGCAGTGTCTGGCATAGATTAGATATTCTAATAACTTTGAAAATTGATGACAGACTGAATGAATGAATAAATTCCACCTGTATAAGGTTGTCCTTTCGGTAACTCAGTTTTCTTAGGAAAGGTGTCAGATCATTTAAAAAGATGGCTAAATGGGAAAGGGAAGTGCATTTTGAAGATCTTTGTATTAACCTTAACACAGGATATAATAGCAAGAATTGCATTCCCTTCCTCTTTTACCAAGTAATATTGAACTGGAAGTTAGTTTCAAATGTGTCTCTGAATTGTTATATCAATAATTTTAGTTTTTGGTATTTGCTAAGTGAGGGGTATCTGATCATCCAGAAGCAAAAAATAAATGCTCTCCCTACCTCCATCATAAGCAAACAGGACAGTTTTAAGACAGTCCTAAGTCTGTTTACAAAGGATGTTTTGTCTTTCAGCATTCATAATTTTTTAAAAAACTGAATATGAGTTTTTGTTCAAAGATATGGGGCAAGTCATACAGTAAGGTTTTTATTTGAATTAAATGGGAATGATATGTTTGTATCTTTAAGTGAAATTGAATGTTTAGTCAATTTCATCTTCAGTGTTATCAACTACAAATCTCCCTTAAAGATCATACAGAAAAAAGAAACAAAAATTAAGATCTCAAATGGGGAAAATATAATTTTCTGAATTAAATTATAAAAAATAAAATATCCCAAAATTTTGTCCCTTTTAGTTAATCTTATAGGTAATACAATCAAGAGGCAGTAGACCTTTTTTTGAGAATAATACAGCCTTAGGTCATTGATTATTTCAAAATACTATGTGGAACCCTCAACAATAGGCAGTCCTAGAACTTGGTTCAACATTTGTTTTAAGTTTCATCTGCTTCCTGATGCCACTTAGGAAAAGCAGTGAGTGGAAGAAGCTATGAGGTGGCATGGAAAGCAAAGACCAAGGTAGAATTCATATTGAATCAAAGTGGCCTTGCAGATTGATGCTGGCTGGGATCCATTGTAATGATGTTTTAGATGACTAATGTTTCAAAACTTAGGTAGATGTATTGGTAAAATAGTTATGACACATTCCAAATTGATCTATAGATTTGACAGAATTCCAAATATTCCAGCCAGGTTTTTTTTTTTTTTTTTGGTACAAATTAAGAATCTGATTTTAAAATATATGTGAAAAACCACCAAGGAATATTTACTAGAATATGTAAAACAACCTTGAAAAAGAAGAACAAGGTTTGAGGACTAATACTACTTTAATTCAAGAAATCATAAAATCACAGTTATCAAGAAGATGTGGTACTAATATAAAGAAGGACACATAGATGAATAACAGAATGGAGACTTCGGAAGTAGACCCACACTGATGTGGTCAACTTTTAATGAAGATATTGAAGTAATCCAATGTAGAAAGAAAAGTATTTTCAACAGATGGTGCTAGAACAACTAGATATGAATATGAAAATAAATGAGCCTTAACCCGTACCTCTCCTTAAACAAAACATTAATTGGAAATGGATCAATTAATTAGATAGTTCTAAACAAAACAGTGAAAAATATAAAACCAGAATAAGAAAATATCTTTATGAATCATAAGTAAAATTTCTTAGAATAAGAAAGCAATAAGTATAAAAGAAAAATTTGATAAATTAGAATCTATCAAAATTTAAAGCTTCTGCTTATCAAAATGAACAATTTAGAAAATGAATTGGTAACCTGTAGACTAGATGAAAATATTTGTAAAACATACCATGCTGAAAATGACTGAAGTTCAGGATATATTAAAAATTAGGATATATTAAAAATGCCTAAAATTCAACAATAGGAGGATAAACAACACAATAAAAAATGGACAAAAGAGTTGAACAGACATTTTACCAAGGAATGTGTACAGATGGCTAATAAACATGTGAAAACATTAATCTTCATTAATCTTCACTAATTTTCAGGGAAATGCAAATTAAAACCACAAGGAAATACTGTTACCTATCCACCAAAGTAGATAGAATACAAAGACTGACCACATCAAATATTGGAATGAATGTGAAGCAAGTGGAATCTCATGATATTGATGTGAGTGTAAAATTATACAACCACTTTTCAAAATGATCTGGCAGCATCCTAAAAGCTAAGTATACATCTACCTTATCACCTAACAATTCTACTCTTAAGTGTTTTTCCAAGAGAAAGGAAATTGCATATCCACAAAACAATTTCTACAAGAATGTTCATAGCAGCTCTATTCATAACAGCCAAAATCTGTATATAGCTTAGGGGTTCATCATGGGAGAATAGATAAACAAAGTTGGTACATTCATACAACGGAACACGGCTCAGCAATAAAGAAAAGTGAACTACTGATACAGAGAAAAATCTGGATGCAGAAAAAAAAATCTGACTGAATCTCAGAGACATGCTGAGAGAAAGCCTTACAGAAAAGGGAACACACTGTATGGTTCCATTTATATGAAGTTCTGTGATAGGCCCAACCAATCTTGGTGAAAAAAGAATCAGAACTGGGCTTGCCTCTGGTGGGGGTTTGGAGAGAGAGGCAGAGGTTTACTGGGAAGAGGCCTGAGGGAAGCTTTGGGGATGATGGTAATGATCTGTATTTTGGTAAGAGTGTGGGCTATTTAGGTGCATGTCTTCATCAAAGCTTATCAAGTGGTCTGCTTATAATTTATTACAATGAAATATTCAAATCTTACCTAAAGCAAATAAACAAAAACTTAAAATGTACACCAGAGGTTAGCTTCCTGTAAAATAGCATTTCTTAATCTAGGCCTTAGATGAGCTTCAGTATAGCTATAAAACTTTCACCATTATATGTAAACTTTGGAAAACATCACAATTAAGAAAGACTATTAAATTTCTGAGAACTCTTTGCTAACCTCCCTTGTCATTTGGAAAGGAGGATTCAGAGTCAAGTTCTCAAGTGAAACTCCATCCTTTGTGACCTCCTACACAAATTTTAAGCAACACCATTATAGAATTATCTTTCAGATTAATAAAGTGCTTCATAAATTTGTTTTGATTATAAAGTGCAATTAAAATTTAAATAGGGATTTATTCAAATATTTTTTGGTATCATACTTCAGGTTTCCTTTTTAATCCAATTTGCAGTAATGATTTACCCATCAATAATTAATGGATAGCCATTCTGAAACATTTCCCAATATCAATTCTAAAGGTGGTGGTACTAAATAGATATATTTTGATGTCTATTCTGCAAGCTAGAAGACAGAGATAATATTATAATTATGTATAGATAATGCTCAAAGATTCAAAAATTGAGCTACTCAAGGTCAATATCAAAACAGGGATTAGACACCTAGGCTGATGTTATTGCTTGTTGGAATGTTTTTATGAAGTTATATTGACCACCCATTGTCATTTGTTAATTATTAATTTTATTTTGAGCTCTGACTCTAATGATAGTTGCTATAATAAATTACTTTGTTCACAGAAGATCAAGTGTGTATATATACTTCATATACATACTGAGTTTAGAAAGAATCATTAAGGCTGCAATTAGTATTTAATAATGATTTCCATAAAATAGTTTCCAACTACTAAAACTTGTTAAAAATTGTGATGTTTTATAATTAAGAAAGACTATTAGATTTGTGAGAACTCTGACAACCTCACTTGCCAATTTGTATCTAATTGTTCCTGGTCTTTTGAGACCCACTGATATACTTACTAGAGTAATTGCATTTAAGAATTCAAAGACATGCCATTTGGTTTTGAAATGTAGGTGACAAATCTGTGATCTCACATTAGTCAAAAAGAGAAAAAAATTACACAAGCAATTAGAGCAAGAAAACTTAATAACTAATCAAATCATAAACTATTCTTTCTATATTTCATAACATAGATGTGATTGATATAGTGAGCAATAAAATTGTGATCTCAGAGAATGCAAGGAAAAAATGATACCTGTGTCTATTATTTGAAATGGTTACAAGTATGAAATGTTTGGTTACAGTAAACTATAATATGTTTAATAATAGCCTGTGACTGTATATCTTGCTACAAATCTGATCAATGTTCATATGCTATATTGCTTTTGATAAAGGGCAAATTTAGGTAGGTTCCATATTCCATTTCACATTGTATTAAAACCATGACTATCAATTTCAGTAGAGTGCCACATTTGATCTTAATAGTAACATGATTTTAAAGGTCAGCTTTAGCTATGCCCATAAAAATGTTATGGAACAAGAAATGGTTTGACTAAGTTAGATTTTCATTTGATTTTTTTTAAAAGTAAAACTTCTAATCATGTAAAAATACATCACTCTGTTCCTATTTTGTTTTGTGACTAGCTGAATTATTTGCTTATGAAATTCCAATTGCCTTCAACAGCTACTTTATATAAGAGTTGTGAAATGATTATCATGTGAGTGATTCGTTATTTGTTATGAATGGTTATTGAATAAGCATAATACATTCACAAAATGGCTTGGGTACTGGAGTAAAAGTCCTCAGGAAATGAGTCTAATTAATGGTCACTGAGATCCAATGGTGACAAGTTCCCCTGGCTCTGTACCCTCACAGCCTCTTCCACAAAATTCTGATGGTGCCATGAAAAAATTGTGTCTTGCCTGTCTACTTTGCAAAGTAGGAAATGTGAATTAACTGGCGTGCAGAGATAATGTGTGCACAGTGCATGCTTAGGCCAAGGAAACCAAGTGGCAAACTGGCATGATCACTTCTAATAGTAATGATAATTCTGACCCACAAAAGTGTAAGTAAGTGTCACTTAAACTGGGGTCAGTGAATTAGCTATCAATATCATTTACCATGAGGAAAACTATATTGCTTGGTTCTTCTTTTCAAGACACATTGAAATTTCATGGTAAAAACTTGAACTGGCAACACAAATTTCTTTGAAATAAATCATCATCAGAAGGCAGCAGTTTATTTCTAGCTTAAGTCATCTATTTTATATTTTTAGTAGGGTCACATTAGCGCATTATAAAAGTACTCTAGGCAGAAAGAAGAAAGCTGGAATTCTTAAAGAATTTTTGTCATTTTTTAATGTTTCTTTTTATTTTAGATTAATGGGTAGTTTAGGAGCCTGTACAAAGCAATTTCAAAGGTATTACTGGTATACATGCATTTTAGCAGCTGAGATATGGGAAAAATGAACATTTCCAGAGAGCATTCTATTGCTATAATGAAACTTAGAACTCCTCTGTAATCCAATTATCAGCATAAAATTTTTCACTCTCATTGGCAAACTGATTTCTCTAATTTTTATCTTCCAACTAGGGATATTTTTATACAATTGGTCTTTATATCTGCTGTAGTTATAGCAATGCTGTGCCCAGATGCCATCTGGAGAAAATGCCTAACTGTGTTTTATCCCTCCATTACCACTTATTTCTTCTCTTTAAATTAGATATGGAATGGAATTGGGAGGTATCTCAGCTACTGTTTGAAGTCAAAATCTATTTGGACAGTCATTCTGTTCTTTTTGGCGTAGGTTAATTCATTAGGTTCTTATCTTGGGAGGACTAGAGATTAGCTCTGTAAGAATAGAAAATAGGACAGGTAAGTTTTAATGGTAGAGTAACTGATCCACTTGCAATCACTATTGTGATGAGAAGAAGACTCTGTGATATCACATAAGGCAAGATGTCAGAGTTTGGCCTTACTCTCATCATGTATGTGTGGTATACGTGTGTGTGTGTGTGTGTGTGTGTGTGTATAGTGGTGGGAGTATGGTGTGGGTTGAGTGGGCTAATAATAGGCAGCTTAGCCTAGAATTGTTAGTCAAAAGCAAGGTCAAGGTGAGTGAATAAGATGTTCAGTAGTAGATTGTGGTGTAGTTGAAAGCACAGATCATGGCCTTTGTTGATGTGTTCATTTATTTATTAATTCAACCAACTTCTATTGAATATTTACCATAAATCATCTGCGTGCTAGACATTTGTAATAGAAAGATGAGTACATAATTTTTTTTTAAAAAGACACTTCTAGTGGTAAAGATGAGTTTGAACACTTGCGTTTCATACATTACATTCTGGTGATGCTGTCATAGCAGTGCCTACAAGGTGCTTTCAGAACACAAGGGGCGGACACCAGGCCTAAACTGGAGACTCACAGAGATTATTCTAAAAGAGATGATTATAGTTGTTCTTAAATCCAGAAGTAACAGCGTATGTCCAAAGAATGCATGCCAAACGTAAGGACCTAGAAGTAACACAGAAGGCCACAGGTAAAGTGGTGGGGAGAGGTAGTAAGAGATGCAACTTGAGGAGTGAACAGGGCTGGACCACACAAGGCCTTGCATGTCCAACTGAAGATCAATATTCTGAAGTTTAGGACATTTGCTGAGAGAATTTATTTAGCTAAGGCCAGATTTGTGTTTCAGAAAGGTCCTTCTAGCTGCAAGATAAAGGATTGGACTGGAATAGGACTGGAGATAGGGGCCAGGTAGAAAGTTGCTTTCACAATCCAAACAAGAACTGAGTAGCAGTGGTGATGGAGACAACAGAATGAGCTCAGGGAATGTTGCCGGGGGGAATCGATAGCAGTTGCTGATTAATGGGATGTGGAGGATAAGATACAGAGGGAAGTGAAGGATAATGCTCAGATTTCTCTCTTGCAGAAACTGGGGATACAAGAAGCTTGGGGTATGGGTGGGAAAGACAGTGCTCTATTGTGGTAGGCCTTGTTAGAATTCTGAAAAACATGCTTACAAAAGCCAGTCCCCCCAGTATGGAAGTCTGATTATCTGAAGAGATTCATTTAAAAGGATAATACTAAAAATACAAAAAAGGCATCCAATAGAACATTTTACAGACAGGCCACTGGCTCACATATACACTGTCTTTCCTTCCTGTCTTTTCTCTCTTTCTTTGTCTTTATCAAAGGACAGACCTGTTGAAGGGCATAGAAAGGAAAGGCTATGAAGGAGGACTGGACAGGGCGTAGCTGAAAAATAGGCAGCTACTCAGTAAAGGGGGAAGGAGCAGTGGTTTTGCTCTCAAGAGAACAGCATTCTGATCCAAGTGCTGCCAAATATTTACTTTATGGCTTTGGCTAACTTGACATTTCTATATTCACTTTAACTGTAAATCAGTGTTGGCCTAATGCTCTCTGTGAATCCTTCTAGGTCTACTATTTTCAGATTATGGGTTGGAGGAGTAGAATAAGTGAAAAAGTCTAATGGAACCAGGAAGCAGGCAAAGATCCCCTGAACTAGAGCTATGTCATGTGCTTCTAATACTTAAAAATGTCAAAAACAAAATATGGTAATCATTTAATGACAACTTTGTCTATTAAACTGGCTAAGAAGGGAGAGTGTTTGAGAGCCAGGGTATTGAGCACAGGAATGATGGGATGGTGGAGGAAGTAGGGACAATTGCCAGGTAACAATTGTTAGCTTAATAGTTTTACCCACTTAGTGAGGCTCAGAGTCTTTGGTGTGATTAAACCCTTCGAAGTGGAAGTTCCAACTTTGTAGATGCTGGGAAACTACCTCACAATATATCCCTTAGTTATTTCCCATCATGTAAAATACAAATTTGCTCTAATTCAGATTTTTTCCAAGTGACTTACACCAGCATAATTCTGTTTCAATGAGGATACATTTTTTGGTTACAAGTAGAAAGAAAAGCCAAAATAACAGTAGTTTAAACAAGACAGAAGGACCCTGAGTTGTTGAGTGCACTGTGGGGCACAATTAGCACACTAACCCTGAACCCTATATTTCTCTCATGCTAAAATTAGAAAGTCAATGTCTCATTTTGCTCTGATGTGCACAGATGACTGCTCTAGCTGCAGCCATCCTGTTCACAGATCAGTTAGCAGAATCAAGGAAAGGGTGAGGAGAGGATACCCTCTTCCCTGAATGGCACCATCCGGACATTGCACACATTGCTTCCACACTATTGCCACTTCCCCCTTGTTGACCAGAACTTAGTCACACAGCAAAACCCAGCTCTAAAGGAGATTGGACAATATAGTCATTATTGGAGTAGTCATAGTCTGCTAAAATATTTGGATTCTATTAATGAAGGAAAAAGAGAAGAAAGGTAGTAGGGGCAACTAGTAATCTCTTCCATACTAGTCAAAACTTTAAATTGCATTGGAGCCACTGGGTATGCATATATTACCAATTAAGTATGATTCTTGCTTAAAGTTCTTTTAAAATCATTTTTCTAAGGGTACCAGTATAGTACGTATGACTTTTAAGTCAAAATATATAGTAACTTTTAAAGAAAGCAATGAAGGGAAGAACTAATTGATCATAAAAATAAAAAAAAAAACTATTGTTATCAAGTTTTCTTTTGAAATATATTTGAAAGTTCTATAACATTATTGCAGACCTTGAAGTTTATATTCAGTTAATCCCTGTGTTTGACATATTGACTTATAGGTTTTCTAAACCCTAAATTCACCCAAAGAGGACTCAGCTTTGCAATGTATTTAGAATCATCTAAGTTTCTTTTCCAAAACAAAGTCTTAGTAAAAAAATATTAATCACTTCCAAATTAAGATGTTTGTTCAATCCCAGATGACACACATGCTTCCTATATGAACAAAAATAGATTTAGACACATTGGCTGCTACAAATGATAGTTTTGGTGTTCTTGCTTAATTTTCCTAAGAAATCATATTATATGTTCAATGAGTAAGATTCCCAATTCTTTATATTGTCATTTTGTTGTTGTTAATTTTAATACCACTGCCTTAACTAGAAAGTGAGTATTAAAAGGTATTATATTTGTCCATGTTGCTATATTGACTCTGAAATAAGTTTATGGCATTCAATTTTACTTTCAGAGAAATTGTCTTTTTTTTTTTATTTTGGGATATTATGAGGGTACAAACGTTTTGATTACATTTTATGTCTTTGCCTCACCCAAGAGGCATGCCCTTCCCCTCTACAATGCTCACCGTGTCCATTAGTTGTGAGTTTACCCCCTCAACCCCCTAATCCCTGGAGAATATTACTACCATGTGAGCACCTTAGTGTTGATCAGTTAGTGTCAATTTGATGGCGAGTGCATGTGGAGCCTATTCTTCCAATCTTGTGATACCTCACTGTGGATAATGGGCTCAAGCTCAATCCAGGAAAATATAAGAGGTGCTAGATCTTGAAATTGTCTTTCTTTAAGCACGATAGTTGAGGAGGCCTTAATGTGGATTACTTTTGTGTCTAATTTTTGCATCTGGTTTTCGGCAAAGAAAGTTTCGTGGGCTCAGCATTTCATATTTCTCCTGCATTTTTACAGCCTCTGATCCAGCACTAGCTGTAACGGTGTTTAGAGGATATTTATCTCGATTTCCAAAGGTGCTGCCCAGATCCTGAAAAAAAATAGACTTAAGTTGCAAGCAGTTAAGAAGGAAGTTAAAGAAAAGACTAATGAAATAAATAGAATGCCTATGCAAAAAGGCTCTCAAAAGATTCTCCAAACAATGTAGAATTGGAGAGGACCATTCTCTGACAATTGTCTTGTTATTGGCTATTTCTCCTTTTCTTTTTATTGCAAAGCTGGATGATACACCCAGAGGACCAGTTCTCTTTCACTTGAGCTAATACAAAGGCTTCATTCTGGAAGATCATTTTCTTTTGATTGCCATCTGGTGCCCAGGATTTTCCCAGCATGCTCATGGTTCTAATCCTAAAGCAGAGTGTGCTGCCCTGCTCAGGGTCAGCTTATATTATAGATGCTGTAATGGCACAATCTTCTTTAATCCATAAAAGGACTAAAGCAATGTCAGAAAAATATAACATGTAGCATAAGAAAAATGCATTCATTCCCAAAGCTATTGAAAGGCAAAGATATGTCTAGAGGTAATTTGTAGCACCCTTACAAGTTGACAGAAAAAGTGATAGCAACCTCAGCTATATTCTCCCTGGCCCTGATCTCAAATGGATTTACCTGATTCCAGCTAATTGAATGTGAACAACAAAGCAAGAGTGAAGCAGTGAGCAAAAAAAATCTTATCAGTTGTTGTAACTGTTCTAAGCAAGGAAATGCAATTTCCTGATTGCCGAGAGAGAGCCTGTGTAAATCTCGGTGACGTATTTTATATCCCTGCTAATGAAATGTGTTTTAGTAATCTAACTCTGCTGTGAGCCTGGTCTTGGCCACAGTGCAATGCTGCTATGTTTTAGAAATCTGTGTTTGTTAAGAACGTCAAGTGGCTTTCAGAAAGTTAAACTTTGCTGGCTAGTGCCTGTTTTCTCTGTGGAAAGTATTTGAGATAGTAGATTGTTTGAGTGCTATCTTAATGGAGGGGAGTGTGCTGGGAGGGCAAAGAGGGTTAGGCTCAATTGACCGTTGAATTAAGGAACAAAAGTGATAAGGATTCAAAAGGAAATGAATCAGTATTCAAGGAATCAATCACTCAGGCAGTGGCAGGTGGGTGGAGGCTCTTACCCATCATGGTTTGAGGACTAGGTTGCCATATTTTAGCTGTGTTACAACTGGAATAGACTCCACCTCTCTAACCCTCATTTTTTCACTTTAAATTGTTTCTAACAGTCACTATTTCATAGAGATCCTCTGAAGAGTGAGATTATAAATACAAGGCTCCATAATGATAGGTACCGAGAAAACGCTACTGAATACCAAGCATAGTGTTCAGCATGCATCATTCGATATGAATTGTGTTATGCGTTTGGTTCCTATGGTTTAATCTTTATAACTGACATAATAGTCAGCTATTTGAAATGCAAAGTTGATTGTTTCCCTTGCAATTTGAGAAGGAAGTATATCAAGATATTTTTGTAAGAAATTAAGAGAATGTGGATGCCAATCCTGAGCTGATGTACCAAAATTCTTAGATCTAAGAACTCATGGTAATGCTGCTCCTGCATGCCAGTGTGTGCCAGGCATCGTAACATCTTCAGGCATTTGTTCTGGGCACGCAATTTGAGATTCTGCAAAGCCACTTAGTCTTGTTTTAGACGGTTTACAACATATACACAAGCCATACATAAAGAATAATATTATATTTTTGACTATGTGCCAAAGTAAAGATTGTCTGAATTAATATGTATATATTTGCTTATTCATAACTTATTATATACATAGTATATAATGTTTCTGTGTTCTTAAAAGTGACTTTAAATATTTTATAGAGAAATAAAACAAATACATTTTGCATATATTTTCATTTCCTTCTCACTTCTATTTTAAAATATCACTAAACCTCTTGTCCCCACTGTGACTTCTAAATTTCTAGACTCTTAACCATTTGCGCAGTTGACTTAATCACAATTCTTGGTTCATTGAACTTGTTTTTATTATATTTTGTTAATTTTGTTCTTTCATCTTCCATCCTTACTTCCATTTTCTCCACCCTGTCTAGCCTTCAGAAATGTACTATAATGATTTGTATACATGTGTCTTTTAGTTTCTTAGATGGTACTACAGTGTAGATCCCATTATCTTACTAAGTTTTTTTTTACTTAGCACAATGTTTTCAAGATGTTTTCATCTTAATAAATGTAGCTATGTTTTTACTTCTTACTGCTGCATGGTATTCCACATTGTACACATCCACCTCTGTTTATATAGTCTCCCAGAGTTAGATACCTAGATTGCCTCTGATTCCCTGCAATCACAATAACCCTGAAGCAAAAACATTCATGCATGTCCCCTGATGGAACTGTGAGAATTCCTCTCAGGTGCACACTCAGGAGTGGAATGTTAAAACAGAGGCTGTATATAGTACAGACACAGTTTCCTACATTTTACCAAATTGCTCCCCAATATAGTCTTACCAGTTTGATTCTCATCAGAATTACATAATGGTTCCCATTAAAAATCTTTTTATCTTCATCTTGAGTAATAGACAAGACAAAGGAAGACTTGGCCAGTTTAATTTTAGGATTATGTTTAAAGAGAACTGACATGGTGCTGACAATATTAATGTAAGCTTGTGGTTTCTGGCAATTTATATATCTGATATTAAATGTTCTCAGAATATAAAAGCACTGAAGCTGACATTGAATCTGAGACAAAATATGCAAATAAGTGCTTTTCCTTCATTTATCTTTGGAAAAAAATATAAACCCTGATATTATATAATTATATAATAATAGAACATTTTTAAGGAGGAATTTTAAAACAACTGACCCAAATGAACAATGAAGTCTCTGAAACTTTTTAAGTAGTTCCAGGAATGGTGTTGTTTTATAATTGAAACCATACTCTATTGTGAACTCACTAGGTAATTTGGAGGAAAAATTCACGTCCTCTTGCTCATTTATTTCAAACATAATTAATGATGTTTTGCTTTTGTGTACAGGTGTAATTATATTGTTACCTGAGTAAAATTTTTATTTTTGATTCATTTGTGCTGGAGATTTGGAATCTAAAATGCCCTGAGGTATTTACAAATGACATCAAGTTAGAGGACATGACTTAAGTGAAAACATATGATACTTCCAGCTACTGTTGATTTTTCTACTTTCTTAGATTTCCACGTTGCGTTATTTCTGGACTGTGTTCAGTTTCCTTGCTAACTTCTTCCTATCCCCTAAAATCTAACTTCCTCCCTATCATGTTCCTGAAATTGCTTTCTTGAAGCCCAACCAATTTTATTGCCAAATGTAAAAGCATTTCTTTGGTCGTCTTATTTTTAAAACCTTTTTTTAGCTTATAATGTTCTTAATACCATCTTTCATTTTGAAACTCTTTTCACTTAATTTTTTGATCCTTTACCATTTTGGCTCTCCCTCTTTTCTCTTCATCATCTCTCCGTTTGCTTTGCTTGTTCTATTTCTTCTGTGCTTCTACTGTGTCCTACTTCTTTTGTTGCCTTGCATCAGACGTTTCGAGTCTTCAGCTACGTAAAGTCCTAGATTTAGGTCCTAAAGGCTAATTGTACAAGTACAGGGTGCACATAGGTGGGATTGGAACTGCTTCCTCTTTTGATGCACGTCTGAGAGGCTTAGCTACCAAAAATCATTGTGTTTTAAAATTGAAGCAATCCCACTGTACCCTAGTCATATGGCATCTTTAAACTTATGTAACTTCTGAGCATCCCATACCAATAATGGCAACACTGCTAAGCCTGGGTACCTCCAGAAGAGAAAAGCAGAATACTGAAGGGCCTGGAAAGTATCAGATGAGAGGAAGGATTAATGAGCTAGAGATCCTTATCGTGGGAACAGAAGACAAAGGGTATGCCTGATAACCGACTTCAAATATTTATACACATGAACAGTATGTGCAAGAGAAGGAGGACTTATCTTGTGATGCTCCAAGTGACAGTGATAGTGCAAATGGGTAGAACTTTTAAAAGGGAATATTTGCATAAGAAGGTACTGAATGATAATTAAGCCTCTCTAATCCAACTATAAAACATTGCTTTTGTGAATAAATGTTTCATGTCACTAAAATGAAAGAGGAGGAAATCATTTCTTGTGAATGTTGTATTGAACTAGATTTCTTCCAGAATCCTTTCTGACTCAAAAGCTCTTCTCCATTTTCCCTGGTTCTTTTAATAGTATGACCATTTTCCTCATCAACTAACTGCACATTTAAGAATCATTTTCTATTATTACATTTTTATCTACCTCTTATAGTAATTAAAAAATACTTATTAATTTCCAAAATGGCTTTCACAGCTTGCACTTATACATTATTTTTCTCAATTTTATTCTTCTAAGTGACTGCAATAGGCTTCTGGTGGTCTTCTCTGGCCCCAGTCTTTCCCACAGTAACACATGTGGCCTACAAGGTAAAACACCCATTAACATAATGCTCAGTATATGTTCCTAGCTAAAAGCTCTGCAAAGACTTCTGGTTTACTGTCTTTACCTCACTCAAAATTTCCTAGTCCCTGGCCTCACTATAATGATTCTGCCACATTTGATATCTCTTCTTCCTTTATAATTCAGTCTGGACTTCCCCATACTCTATGAATACTCTTTCTTCTCACTTGTTCGAACTCACTTGTTTGCTCGCCTTTCAGGGGACAAATACTTCTAAGGTGCTGTTCCACATGCCTCAGAAGCTCACTGGACCCAACACTTTGGGTACCTCTAGTCTCAAGACTCCGACTTCTGCTTCCAGCAGTCTACATTTTAAAACAAGCTCCCTGCCTGTCCTTTCCCTGGGAGAAAAGCAACAGTTGTTGTTGCAATGGAAAAAAACAACAACAAAAAATAGATCTCTACAATACAAAATGACAGCCCCCCCTTATAAAAATAGGCTAAACTATCTCTTACTTTTTCATGAGGAGCCATTATCTAAGAAAATTATACTCAAGTAGTAATTCAATGATTTTACCCCTAACTCAATGCTGATTCGTAATCCTATAAACTAAAATTTCAAGTGAGACAGAAATAGCACTATGTCTGTATAAGGTATATACTCTGTTGCCCAGAAGTAACTATGGTCAATCCTCAGTATTCCTGGATTCTATATTTGCAAATTCACTTACTCTCTAAGATTTGTAACCCCAGAATCAACATTCTCACTGTTTTGGCAATTATTTGTGGACATATGTAGTGTGGCCAATAATTTGAGTTGCCTGACTCATATGTTCCTAAATTGAGGTCAAAGACAGTGACACTACCTTCTTGTTCCAGTTCTCAAACTGTAAACAAGTATCTTTTTCATGATGTAACTGGTGACACATTTTTCACATTTTTGTTAATGATTTCACTATTTAAAAATGGTCTTCACACATAGCATTGAAGTGCTATTTAGTGTTTCTAAGTTCAAGAAGGCTGTGATGTGTCTTGGGGAGAAAACACATGTGTTAAGAAAGCTTTGTTCAGGCATGTATTGTAGTGCTGCTGACTATGAGTTCAATGTTAATGAATCAACAATACATTAATATATTCCATGAGATGTCTATAAACAGAATCACACATAAAACAAGGTTATGCATTGATCAGTAGAGAAAAATGCTGCGACCAGAGTCTCACAGGAACCTAATCCTGTATTTCCCCTAGGAGCAATGTTTGAGTATTTGCTGATTCAGTGAGGTGACTTTACAGACCATAACTACTGCAAATAACAAAAATTGACTGTATACTCTTTCTAACTAGGAAATGGGTGAAATATATCATAAATATACAAAGAGGTAATAATTATTCCCTGCTCCTTCAATTAGTAAAAACCTAATTTGGATCAAGGGAGTAGAAGAATGTGAGCACACCTCTTTTGCCAGGCAATTGTAACATCAAGACATAATTCAGAAAACACGTGATACACCAGGTTATGTTCAACCGGTCAAAATTGAAGAAGTGTATAGGAATTAGCAAGAAGAAGAAGAAGGAAGAAGAGGAGGAGGAAGAAAAAAGTATAGCTAAGAAAATGGTGAGTTCAATAAATCTAAAGATTGTAAAAATCTAAAGATGGCCAAGCTGATGAAAATGGAAACTACTGTGCAGCTGGCAAAGGCTCTTATGAGAACTACGCAGTTTGAAGCTTGTGTTTTATTCAATTTTAGAGGAGTAAAAGGTATGGGAAACAGAGTGCAGTTATAACAATTTCATCTAGAGAAAGGAAACTGTCTTAAGAAATGTTTTTCAAATTACCATTCCAACTTTTTCCTCACCTTCAAATGTCTTAGTCCAAAGAATTTTGTTTCCATCTCTAATACATGCTGACCTTCCCAACAATAGGCTTGAGGAACGGAACCTAGGGGCAGAAGGAGAGCAGACTTGATGAAGATGTACAAGGGCAGGGAGCTGAGTTGTGTCTGGACTTGGCAGGGAGAGATAAAAGGCACATGAGAAAGTCCTGAGAAGGGTGTGGGAGAGGATGGAGGAGGTGGAGAGGGGTCAGTTTGCCAAACTCTTGTGACAACGGCTGCTTGGAAATATGAATTTCACTCTTGTGCATTCTTTTCTGAACCTCACCACCTAGAAGGGATGTGAATCTGCAGACCATTGGTAGCTTTCTGTAGAGGAAAATGAGTTAATTTTGTATTTGGTAGCATTTTGATTGTTATGAACTGAAAAGTCCTGCTCTACTCCCTCCCACTCCCCTGCCCTGAACTTCCCTTTCAATCCAATTTTTATCCTATTATATAACTTTGACAATGAAACCATTGGAGTGTAAAAGGGGCCTCTATAAGGGTGGTCTCCTTTCATAACTGCAGTACTGTACCCTTGAACTTAAATGGTTTCTATTAAGTTATATTTGTGATGTCTGCACCATCTGAAATAAAGGGCCATTATGATTGTTCAGGTGTGTGAAGCTCTTACTTAAAGAAAGAGGGATTGGCATAATAACTTTTTCATTAATAACTAGTTATTATTAATGTGAAAAAGAATATTTTATATTCAATGGACTCGGATTCTAAGGTAATGCAAAGAATTAAGGGGGAAAATGGCCTTAGGAATTTATACTCAAGAGGAGATACAAAGAGGACAAGGAAACTTTTCTCGACTTTGACCTGTTATACATCTGTGGAATTGATAAAGATTCTTTCCTCTAGTCTGCAACAGCAGGCCCTCAGGCACAGAGCATGGTAAGGACTAGAAACATCTGCCATCAAGGAGAACCCAGAGGTTAGTTGGGTGTTTCAGACCTGGGGTGTCTGCAGCAGGGGGCAAGCTTTTGAGCTGCCTTAACCTTTTCACTCTTGGTTGATAGTATTGTCTCTAGATCCCAGCTCTAGTTGCTTTTTTTTTTTTCTGAGCTGCTGTTTGCCTGAGGCTTGATAGGAACAGTTTACACAACTTCAGAGCGTTCAAATGATTGATTTGTTGATCTTTAAGCCTTACTACCACCCAGCCTGGAGACTCCTGTTTGTCAGAGTTTGATTATGAGCTTGATTATGAGTTTGATTCATGAGCTTATCATAGATAGTTCACAACTGATTAGGATTGCAAATGACAATAGCAGATCTAATATGAGGTCTTCTTCTAAACATGCCAATAGTGTGTCACAGGAGAGGAATGGGCTAGGGCATGATCATGATTGATTTTAAAATGACATTTAATTAATATGATCATTCATGAACATTAGTGTCTGGAGCTAAGTCTTGTGACCTCCATCGTGTTCTGAAACCTGAAACAAAGATACCTACTTTATATGGCTCATTTACCTTTGAATTCTCATAAACTAATTTCTATAAAGCAGCCTCACGAGGTAGAGGTAGAATTATTTGAACATGTGTATCTGTTTTTCATTTATATCCTTTAGGAGGCAAAGTTATTACATATGATTTCACTGAAGTAATCAACAGTATATCAGCTAACTGTAGCTAATGATATCACATTGTGCATCAAGAACTTTATTGTCATTTTCTTTTCCAGAATTACTAGCTGAAATCATTCCTCATAGAGGAATTTTTCCTCAGTGACTAATTCACTGGGGTTTCTCTCAATTTGGAGTTTTGTCTTTATGACCAAAAACTATTTTCCATATGAATCTAGTTGAGTTGTCGCTTTTTCCAAACTCGCTGCCCTATCCTTGACAAAGAGCCATTTGACGGGTCCCTAAATAGGTCCTCCAACAATTGGTTCTATTAGAAGACGCTGTCATGTATTCACCTCATTTACAAATCTTTGTGGTGTCCCACAGAGATGTGAACAGCCTTACAGTAGTCAAACAGTTTCTTGGTGTGAATCCGAATAATATGACAACTTGGTCCCCTAGACTGTGTGAGGAACAGTCTGGATGAATAAAGTGATATAATGTATTTGATGAGGAGGAACCTGTTACATATTTGATAATGTTGACTCTGACTATCACAGTATGACAATCGTAATACCAGTGACAAGGATGAAGATGATGATGGTGATAGTGGTGATGATCACTACCATATACTGAGCACCTTCTACATGCCAGATTCTGTGTTTTGTTTTCTAAATGAACAGTTTAGTCCCCACATCAGCCATGTGAGATGGTTTTTATTATCCCCATTTTCTAGACAGAAGTAGAAAGCTCAGTGAGGCTATGTAAAATACCAATGACACTGTGCCTTAGGGTCAGAGCTAGGCTCCTACCCCAGGTCTGATTGATTTCAAAGCCTACTTTTAACTCCTACACACTAAAAAACGTAGGGTGTTCAAAAAATAAAATGCCTCTTTGGGCCATTCAGGTTAATTAACGTTACGGTGAGTGTAATACACTGGAGAGCGGTAGGCCTGCTGGTCAGGTAGGTCACCACTTCTCAAACCGTAATGTGCACAAGCGTCACCAGCTGATCTTGTTAAGGTGTTAGATTCTGATTCAGTAGTTCTGGGACGGAGCCTAGGATTCTGCACTTTTAACAAGCTCCCAGGTGCCTCCAATCCGGTGGATTTTGAAAGCGAGGGACTTTTAAGCATATGTGGGGGAGAAGAGAAAAGTCCCCCTTTGTTCCCAGAAGGTTCACTGAAAGACCAACTCACAATAAATGATTAGTAAGAGAAAGAGATTACAAATTTATTTACTGTATGCTCAGGGAGAAACACAGAGTGATTACCCAATACCCCAATGGGATCTGAAAGTTTATGTACCCTCATTTTAGAGGGCGAGGGAGAGGAGGAATATAGATAATTCCTTTAAGGGGCAGTAAATGATTACTAGGGTGGATGAATAGACACTTGGGAGAATGAAATGGATGGGGGAAACAGATTGATTTGTAAATGGTTCTCTTTGGGAATTAAATTATCCTGAGAGAGAGATATATTATTTTAAAAATGGGTTGATCCAGGTCTGATTGCATTCTTTCAGGCAATAGATATTGAGTTAACAGGGAGGGGAAGGAAAGGCAGCTGTTCTTCTTCATGGGTCTGTCTGGTCTTTATGGAGATTGAGGGAAATCCCCTTCCAATACCTGTTAATCTCTGAGGGCCTTTAATTCAAAATATTCTTTATACCAAAAAGTCATACCTTGGAGTGAAATTCCCTGAGCTCCTTCATTCTGCCTGTCTGGAACTGACCTAGAAGTTTTACACATTAAAAGCTGAGTTGGTAGCTGTGGTGGTGGGGGACAGTCAGTCCAGAATGTTAAAAAGTATTTTGGGGTAAAAATATTTCTAATTTCCTTCACATAGTTTCCTGGCTAGCCTACATAGCCTGGGTATGGTTATGCTCATGGTGAGCTGGCTCTAGGCTAGAGAAACATGCTGCTTGAATGGCAGGAGGACTTTATGATCTCCTACATTTTTTTAAGATGAAAGTCATCTGGCCCTAAAATTATTTACCCCAAACCACTCAATTTATTAATGACAGCACTTTGGGTTGAAATCATGTCTCTAGTCTAGGCTGTGAGTAAAATAACTTCAACCACTTTGCTGCTTATCTTACTCATGAAGTTGTGGTAGTTTTGGGTTGGTTTCTTGAATTGATTTAAACCAGATATTTCTTTGTGTCTTTTGCTTTCTGCCAAAAGTGGAATGCAGGGTGTGTATGTGTATGAAATCCCAGCTAATTTATGAAATCTTGTTACTTTGGTTCTGGTTTAATAGGGCTTTCTGTTCTAAGACGAAACTATCTTTTTAAATCTACCTTGAGCATTTGGATACTCAAGCCAAGGTAAGTATTCTTTTATACGTCTAAAATTAATTAAAGAATTACTCTGCATTGTACAGTAGCATCCCTCATTTGCTCAGAAGGCTTCTTAGTAATTAGTGAACAATATGCCAAGGTCTCCTGTTTTAACAAGTATTCTGGGAAATAATCATAAAATGAGAACCTCACTGCAAGCATCCTTTCCCCTATTACGTAAAATAGTCTTAGATTCCTTCCTATCCTTCCTACTGCATGGCTACACTTCACTCTGGGTAACTTGTTCTTTATAATATAGAAAGACAGCAATTGGATTATATCATATAAAAAGTTGGTACCTATACTCCATGCTTTCCAATGTTTAAAAAATAAAACAATGATTTAAATAGGCCAAACACTTAGACGTTTTCTTTTACATATGAAGTATAAGATTTCACACCCATTCCCTACTCTTCCCCGCCCCTGTTCCTGTGCTAGTGTGATTTATCAATGCTATCTTTGTAAAGCAGGAAAGTGGTGCACAAAGGGCTTGTTGAAAAATGCTATTTTTGATTTGCTAAATTCTATAGGAATATAGCCTAAGGCAGTCTACTAAAGAAAAACATGTGATGCTGTTCCATTTCTCACTTTCACCAGGGCTGCGGAATAACAAGGCCCATTAGGGACACCAACGTGGATGTGCTAGTGTTGATAAAACTTTCAGCCCTTAGCTTAGTTTGATTCTTTGCTTCCCCCCTAAAAGGAAATACAATGGTGTAGAGTAGTCACTTTCAGTCTGTCAATGGAAAAGAACTCAAACTCTGTAAAATAATTTAAAGAGGTTTATTATGAGCCAAATACATGAAACCATGGCCTGGAGAGCCACACCCAAGAAGGCTTGAGCAAGTGGCCTCGCTGTGGTTGGGTTACAGTTTGGTTTTAGACGTTTCAGGGAGACAGGAATTACATGTAAAGTCATAAATCAATACACAGAAGTCGTACATTGGTTTAGCCTGAAAAGGCAGGACATCTCAAAGTGGGGTATTACAGGTTATAGGGGGGTGTAAAGATTCTTTGATTTGTAATTGGTTAAAAGGCTTGGAATGTTTTAAGTTAAAATAAGGAAGTCTGTTAATGACAGACAAGACACTGGACATATATTGGGGATATACCCAGACTGTTAAGTATATCGATCACCTACAGGTGTGGTTTAAGCCTTGTCTTGTACAGTCTCAGGCCTGGTAATGACTTACAAGGGATATCTCCAAGAGGGAGCTGGAGATGACGAGGCTTGTCTTGATCTCCCTTTTCATGACCAGCAACTGAGCTTTAGGGTATTTCTGGGGTCCCCTTGGCCAAGACCAAGTCCATTCAGTTAGCTGGGGGGGGGGCTTAGGATTTTATTTTAGTTCACAAGTCCTGTTTTTATTCATATACCTTTAAAATTGCAAGCTGACAGTCTGTATGGGTATCAAGCTGGCCACCTGAAAGGCCTGAAAAACTATGGCAGATATCGACACATTTCCTTGTGGGGTTCTCAGAGGACAGAGTGAATGTCTCAGCAACGCTTTAGTATATAGTAACCAGCAGCAGAAGAGCAAAGTCAATAGCTTCTATTGTTCACATAGCACCATTGGAAGAATTGTTTTTGCTTGTGAGAGAGCCCACACATAAGAGATTTAAAAAAGAAAAATCAAGTATAGTATGTCGCTAACAGCTTCCCTGTTCTATAGAAAATAATAGGTTTTATTCAACTTTAACAAAATAGAATTCAAGATTCAGGGCTGAGTAGATAATGACCTGCTATGCAGTCTGTGTTCTTGTGCAAGCATTGTGCAGGTGATAGAAATTCTTAGATTTCTACCTCTCCTTCCTACTGATTATAATCTTAAAAAAAAAAATCCTTTAAAATCAGCTGTTCTTTTTCAACATCTTGAATGAAAAATCTATCTGAATAAAATATATGCTCAAGTCTCAGGGTATTATAAATAAAAATTCCAAATTAGAAACTATTTCAAATCAAAAGCGTATGTTTTCAATATTTCCAATGTTGTTCACATTATCTTAAGTTTAGAGAAAACACTGGGTAATGATTTTTAATGTGTTCTTATCACACTGTAGTGTGGTATATTCATAAGTAAAAAATAAAAATAGCAAATTGGTTTAGTAGATTCCTTTGAACAAATACTTGACCTACTCCAAATGATTTCAGAGTAGCTTTTTGGATTCATTTGTATCAGAACTATTCTACCAGAAGTAGTTACATAAATTCACACCATTAATTCTGCGAAAGCCCTAAATGATTTTAGTTAGTTCAGGTATTTTCATACTAATGTAAATTCTCTTGTATTGTTAAAAACAAACAAAACCACAAACCTACCTGCAGCATTACCAAAACATTAGACAGAAGAAAATAGTCGCCCACATTACCACTACCCTAGTTCAAGTAATTTTAATTCATTATATTCTATTCCTACCTGTCAAAGGATTGGTATATTTTAAATAGTTGCATGTATAATACATGCATATATTTTCTGACTTTTTAAAAAAATTTAATATCACATAACGAACATTGTTCTTTGCTGGCCCATGGGCTTCAAAGTTACTATTTAAGTTTTGAATAGCATTCAGTTTGCTTAGTAATACTGAAAAACAAGGGAAACTGAAAGAATTACTGAATTCCAAATAAGTATTCACCACAAGGTTTTATTTTCTAAAAGATCTTTCTAAATAACAAAAAGAGACTATGAAAGAATCATTGAAATTAGAATCTTCATTTTTTTTCAATTTTACACTTTAATTTTAGACAATTCTGACTGAATTCTTGCTATGCAAAGGTAAATACTAGAGTCCCAAACTACCTCTCCACTTCCTTCTTCTTATTTTGTTAATTTTATTATTGTCACATAATCATAAATATAATATTATAGTATATATATTAGAATATATAATATAAATGTAATATAATAAATATAATTTTGTTAAAATTATATTTTGTTGTGTTAAACATAATTAACACAAAATTTATTATTTAGATTAGTTTCATGTTTTAAAAATATTTAAATCTCATCACTATAAATTCTAGTTTTTAAAATCCATTCCTGAATCAATGATTGGATTTAGTTTTCAAATGCTCATTCTATGAAGAGTTCAAGGTTATATATGTTTGAGTTATATATGCTTGAGATTTTCTGCCTGTTGCATCTATACTTGAACAACACGTAAGTTGGGTATAATAATCTTGACTGATAAAGCATTTCCCACTGGTTTCTGTCAATGATGGTTGCTGTGTAGAAATTTGAGGGCTGTCTTAATTTTTACTCTTTGTCAATGCTTTATATTTCTTATTTAGATGCCTGGAAATATATCACACATTTCTACCTGTATATGTACAAAAATAGTTATATTCCAGTTTATTTGTCTTCTTTTTCTTCAAGAGGAAAATGCTTGCAGGAAAATGCCCCAAATGTTCACTGGTAAGGACTGATTAAATAATTAATATACATGCATCTGCAATAGAATACTATGTTGCCATAAAAAGACTGAACAAGCTATTTATATACTGATGTGAAAATATTTCTGAAAAATAATTTGTCAAATGAAAAAAAATGCAGAATGGTGCATTGTTAACAGAAAAGTTTTAACAAACGAAATTTAGCAGAGTTTATTTGAGCATCTGAGTAGTTTATAGCCTGAGATTGGCTGAGTGCTCAGCTGCTAAAATTGCCCAAGATTCAGCTACTTGTTGCAAGAATATAGTCTTAAGTTAGGTTGCAGTTTGCTACCTATGGAGGCGGCTTTAGGCCAAATTTAATTGAACAGACTGTACTTTCTTTTTGTAAGAAAGGAGAAAAATAAAAATATGTATTTTTATTGGTAGGTATTTGGATAAAGAAACCCTGGCAGAATTCTTAAGAGATTAAGGAAAAGATTACACGTGATAGCGGTGGGTAGTGAGCAGATGGCTGCAGGGGTGAGAGTCAGACTTTTTGTTATTCACCTCATATGAAAACAATAGAAAACAGCATTAAATTTAAAATCATTAACATAGCCGTATTGATTAGACATAAATTGGAACTTGGTTTGGTTCTCAGTGTTTTAAAGCTGGTTCTATATGTTGGTTCATATGCAGATTTATTTATAACAGTTCTGTGGAAATATAATACTATCTATTTTAACAGATTTTTCGCAAGCAGGAATCTCAGTTCAATAGTCTCCACTCCCCCACTCTCTACTTAAATATGCTGCTGCTTCTTTTTTCTTTGTAACCCCATGAACTTGGGAATCAAACGGGAATTATTTATGTTCTGTGAGGAAATACTAAATAAGAATCAGTTCCTTCTGACTTTTGCAGACTCCCTCAACATTTCTGACAAATATTCATTGTTGACTTGCTAACAAGCAGAATGAATTAGTTGTAGCTGTCATAAAACAAAGTTAGCCCCAAGACTACCAAGAGATGCTTTTAAAATATTGTACATGGTCTTTAATTTGGGGGAAAAATGTCTTCATTGATATTAGGGTTATAAAACCTCTGGTCTTCCAAATTAAACAATGGCCATAATAAAGTGTTTGCCTGCTAACTTTATTTCCTGGATTACCATCATTTTTCTATAAAATAATAAAGACTCTCATATAGAGTGAACATCTAATATGGACCAGGCACAAGAAATGAGGCAAATAAGCATGAGATATAATCCTTGCTTTCAAGAATCTTACAATTAATTTAGGGTCATAAAATTTAATGACCTCAAATGATTATACAAATGTGTTTATATCATCTTAGAAGTGATAACATATCATTGTTCTAAGAAATTCTTGTTTTTCATAATAATATTTTCATATTTAATGAATAATTTTGCAGTCTTCTTGCTTACACTCAGTATTTCTAAAATAATTACAAGTGTTAAAATGGTGATAATATTTCCTCATTTTGCTGTAAGAATGAACTTCATCATCATTTTTTGTCACTAAGAATCATTGTCAGCTCTATATTGATCAGTGGCCAGAAACACTAATCTGGCCACAGTGCACAGGATGGGCTAAGAAACAAATGAAAGTTTGGTGACAGAAACTAGTTAGAAATTCTTAGAAGAATTCAAGTGAGATAGAATGAACATATATGAAATTAGTGGCAATGATAACAGAAATGAAAGGAAAGTTGAGAATGTTATTCAGGGACAGAATCTGTCGCATGCAGGGGCTGGATGGGGGCATCAGTGAAATCTGTGATAGAAAGGTAATATCTTAGTAGAAAATGAAAGGAGATGACAAAATATATTTCTGGCTTGTTTTAAGCTTTTTGAGAATAAAGGCCATGGGTTATTCATGAATTCATGGTCTCAACAAATATTCAAAGAAATTTATAAGAATTCACTGATGCTGCTGACTTAACTAGGTGCTAGTAACATAAAAATTAGAAGGCACAATTCCTAAATATCTTTTATCTAATAGGGAAGTAAGAACATGAAGAAATATTTACTATAAAACTATGATAAAATATCACAAATGTCATAATTGAGAAATACTAGGCCCCCCAATTTCTCATATGGCTCAGAATTTGGGTGCTAAATAAATATTTTTAAGTGTCAATTACTTTCTGCTGTTTTATTCCTGCAGAGCAATGCATTAGGACTTTGTGACTCACAAGAATGGTCTGATAAGATCTTAGCTATTCCAAAGTGGTGACAGGTAAGGACATAGTATGTCATTTATACTTAGAGTTGAGAATACTGCTTATTTCTTTCTCCTCTTCTGACTTGACAACAAAAGCATTGTTTAAAGTGCCAAATCACAGCAAATGAATCTCTTTTTTTTCCAAGTGAAAATTATTTTAAGTAATTCCTGTATAGGTAAGTGTGTGCATGCTCCTTCTGCAAGCTCCTGCCACTACTAAGTAGGTGTCGGTGTATCTCGTGGCCCATCCTCTTATAATGTGAACCTGCTCTTAAAAGGTACTCACCTCATAGGCCTTGCTTGAAATGCGAGCAGTTCTTCAACTCCTGCCTCACTCAGTGCACGACATCGCAAGAGTAAACAATGCCCTTCACTTTTGCATGGTGTAGTGATAGTTAATGATATTAACAACAAAAGGATGGAGTCAGCTTAAGCCAGCTTTCCCAAGTGACTGAAAAGCCGTTACTCTATTTGCTTTGCATTCTGATTATTAGTTTCACTGAATGACCTCTTGATGCCTTTATAGAGCAGAATGTAAATGGAATAGTGCCAGAACTTTGCTCCAGAGAATGTGTTTTTCCCCCCTCAGTGACAGTGACAAGAGAAGAAAGCATAGCAGTTTTTCTCTACATAGTGGAAGTGAACATTGAAAATAGTTCTCTGGGATGGGTCTGGGGTAGAGCTGGGGTAAGAGGTAATAATTCTGCCTCCAGCTTCTTAACCACTTGCCGATTGCAGCTCCCGGGACCTGTTAATGACCAATGTGCTTCAAGAAGGATAAAGTTCCAGGGCCTTTGCAGATTTCATTGATTTTCATAGAAGAACTGAGCTCTCCAAGGAGAAGCAGAGAATTTACAGGTGGAAAGAGGATGTGGAGGTCTTATTACTGATTCAACATTCTTCACAATTCCAACAGGGACCTGAAAGGAAACAGAGTGACAGGATTTTAGATGAAGATTGAGATCCAGCAGAACTGGATTGAGATCCAGTTCATTGATAAATGAACTTGGTGGAAATGGATTTTAACAATAAATTGTATCCAAGTTATGAATGAACTTCTTTCCTCTGAAAGCATCAGGCTGCTTTGGTTTGGGTTAGGCTTGGTGAGGTGACACTGCTGCTGACCCATCGAAGTTCTAATTAGCAGTTGCACGCCTCTGATTAAGATCAGTAAATAAGTATTCTATTAATGAAACAAAATCCTTTAAAGCAGGAGGGTTTCTGGGAGAAAAAAAAGTAACAAAGCGTTTTCGATAATAAAAGATCAAGAACTATCTACAGCTGCACTGACCAATACAGTAGTCATGAAACACACGTAGACATAATATTTAAACTAAAATTAATTCAAAGTAATGAATTAAAAAGTCAGTTCCTCAGTTTTACTAGCCACATGGCAAGCACTCAATAGCCACATGTGACTAGTGGTAATGATATTGGATAGCTCAGATATAGGGTATTCCAGAAATTCTATCAGACAGCACTAGAGACCAACACTTTTGTATAGACCAGAGTTTCTCAAAGTAAAAAGATACACACATCCTTTTTCTCTTTGTCTATATTTTTAGTATGAAAGTAAATAATGCAGAGGATGATGAAAACTAAAACAGTATTAACTGATACAATAAAAGGCAAATCTTCTGGCTTCTCCCTTAAGTTCTATTGTAATTTGTTTGTAAACTCTGGTGGGGCTGGCAACCTCCATAATTCTAAATAATCCACTTACACATATATTTCTTGATCTATCAATTTCAAATGGTATTTATAGACTCACTAACATGGCATATTATACATTTAGTATACATTTGACATGCCTCCCAAATTATTTCCCAGATCTGTCAGATCCATTTTTAAAATTTTACTTCTACTTGTTATTATTTGGAAGTAACATAATATTCTAATGTAATAATTATTTTGATGACTCGAAGTGATATTACCTTGCTTACTACTATTTATAATAAGAAAATATGTGCCCCTCTATTTTTCTCCACCTCTCCTACTTTCAGTAACTTCCTAATCACAATCCACCATACTCTTACAGATTGTAGATTTTAAGTAATCTACAATTATAAAATATACACACATACACTTTTGTCTTCCAAGCTTTGTCAGTAGTCTGAGTCTAAAATTGAAGCCAAGAAACAATATTTATAATATTATGATCATGTAAATATTATTAATCCTATTACCAAGTATGAAAATGACTTAAAATTGATGGATACATATCCCTTTGTCATTGATATGTTCCTATTAATGGAGAGTATAATTAACATAAATTTACAGGGGCATCTGGCTTCTTAACCATTCTGTGTCTTATTCTAGATATTCCATGACTTTCTATTCTAAATCATTATTTACTGGCAGGGTGGACAACTTACATTCTGAAATTACTTTCTTATTATTCTTGAGAGTGTCTTCTTTATTTTACTTTTAAATCTATTCAATGTCTTCTCTTTGAATTCCATTTTCATTTTGCTGTAAACTATTCTCATTAAATTCTTTCATAAGGGGTTTTTGGGTAGAATGTTTTCTGAGTCTTTGTATGTCTAATGATTTTTTTCCTTCATACTTGATTAAATATTAGGGTGAAAAGGTAATTCTAGATCCAAAACATTTTTACTAAAATTTAATATTTTCATTTTTTTTTTTTCTAATATCCAATCTTGCTCATATCCGGCCCTCCAATTCTAGTACCTCTATGCATTTCTTTTCCTATACCTCAGATGATGTTCAACTTTCATTATTTTCTCATTTGGCAAACGTTGTCATTTGCTAATTGCCATAGTTGTTGATGTAATTCTACTGATAAGGACAGACAAAAGAGATGATGCTTTTTTATGCCTTTCTGGTAAATTATCTTGAAGTCAGTAATAGATGCTGAAAGCAATGTAGGACACATCAATTGCTAAACTCACAGAGCTCCTAAGAAATGATTCAGTATCTTTGGTCTTTGTTCTGTATTTCCATGGTCTCTGCATATTGAATTCCATGAAAATATATGGTGCATAAAATATTTCAGCTTCTGTAGGAAAAGAGGGAATAGTGCTTCCCCAAGTTCCCTACAATGAAAACTTCTCTCTATTCCGGGAAAGATGGGCATGGATAAATGAACTTGGTGGAA
The DNA here is from genome assembly GCA_028533085.1 of Varecia variegata. Classification (NCBI taxonomy): domain Eukaryota; kingdom Metazoa; phylum Chordata; class Mammalia; order Primates; family Lemuridae; genus Varecia; species Varecia variegata. The sequence goes on along the minus strand of CM052439.1, from coordinate 101,726,204 downwards.
ATGGATTTTAACAATAAACCCTTTACATAAAGTTATGGGATTTATGACAGAAGATAGTCATTGGGTTTATTGTGTTATTTCAGTCAAGACTATCTCATAGCATTTCAGGAAGCCATCATTTGGACATACTTAAGGATTCTAAATGAAAGAAAAGAATGGTTTCTTTTGATGGATAATTTTGTTCAGCCTGAACATTCTTCTTTTATGTCCTTTAGGATTCTATGTAAGGGAATGAAGAATCAAAATCTAGGCAAATTTATCTTTTCCAAATTATTTGCATTGAAAAATTCACAGTTGGTGAGAGAAAATGAGTTATTTGCTATTTTGTTGCTGAGAGTAAGTTAAAAAGGGAAAGTCAAATAGACTCATTTTGAGTTTGTACGTGTGTGGGCTACTAAAGAGAAAAAAAATGGAAGAAATATTGATGGTATTCAGTCAAGAAAAATGAAATAGGAAGTCAGAATGCCAAAATACACTACACAGAAATAAATGTTAATGGTCAGAATGGTAAGCAGACTGTAATACGTTCTATAATCTTTATTCATGACAGAAACATTGAGAAAACCTATAACTTTTATATACATGCATGTATATGTAGGTGGTGGTTATAACATAATCTACCATGGTTTGAGAATGAGTAATTAGAGGTGCTGATTACTGAAATAAATTGTTATTGTTATTATCTTGCCTTTCATCTATACTTTTTCAAGACATTTATTTTGTTCCTTTTGCAAGTTTGTTAGTCAGGGCAAGGTACAATTATGACTTCTTAAAAGAGGTTAATTGACTTGCCCAAGGTTAAACAGTTTGTTAGTGAAAACACTGGGTGCTAGAACCTCTATTATTTGCTACCAATTCACTGTTTCATTACAATTGCTGTTGCTATCCCAACCCCACCCAGCAGGGAGAAAGAGAGAAAAATAATTCATTCACATGAAATAATAACATGAAAATTTAGTGCTTAGCTTTTGACAGTGATAGTGGACTAAATAAAGGAATGATTGGGTCGGATTCTACACTTGGAGCAAGCTTAATGGAGAGCATAGCCTAGGACTTGTGCTGGGATGTGTAGGTCATCTTGGGGCCCACTTACCTGCCTATAGGAATTCCAGGGCTAGCACAAAGTCCACCTCTTCTGTAAGCCTTTTTCCATAGATTGCTTTAGTGGCTTTTATTAGCTGGACTTAAATTTTTTTTCCTATTATGGAAGTTTCAGAATCATGCCTCTTACCAATCACTATATTAAAGTATAAATGTAGTAATAAACAGTGAATGGCTACTAAGTTGCCCAATATATAGGAAGGAATCTTCACAATTTTGATCTCGGTAAGAATTTCTTAAATGAGACATAGAAAAAGCACATATTGAAAAGAAAATATTTCATAAAATAGAATATATTTTAGTTTGAAATTACTGTATACTCAAGAGACAACATAAAAAAAGGACAAACACTAATTCAGAGATCATATGTGATATGGGTCTAAATAACAATAATTATTATTGTTATATAATTGTATGAAGAATTCCACAAATAAGTAAAACAACAACATGATAACCTGATTTAAAAAGATGGGCAAAGTATTCAAACCTGAATGGCTACAATCATGGTAAAGTATCCATAACCTCACCAGTAATTCTGGAAATTAAAATAATAAGATTTTTTGATACATTATATTGGCAAAATAATTAAAAATTACCATTTTACATGTTGAAGAGGACATTAGGAAATAAAAACTCTTAACTGTTAGAAGTATAAATTGATGTAACTATTTAAGAAAGCAATATGACACAATGTCATGAAATGGAAAAGGTACACATCTCACGACCTAGTGCTACCATTCGTAAGTATATTACCCAAAGAAATTTCCATACATTTGGCAAAGGAGACCGGCAGAGAGCTACATTGTAGTATTATTTGTAATAGAGAAAACTGGGAAACAACATAAATATCCAGTAGCAAACAAAATAATAAACAATAGTGTATTTATTAAGTGGGATACTATACACAGCAGTTAAAATAAATGTTCTAAGATAGATATATTATAATAATCAACCTAGATTTCCAAAACATAGCATAGAATGAAACAAGATGCATGTTTTTGTACAATGTGATATTATTTGGGAATTTTACAAAGCATAAGATAAATTTGTATAATGTTTCCCAACACATATACAGGTAGTGAAAGTATTAAAAAAAAGTACCAGTTAATTACAATACTTATCATAATAGTTGTCTCTGAGGAGAAAGGAGGGACAATCACAAGAGAGGAATTTTGTCTATGTCTTATTTTCCATCCCTCAAAAAAAAGGAAAGTTCAACTAATGTTTTGCCTAAATATTACCTTTTTTGAGTATTCATTAAGTATTTTTTATTTAAAAAAATAGAAAAATTATTTCCCATTGGATGGGAGGGACAGCCTCAGATGACAGAACAGCGAGCCCTCTCCAGCCTAACAATTGAGTGTCCCAGTGGCTAGATGTTCCGTCTGGAAGCATCTAGGAGCACTTCCTAGAAATTGTTTCCATTAGAAACACGGCATGAAGAAGGCACATCTCTTCATTGGCACCCTTGATCACACCTGGGTTATTCCTAAGAGTACTTTTGTTTTTTGTATTGTAGAGAATGTGTCTTTTTTATCTCTTTATCTTCTTATTTTAAGCCTGAGCTTCCCCTCTCCCATTACAGGTTAGCACTGTCATAAAACCTGCCATTTTCTCTTGGTAGTTTCTGAACTACAGCACCTGAGGGGCTAGTGAAATGTAGGTTTCATATTTCATTTCTATCCATAGACTATAGTAAGTTCTAGAACCAGGCTCAAATCTAGCTTTTGCTTAGCTTTCTGAAAACATTTGCATACTAAAGATAAAAATGACCCTGAAGCTAAACAAACCATATTTTATAAGAAGTTGGTATTGCATAGGGGTAATTGTGTGAACTCTGAAGTTAGACTATTTGGCTTATCCTCTAACAAGTTATGACACTTTGAACAAATTACTTAATCACGTTAAACCTCAATTACCTCATCTATAAAATGGGGATCATTATAGTAACCACCTTAAAGCATTGCTGTGAGAATTAAATGAGTTCTAAAGCATTTAGTGGTGGTTTTGGCACATGGAATGCATTCAATAAATGTTAATTATTATTTGTTTGAAGGTTTGAGGAATACTAGCATGTTATGGTGTGGTATTCACTGTATTCATGCTCACAATACTTGGTTGGTCATTCATTCAGTGCAACTAAATCACCAGAACATATTCACACATTGCAGCTCCAATACTGACAAATGAACAAGGAATACTTTTACACATTAGAGAGATGAATACCCAGGAATAAATGACACCGTGCAATTAAAACAACACATTCCATGCAAATAAGTTTCTTCAAAAAATTCAAAAGCCTAATCATTTTGATTATTTTTTAATAGCAATGTGAAGTTCTGCATTTGTCGCCTGATGGAACTCCTGAAATGCATTGTGCAACTCAAAAGGAGCCCAGGCTTCTGAATAGGACACTGTAAACCTGATTTCAACAGATTGAAAACAAGATGTGACAAGCAGTTTGACACTGGCCCTCCACTAATTTCCGCTATTTGTAAAGAGGCACATCTGAATGGAAATAGCTCTGCAGAATGGATCGGTATGGCTGGGGCCATGTCAGTCCACACATAAAACTGCAGTGCAGGGGAAAATAAGCAGCCATTGATTTCCTGTGAAAGCCCCCTGAGCCTGGGGAAAGCAGCCAATACAGGGCACCAGCTGCTTTCTGCTGGAAATCCTTTGTGGAGGGTATGAGGAGTGGGAGAAAGCTGGTGGATATAAAAGGAAAAAAAAAAAAAAAAGGCACAGACCAGAACCTTGGATAGAAGAGCTGTGATGACCGCCTGAGCCTTGCTTCATTCCTCCAACTAAGCATGCTTCTTTCTCAGAAAATGCAGGGGGTGGGAGGGGAGCTTCAACAAACCCTACCTTTATTTGTGCAATACGTTGGGAACAGTTCCAATGGGAATTTCTCATGCTCTTTCACGTTCCCTGAATTCTGTTGGTGGTGAGTTCTTGTTTTCTTTAAACTGCTCTGATCTAATAAGTATTTGCCTCAAAACCGGAACAAATACTCAGTGTGATTGCAAGTCCTCATTTACATAATTGCATTATGACAACAATTTTAGGAGGATAATAAGTGAGGAATATTTTGATGTTTACTGGCTGTGATGCATAAAATACTCCCAGATTCCTTTCTGAGTACCTCCATGACAATTTTGCTGAGTAAATGAGAATAAAAATCTCTTTCAAGTTTGGGCAGTGGGCAATCATTCTTTGTTTCCAAGTCAGACACTACAAGCAGTGTGTCTTACAATGAAATTAAGCATTCATAAAGGTGTTCCAAGAAAGCACTGAATGATAAGTTTCAGATGTCCTCCGAAGTTTGAAATATTTGGCAGTGTTTCTCCTTTATGAATGTTAGCTGTGAGCACTGCTATAGAGAGAAATTGGCCAGGAATAAAAAGTATTTTTTCCAAAGCAATTTGCTCATCTGCCTGGAGAGTCATTGGGAAAATATGGATTGTCCAGGGTTTGGAATTGTCCTGTAGTGTAAATAGCAAGCCATTAGAGAAAAATAGATTTTTAAAAATAAAAATAAGACATCTTATACAAGAATATTTGAGCCCTGTTGGATTTTGCTGTATTTCTGTTCATAACAGTATGCAAATAACTTACTTAAAATAGTTGAGTACTAAATTTAAAAATATTATTTATCTCTAGCTTAAACATAGAGTCTGTCAGATATAGGGATACATTTAAAGAAATTTTAAAATTATAGTACAAATCCATTTATTTGCATCTTACTGATAATGAGTGTTATTTCTATTGAAAAGGAATGGAATAAAATTTTAAATTTTTAGTGTACGAAAACTGCTTGCTAAGTGGCTTACTAATATAAACAAATTTCAGAGAAAATATATAATGTACAATGTTTTCAGGACTCAGAATCAATCAACCATCTATAACTCACATACTAATGACAAATGATTTATTAATTTTCTTTGAGAGATGCACCTTACCTCTTTTTGGCAGCTTATTTTAATGTGTATGTAGAGAAAGTAAGGTCCTTTCTCGAAAAACATTTTATAATCTAAATATTTCAATAAATCATATTGGTTTCCTTACTAATTTATGCACCAAGTGAAATCTCTCTGTGCTGAAATATCTTGGTCACTTTCACATGCTTCTCTTTTTTAATTCCATATGACTTGCATCCTTCTTTCTACAACTCCCTTTCCCGATCCTTATTATCTTTAGTACATAGCATGCCTGCTGGTGGTCTGGAAGTGGGACTTATCTTCCATCATTAGTCCTGCAAGTCTCGAAGTAAACCAGCTATGTCATTGGTGATTCAGGGAAACATTGATTGCCCTATGTGGTGTACATAAATGCAACCTGTTAATGGCTCCTTTATCCAGAATATTGACAACAAAAGCATCTCAGAGATCAGTTGGTGGCTCTGAATCCTAGAGAACACAGATTTGGCCTATAACCAGAGACCACCTCTAAACAAATTACATTTCAGCCTTTGAATAAAATCAAGTTACCATTTTATAGTCCCTGAATTATCAGAAAAGGAATGGATGCTAATTCTTTTCATTCTCATGTTTCAGATCCTCTTAGTTTGCAACTAATGAATGTTTTTAGCCTATAGGGTATGTAGGCTATTTAGAAATTTTGATTCTAAGCTGCTCAAGAACTGCCTGTGGGTTGCCTAGAGCTGCACTGTATCTGATTTGGCTCTTGCACCCACAACATAAAGTTGAACAGTTTCCATACCAAAGTTACACAGACAAAAAGGGGAGGTCAAAAGTATGATATTAATAGGCAAAAGCCAGAATCCTCCATAGTAGTCAAAAAGAACAAACTATACACTAGTCCTAGAAAAAATTATCCAAAAGGCAGTATTTTTGCAATTCACCAAGTATCTCAGTAATAACTCATTTCAAAATGCATACTTAATATTTTTTGTTAATGCATCTCCAACATTCCATCTATGATCATTTTCATTTTATGTGAAAAATCATCCCTTGATATTTCCTTTAATACTGTTAGATGATCTTGGTCTCAAAATACTATTGCACCTTCATTGTGAAAAGATATTTTCTTAGGTAAAAAAATTTCTAGATTAACAGTTATTTTCTTGCTGTAATTTAAGGACATCATTTTATTGTCTTCTAGCTTTCATTGTTTCTGTTGATAAATAGGCTATTTTTTGCCCCATTCAAGATCTATTAAATTTTGTTTGTTTTTTCTACTCTGGGTATTTTTAAGATTTTTCTCTTTCATGTTTTTAGTAGTTTTCCTAAAATGTACCTGGGTGTTTGAGGTACATGGGAATTTTCAAAAGTGTAGAATGCTGTCCTTTCACCAGTTTTGGAAAGTTTTGAAATGTTCTCAACCATTATCTCCTGAAAGAGAATTTCTGTTACATTCTCTCCTATTTTTTTCCAGGAGTTATATTATAAATATTTTAAATCTTCTTATTATATTCTTTCCATTTCTTGCTTTCTCATGCAGTTTTCATCATTTGAGCTCTTTATTCTTCTTTCTGGATAGTTTCTTCTGACCAATTTTTCAGTGTACTAATACTCTCTGCAGCAGTATCTAATCCACTATTAAACTCATCCAATGGATTTGAAATTTCAGATACTTCATTTTTCAATTCTACTATATCTTTTTAAGAGTTTTTTCCAAAGAATTTTTAATATTGCCTTTTATATCTCTGCATAGAGTGCATAAACTAATTTAAATTCTGTCAGATAGTTCCTATGTCTGTATTTCTCTGTGAGTCTGTTTCCATTGTTGGCTATTTTTGCCGAGTTTTTATTTTTAAAATATTTTCTTATGTCCCTTTATGCCTGATATTTTCTTTTTCAAATTGGTTGTAGAAATAGTTTGGGCTCAGGAGAATATTACCTTCCACCAGAAATAATTTTTATTTGTTTAATGTTTATTTGTTTTATTTGTTAACTTGGAGTTCTAACATACTGAGAATACCTCAGTAAAATATAGAGACTGAGCCGCATTGCCTGCGAGTACTTGTATGCTTTTGGTTTATTTGTACTCCTGGAAACAGTACTTTTGGTTCTCACCTGAAGGAGAAGGTTTAATAGCCCATCATACTCCATAGGCCCTAGACTCAAATGCCTTTCCTCTCAGCTCTATTTAGCTGTAACTCTCAAGATTGAAATTCAGTTTATCAATATCTCAAAAGCAGGGGAAAAGGTAACCTTGAAAGCATGGCTCATATTATTTGGCTAAAATTCTCCCCTAGATTTGAGCCAGTAATTCTTTGCAATTTTGATAGTTTCCACAAACTTTAAAAAAGAGCTATTTCTAATTGTGCCCAACCTTTATAGTTGTCTTTAGTGGGATGGTCATCCAAATTTGCTAATCTACTATTAATAGAAGATGTAGTTTTAAATTAAACCAAATGTTAATTCAAGATCAGAGCTCATTATTCTATATGACCATTCCCCGTTTCATGAACCAAAATATACTGCACATATTTAACCAATATTAGAATGCAGCTTTAGAAAAAAATAGTCTCAAATTATTTTTCTTTCAACTTTTATAGACTAAATTATATCTTTTAAATGCCCTGTTTTTAATATCTCTTCTGATTTCTGGCTTTTCCATTAGAATCACTGTTTTTACTATCTAGTTTGCCTTACTTGCACCTTCAGTATACTTTGTGACCTGTGCTTCTCACTTTGAGTAGAATGTTGTCTGAGTCACCAAGTCATAAAGTTGGCATGAACATGGAAACTAATCATCAGGCAATAAAAATACAATAAAAAATTTAATAAAATGTAAATCAATAATACAATAGAGAGGATCAATACAGCAAAAGTTGGTTATTTAAAATGCTAATAAAATAGATATAGAACCATAAATAGTAATTAAAGATTGAGAGGATTCATAAATAAAAAATATTAAGAATAAAAAAGAAACCTGTAGGTATAGATGATATAGAAATTAGAAAGAGAATAAATGGAAATTATTGTTTTTATGACAATAAATATGAAAACCTAGGTAAGACTGATACATTTCTAGAAGAATATAACTTATCAAAGAAGATTACAAAATAAATCAAAATTCTGCATGAATTATTGAAAAATTTTCCATAAAGAAACTAAAGATCTAAAAATTTTAAATATAAGTTTACAAAATTCTTAGGAAATAATTTTGTAACTGTTCTTCTGTAGTATAAACAGAGGGAAAACCCCATGTTCATTCTATGAGGAAAGTATATTCTTGACACCAAAAGTTGAATTCTGACAACAGGTGTTGGTGAGCGTGTGGAGAAATGAGAACTATTATATACTGCTACTGGAGGTATACATCACTACATTCATTTTGCAAAAGCTGAACATGTAGACTTACATTCCTAGTTATTATATGTGTACTAAGTAGAGCTTCTTAAAAATCTTTTCAAGAGCTCCTCCATGCAAACTACAATCAATAATAAAAAGTATAATCCAATAGCTTAACACAGTGCCTTCCAACTCAAGCTAGTAGAGGGCAGTGAAGTCATACCCACAAGGGCAATCCACCAACTTGGAGCTTAAGCTGGGGGACCAAACTCACTAGTCTACATTGGCAAGAGGTAAAGATAACAGATGAGAGGTAATCCAAATTGCTAAAATACCCCTAAAGCAATACAGGACCAGTGTGCTTCTCCCCAGCACTGTCAAGGAACAAACCTTGGGGACTTTGAGATAGAGCCTTAAACTAGTCCTAGAACCCCCAGTTCACAACCAAGAAGCCTGATAAGAAAGAATCAGCAAAAGAATGCAGGAAACATGAAAGATCAGAGAGAAAAGTCACTCCCAAAAGAAATCATTAGATCCTCAACAGTGGACACCAACATAAAAGAAATGATTAAAATGATGGAGGAATAATTCCAAATATGGATTGTAAGAAAACTCAATGGAATTGAAGAGAAAATAGAAAACTAACACAAAGAAGCCACAAGAGCAATACAGGAAAAGAATGAAAAATTCTCTAAAGAAATTGAAGTATCATGAAAGAACCAAACAGAAATACTGGAAATGAAAGAGACATTCAAGGACTATGAAAGACAGTGGAAAGCCTTAAGAAAAGGTTGAATCAAGCAAAGAAAAGAATCTCAGAGCCTGAAGATAATGCCTATGTGCTAAACAAATCAGAAAAAGAAAAAGAACACAGAAACAAGAGACATGAACAAAACATACAAGAAATGTGGGGTTCTATAAAGAAACCAAACATAAGAATTATAGGCATCCCAGAGAGAGAAGAAGAAAATACACAAGGGCTAGAAAATCTATTTCTTGGGATAATGGAGGAAAACTTACCTGGCCTGACTAGAAATCTAGATATCTAGGTACAAGAAGCACACAGAACTCCTGGGAGACACAATGTTAAAAGGCAATCACCACATAATATAGTTACTAGACTGGCCCAAGTAAGCATGAAAGAGACAATCTTTCAAGAGTAAGATGAAAACAGCAGATAACCTACAAAGGAAAACCTATCAGACTAACTGCAGACTTCTCAACTGAAACCTTACAAGCCAGAAGGAACTGGGGATCCATCCTCAATCTTCTAGAACACAATAATGGCCAACCTAGAATTCTTTATCTAGCAAAACTAAGCTTTATCTCAGGGAGAAATAAAGACTTTCCCAGACAAGCAATCACTGATGGAATTTGTGAAGACCAGACCTGCCCTGCAAGGAGTACTTACACCTGCATTATACACTGAACAGCACAATAGACACCCACCAATGTAAAAACACTCAAGAGTTAATGTCCAGAACCCTGATTCCACAATGGCTCTAGAGGTAAAACAAAACAATAAGAATTTATCGAACAGTATGAACAGAAATATACTCCAAATATAAATTCTCTAAATAAGTGTAAATGGCTAGAATTGTCCACTGAAGAGACATAGACTGACTGAGTATATAAACAAACACAAGCCAAGTATCTGTTGTCTCCAGGAGACAAATCTTATCCATAAAGATGCTTTCAGAGTGAAGTTTAAGGGTTGAAAAACAATCTTGCAGGCAAATGGAAACCAAAAGAAAGCTGGGTAGATATTCTTATATCAGATAACATAAACTTTAAATCAACAATAGTAAAGAAAGACAAAGATGGTTCACTATATAGTGGTGGAGGGAAAAATTTAACAAGAAGACTTAACAATTCATCATATTTATGCACCCAACACAGGAGAACCCAGATGCATAAAGCAAACTCTGTTTAATCTAAATGACATGATAAACAGTAATGCCATAGTAGCTGGGCATTTCAACACCCCACTGACTGAATTGGACAGATCCTCCAAGCAGAAAATAATAATAAAAAAATAGACTTAAACAGAGCTCTAGAACAAATAGGTCTAACAGACATCTACAGCACATTCCACCCAAATAAAGCTGAATATACATTCTTCTCATCAGCTCATGGAACTTTTTCTAAAATCGATCACATCTTAGGCCACAAATCAGATCACAACAAATTTAAAAAAGTAGAAATTATACCATATATCTTCTCAGAGCACACTGGAATAAAATTAGAGATCAATTCCAACAGAAACACACAGTGCTTCACAAAGTCATGGAAATTAAACAAGCTATTGCTGAATGACTATTGGATCAAGGAGGAGATCCAGATGGCAATTCAAATATTCTTTGAAATAAATGATAACAGGGTCAGAAGTTATCAAAATATCTGGGATATAGCAAAAGCATTCCTGAGAGGAAAACTAATAGCATTAAATGCTCACATCCAAAAGACAGAAATTTCACAAATCAACAAACTAATAAACCATGTCAAGGAACTGGAAAAGGAAGAACAAATCAATCCTAAACCTAGCAGAGGAAAAGAAATAACTAAGATCAGAGCAGAACTAAATGTATTTGAGAAAAAAAGTACTATACATAAGATTAATGAAACCAAAAGCTGGTTTTTCAAAAAGATAAAATTGACAGCCCTCTTGCTAGATTGAGAAAAACTAGAAAGGAAAGGACTCTAATAAGCTCAATTAGAAATGAAAAAGGAGAGGTCACTACAGACATCACAGAAATACAAAACATTATCTTTGAATACTATAAAAATCTCTATGCCCCCAAACTGCAAATTGTGGAGGAAATGGACAAATACTTAGAAACACACAACCTCCCTAGGTTCAATCAGGAAGAAAGAGAATTCCTGAACAGACCAATATCAAGCACAGAAATTGAAGCAGCAATTAAAAATCTTCCAACACAAAAGTCCCAGACCAGAGGGTTTCACAAATGAATTGTACTAAACTTACAAAGAAGAACCCAAAGCTATGCTGTAGAAATTATTCCACAACATTGAGAAGGATGCTATCCTCCCCAACTCTTTCTACAAAGCCAATATCACCTTGATACCAAAGCCAGAAAGGGACACAACAAAAAAAGAAAACTACAGATCAATATCTCTCATGAATATGGATGCAAAAATCCTCAACAAAATCTTAACGAATTGAATTCAAGAGCGCATCAAAAAAATCATCATGACCAAGTGGACTTAATCTAAGAGTTGCAAGGATGGTTCAATATATGTAAATCTATAAATGCAATTCACCACATAAATAAAAGCAAGAACGAAGTCCAAATGATTCTCTCAATAGATGCAGAAAAAGCATTTGACAAAATCCAGCACACTTTTATGAATAAAAATTCTTAACAAAATAGGCATAGATGGGTCATACTGTAAAATTATTAAATCCATATATGATAAACCCACAGCCAATATTGTACTGAATGGGGAAAAATTGAAAGCATTTCTGCTTAGAACTGGAACCAGACAATGTTGCCCCACTATCTCCATTCTATTCAACATAGTGCTGGAAGTCCTTGCCAGAGCATTTAGACAAGAGAGAGGAATTAAGAGTGTCCAAATGGGGGCAGAAGAGGTCAAATTTTCACTCTTTGCTGACAATAGAATATATTTGCAGAAAATCCCAAGGATTCAACCAGGAGACTCCTGGAATTGATAAATGAATTCAATAAAATCTCAGGATACAAAATGAATGCTCACAAATCAATGGCATTAATATATGCCAATAACAGCCAATACAAAAAATCAAATCAAAGACACAACACCTTTCACAATAGCATCAAATAAAATTAAGTATTTAGGAATATATTTAATGAAGGAGGTGAGAGAGCTATATAGGGAGAACTAAAAAACACTGAGAAAAGAAATTGCAGAAGATGTAAGCAGATGGAAAACCCTACCATGCTCATGGATTGGCAAAATCAATATTGTTAAAACGCCCATACTACCTGAAATGATCTACAGAATTAATGCAAACCCTATTAAAATACCATCATCATTCTTTACAGATCTATCAAAAATAATTCAATGCTTTGTATGGAACCAGGGAAGACCTTGTATAGCCAAAACAATCTTAAGTGAAAAGAACAAATTGGGAGACATCAGTCTACCAGACTTCAAGCGTTACTACAAGGCTATAGTAACCAAAACAGCATGGTGTTGGCATGAGAACAGAGCTATAGACCTTTGGGACAGAAATGAGAATCCAGATAGAAACCCATCCTCATATTGTCATCTAATCTTTGACAAAGCAGACAGAAGTATACATTGGGGAAAAGAATCTATTCAATAAATGGTGCTGGGAAAACTGGGTAACCCCATGCAGAAGATTGAAACTGTATCCCACCCCTCACCTCTCACAAAAATCAACTCATGGTGGATAACAGACTTAAATGGAAGGCATGCGATCTTAAGAATTCTAGAAGAAAATATTGAGAAAACTCTTATAGACATCAGCCTAGGCAAAGAATTTATGAAGACCCCCAAAGTAATCACAGCAGAAACAAAAATAAATAAATGGGACCTGGTCAAATTAAAAGATTCTGTGTAGCCAAAGACACTATCATTAGAGGTAATAGACAACCTACAGAATAGGAGAAAATATTTGCAGGCTACACATCCAATAAAGGGCTAACACGAATCTATGTAGAATTCAGGAAAAATCAGCAAGAAAAAAATCAAACCATCCCATTAAAAAGTGGGCAAAGGACATCAACAGAAACTTTTTAAAAGAAGACAGAATAATGGCCAGCAAACATATAAAAATTGCTCAACATCTCTAATCATCAGGGAAATGCAAATCAAAACCACAATGAAATATCACCTAACTACAGTGAGAATGGCCTTTATCAAAAAGTCCCAAAACAGCAAATGCTGGCATGGATGGGGAGAGATAGGAACAATTGTACACTGCTGGTGGAATTGCAAATTAATACAACCCCTGTGGAAAGCAATTTGGAGATATCTTAAAGAGCTAAACATAGAAATACCATTTGATCCAGCAATCCCACCACTAGGCATCTACCCAAAGGAAAAAAAAAGACATTCTATAATAAAGACATCTGCACTTGGATGTTTATGGCAGCACAATTCACAATTACAAAGATGCGGAAACAACCCAAGTGCCCATCAATACATGAGTGGATTAATAAAATGTGGTATATGTATACCATGGAATACTATTCAACCACAAAAAACAATGGTGATCTAGCACCTCTTATATTATCCTGGATAGAGCTGGAGCCCATCCTTCGAAGTGAAGTATCACAAGAATGGAAAAACAAGCACCACATGTACTCGCCATCAAATTGATACTAACTGAACAACACTAAGATGCTCACACGGAAGTAGTATTCATTGGTGCCCATCGGGGGTGGTGGTGGAAGGGGGGGCAAACTCACAACTAATGGGTGTGGAGTGCACTGTATGGGGAAAGGGCAGGCTTGTAGCTCTGGGTTGGGTGAGGCAAAGGCATTATATGTAACCAAAATGTTTGTATCCCTATAATATTCTGAAATTAAAAAAATAAAACTAAAAAGTAATAAAATAAAAGTTTTTTTAAAAAGAATCCTAAAAAATAAAAATTTATGGCTTGCATTAAAAAAATAAATAAACAATAAAAAAATAAAAAAATGTTAAGTACCGAAGGAACAATGCTTTCGAGTAAATCTTTCCCAGGACAACACAGAAATATCAATAAGAAGACTCCTAGTAAGGTAGCATTAATATTCTTTCAGTTGTGGTTTTGTTTTGTTTTGTTTACTAATATTACTAAAGATCAGTTCTGGATGTCATTCATGTCAGAATAAGTTAAAAGTTATGTGACTGGTTTTAGAAATTTTTCTTTTGTAATGAAATAAATTGATTCTGAATTAAAAAAAAATCTTTTCAAAATATTTACATTGTGGCTATTTACACACAAACACACAGATGTCATGAAATAATCAGTACTCTTATTATGTCTCATGTTTTTAATATTTTATTTCTATAATATTTTAATAAAATTTTGGTCATGTACTACTAAGTTGCTTTCATATTTCAATAATGGCTTTCAATATCAGCTTGAATTGCTCCACATTGGAGAAACATTTATGAATGAATACTAGAT